>CM021735.1:27590868-27942823 GCA_011075105.1 Heteronetta atricapilla
GAAAGAAAAAAGAAAAGAAAAGAAAAGAAAAGAAAAGAAAAGAAAAGAAAAGAAAAGAAAAGAAAAGAAAAGAAAAGAAAAGAAAAGAAAAGAAAAGAAAAGAAAAGAAAAGAAAAGAAAAGAAAAGAAAAGAAAAGAAAAAGGGATTGGAGAAGTGAAGTTGGGTTTGACGCGTGCTCTAGATTCCCGGAAGAATCCAAATGTCTGTCCAAGATCCAGATGACAGCAGGAGCTGTCTTCTCCTAAGGCAGGAGACTTCTGGCTTCAGGTCCAGCCTCTAGTTATAAAAAAGTCCTGTACAGATATGGACTACTGAATCAGACGCTGGATATATTAGTCATTTTAATAAGGGCACAAAATAACTTTACATCTGCTCTTGCACTAAACAAACAGTACTCAAGGACAGCAACACCCTGAGATTGCTCCTGTGGGAAAAGCTGAGTAAAACAAGGGAAAGTTTTGCATGCAAGATATATCAAACCATTCAGCTCTTACACTTAGCTCTTAAATAGCAAACACTGTCAAGGATCATTTCTGCAGTGCCCCTGAATGCAAGCCGAAAATTGTTCCAAAGTCTTCCTAACATTACAATTTTAAGCTGAGGTATTTGGGGTAAGACAAACGCAAACACCTGCAGCGGTTGAGGTGTTCTGCCTGATCTGACACAGAACTAGAAGACCAAAGGATGGGCACGTGTTTTGGAGATGCACGCCCAAGAGGCCAAACCTAGGGACAGCATGCCAATACTGCTCTGACCTCCTGGGCTAAGAACAAGCAGAGCTCAGCCCTGCAGCCCTGCTCCCCTCCCAGAGGATGAAGACTCATCCAGAACTGTATCACGGGCTCATATCCTGGCTGTCACGAGTTTCCGTGGAGAAACCACGTATTCCATCTGTAAGATGGCGATAACAAACCTCCCTTATTTTCCGTGGTCACTGTAAAGACAAACCTAGAAATACCACAGAAGCGGAGTGTCTCCACAGCAACAGTGACAATAGGAGTCCGTAGGCACAGGTCCAGAGTAGAGGAAAATGAATGTCACAAAAACACAGTCCAGACAAGATGACAAGTTACTAAGGTCTATAAAAGTCAGAGCAAACTATCTTACCAACCTGCGAGCCCTTTCAGGTCTTGAGCTATGTATCTGCAAAACACCTGCCATCTTCACTGGGAAGACAAAAATCCTGCACAGCTCTCTGCTGTGCAATCCACAAGTTCATCTTACGGGCAACCCTGGTGCTGCCCACAACGGTCTGCACAACAGTACACGGGCTTCCAGCCAGAGTACCCACATTTCTAGGGTGTGCAAGAAACCTGGAAGCCTTAAGGACTGAAGTCTCTGGGATCCTTGACCTGTGGTGGTGACTGCCCTTGGCTTTGACCTACAGCATGTCCTACAACAATAGGGGTTATTTCCCACAAGCTCTGCAACAAGCTAAATACAAACAGCTGCTCTGTTTCAATTGAGAAATAAACATGGTAGAGCTAGGGAGGCATGAAGGGAACTGAGATGCAGATGTGAGAGACAGGCAAGGGTAAGCACAGCTTGGACCCAGACAAATCAGACAATCGGCTGGTTGCTTTACCTTCTGCTCCAATAGATACTAGTTTGACTCCTTTGCTGGCAATGAAATCCAAGGCCTTGTTCACGTTGGAAATTTTGTGTACTCGCATTTTGCCTCTCTCAGGCTTAGCCAAACGTTCACCTAATTAAAAAAGAGAAAAAGAATTGTTAGAACTCTGAAACCTTTCTTCTCTGGTGTGTGTTTTCCCATGCTGGTGGTTCCCACTGCTCAGCCAGGCAGAGGGTAGACTTCCCCAGGTCTTTTCCTGATGGTGAATGCAGAACTGCTATGTTCACTGTTAAGGACTCTCAGAAAGAAAGAGATAAAAAAGTAGTTTTGTTGCATCCCAGGTAATTTCATAACTGATAATCTGTCGGCACTGAGACCTTTCCACAGCAGGTTTGTACCAGAGGTACAAAGATCCTCATAGAAATTGATCAAGATCATACTGAGCTCAGCAGTGGAATTAACCTCTCTGTACCATAACCACAATTAATGGTGCCTGGAAATGACTTTAATTTCCCCTCCCCGTGAAGACAGGCGAGGAACTCATCTCCAGCATTTATAATGTGCAATTGACAAAGCAAATCTCTCTTTCTTGGAACTCCTTAATGTCAAATATTAGGATGAGCTTGTATATTGCCTTTCTTTTTCCCAGCCAAGCTACAGACCTTGTACCTCTCGTGTCTTTGCACTGAATGGTCACAATTCCATCTACCAGCAAATAATAAATAATCACTTCTTCAGCGAGCAGCTTTATAACTGTAAGAACCATCACCTCAATTTCTCTCCATTAAATGTTCAATGTATTTCTAACTCTATGTAACAGTCTTGTACACAGTGGCATGGATTTTAAATGTTTAAAATGAGGCAGGGCAAGGGAAGCAGCCCAGCTCTGAGCTAAGGCAGGTACATCTCTGGTGGGAGTGAGTCTTAGGACACGCACTGGATCCTGACTACAGCTAAGCTGGGAAGCTTGGAAAAGCACTTTGTGGGCCTTACTTGATTGAAAGAGCTGATTGAAGTGAAGTGGTGTCCTTTTGGACTGGCTGCAGGTACTGCTTCCACGGCCTGCTTGTACCAGCACTAACCCAACACTCAGGCTAAGCAAATTAAAGCTTGGGCAGACAAGTGGGCTTTTCAAAGGAACCGGTAACAGAAACACAACCAGACAGGACATCAGGAATCACCTGTATGTGACCGACGTCACCAAAAACCAAACAGAGCAGCCTGGGTTTCAGATCACAGGCTCCAGAGTACCATATATTGTATATACAAATATACAAACAAAATGCAAGAAGGTTTTGCATTTTGAAAAATAAGTTATGGAATAATTAAAAAGAGATCAAATGGGCAAGTCCAGGCAAGTAATTTCTCAGATCTGTTCGGTTCCAAGAGCCTCCTGCTTTATCTCAAGCCTGAATATTTGAGTCAATGTGAGCCGTCTCAAAACCTTTACTTGAGACTTAAGGGTGAGAAAGAAAAGTATTTTTTTAAAGAACTCTTTTTCATATTAAAACTGGATGGCGTGTTTTCCTAAGAAAAGAGCGAGGAAATGTTACAAGGGAGAAAAATAGATTATCACTATAGCCATGCCCTCCAAAGGAAAAAAGGTCTGGAAACGAAAATCCTTTAAAAGTGTTTCAATTATTACTGTAGGCTGGTGTCAGGCATAAGGATAAAACCAGATTCACTTTCAAAATGGTACAATTAAAGTAGAAAAGATGTATTTATGGTACTACCGCCTTCCTAGGATTAAAAATATCTCTCTCACTTTAATGGACCCTCAAGTACACATCATGGTGTTTTGCTTTCTTTTTCCATCTGAATAATGCTAGTCATTGAAAATAGAAGTGGAAGCACCTTTTGTGACCGTTTCACAATGACATTTTTACAAATGTCATTTCAGAATAGACTTAAGCAGATTTATGCTGCCAAACATCAACAAACAGGTTGAGCCAGCTGAAAAATAACCATTTTCTTCACTGATGTGACTGTAAACTAGCCTTGCAAAAAGAAAAATAAAGAAAGGAGCTCAGGTTTCAGCTGGAGCAGCAGCAGGCCGATCCAATTCACCTTGTGGCTGCATAATGCGTACTGCCAACAGGAGGGAGAGCATCCGAACTGCTCTCCCCGGGGCTGGGGAGGGCAGGATCGCTCCCTCTGACAGCAGCATGATCCAAGAGCAGCCAAGGGTGTTTGCAAAACTGCAGCCTCCCTTTCTCAAATACCACAGTAGGATATTTGTTTTAGAATATTTTTTTAGTGAACTTAAAGAGTCCACAGGCCCAATGGCTATTTCCTTCAGTCCCGAACTTTATTACAAATTTAGATTTCCAGAGCAAAGCTTCACATGGTTCCATGCCATGCAATATTAATAATGTAGACTATTAAAATGGAAGCCTGCTAGAAATATGTTCTACTTTCAGCTATTTGCATTGTTGCTTTATTTCTTAGTACTTCTCCCAGCTGAGACAATGAAAATAAAATGGTCGACTCGCTTCCATTCTCCAGTTCTCCTGTACTAGCCCAAGGCTGCACTTCAAAAGCCAAACAATGCAAGGAAGTGTTGGCACAGTTGTTGTTTACAGCAAATTTGTTTAGGAAAAATTTCAATTAGTCATTCCTTCTGTTTGGTAGAAGAAAAAAAAAAAGCCATATAACTTCATTTGAAAAGTACTAAACGTGGGCTTGGACTTTTTCAGTCTCATGGTGTTATTTTTAAAACAGCTTTGTCAGGGGAAGGAAATACATGCAGTGAAAAATGAAAGTGTCTCTCATAGGGCAATTTCTATGGGGCCCACCTGCTACTGCCCACCATGGCAGCCTGCGGGACAGGACTTGTGATGATAGTGTTCCCTCCCTCGCATGCCTCAGGCCAGAGGACCAGGTGGAGGTGGCACTTGGCTCTGCACAGCTCTTGGCCTGTGCTTCCATGGCTGAAGGCTCCCCTGGCCATCACCCTACCGTGGCGCAGCTGGGTTAGAGGAAAAGATCAGCCCATCGCAAAGCAGCCCTGCCCACGCCAAATTCCTGTCAGCAGCTCTGCAGTCCCCCAAAACACGGGAAGAGGAAGGTCTGGAGAGAGCCAAGAGCTGAGAGGAAAGGCCAGAAGCTGAACCAGAGGGCTATGAGCCATGCGGAGACTCTCCCTTTTGGCAGGCGACCAGCAGGAGCCGTGGCAGGAACACAGAGGCGAACCCTCTCCAGAGGGGAAGGCACAGGCAGGAGACTCGTTCCCCTTACGTGGCGGTGCTGGGAACCGCTGGGCTGCTGCTTCCCAAGCTACTGGTGGGGCCAGCAGCTGCAGGGAGCCTCAGCCCTCACGGCAGGATGGGGATGCCCAGGCCTGATGGTGGGCTCCCAGCAGGACAACAGGAGAGGAACGGTGAGAGGTAAGGAGAGGAAATTAAGTGGTGTGAGGCACGAGACCTGCTGCTTTAGCAGCCAGCCTGCCATACTCAGCGCTCTCCCCTGTTCATGCTCCCCTCCCCTGTCTTCCAGCCCAGCAATCAGAACCTAAGCCATCAGGGCCCATCTGGAAGCCCCCCCTCTGGAAGGGGGCAGCTCAGCAAAAACATAAATACAGAAAAGAAAAATTGGACTCTGCCAGCTAGCTTCTCACAGGCACTGCAGGAGCAACATGTGCTGCAGGGCTCTGATAACATTTTGAACTTTGATTCCTACAAACCACCAGCGTGGGCAAAAAAAATGAGGTTTTATCCTATATCCGTAAATTCTCAAGAACATACTGACAGCATCTTTGCAGGAGCTGGAGAGGGTTAGAAAAGTGGGGGCAGAGAGAAGGTAGTCTGAGTGTCTCCATCATGGCAATTTTATTGGAAAACATACCAAGAAGGTCTGGAGTGCAAATCCCAGGGTTGCTGTTACTGGCTCAAAAGCCATCAGAACAAAGTCTGTGAGCACACAACCCCAGTTTCAGACATACAGTCTTATCCCCCGTCATGCCTCCCACAATACTTAAAGGTATTTATTTCATCAATAGGGATTATTGCTTACATGAAATAATCCCTGCTGAGGGAGATATCTGCCCAATAGTGGGACATTTGTGATAGGGAGTTAAAACATATCTGACCTAACTTGGTCACTGTTTTTATTTCAGATTGTTTTCTGGGATTTTGTTTTGTGTTGGGATTTTTTTTTCCCGAAGGCCAGAGCACTGAGCTCAGATTGAAACTACAATGGAAAAACTTCAGTCACAGCTGAAACTGAATGACACAGAAGATTTACTGGTCTGACTCCCCTCTTCCAAAAACTTCTATCCTATTCCCACTGTCATGTGGCTTTGGGATGATTCGCCAGTGCAGCATTCCCACACTCTTTCCAGAGCTGCTTCATCAGCCCTGCCAAGCAGTAAGAGACGTTGCCTGAGCCTTCACAGGAGGCTGTGCATTCCTGACGGTGGAGGAAAGCTGAGAGGCAGGAACAGGAATGCAATGGGCAGCCTGCACAAGCCATGAGGCTTGGAGCACATTCCAAAAGCACATTCATGGTCACTGCTGGAGACAAGATATTCGTTAGGGAGAAATTTGTTCTGAATCAGAAAACAGCTGTTCTTATATTCCAGCAAAATCGGCAGCATTACAGTTCTTGCTGTCCCTATTCTGCAAGAAAGGGGAGGACAGATTTCAGAACAGAGATGCTAAGGACACTTGAGAGCACCACACAGAACCTCTCTCACCTGAAATGACTTCCAGAAGTAACATGAGTTTAAGACCATCCCTGAAATCTTCCTCTATGTTCTCAATCTGTGTCCCAGCCTTGCGGAGGTGAGAATTACACCATGCTGTAAATGTCTAAAACACAGAAAAGAAAAAAAACAAAAGAGCAGTCAGTAATCTTCCCAGAAGATAAACAACAGTTCAGAACCAAAGCAGTGCTGCTAGGGCACTGTGATACAGATTGAAACACCACTTAGATTACCACCTTCCCATCTTGCAGAGCACAAGTGTTAGTACCTAAATATCCAAGGAAGTTGCAGGGTGCTCCTGTGACAGAGCGAGTCTGATACAGATGGTCGCTTCATGGCTCCAGGATGCCTGATCTTCTGGAGAGGCCCTAAAGTTTCTGTTTAGAGTACCTTGAAACTAATTTCAAGGCATGCTAAGTGCTCATGTTACTGGGGACTTCAATGGTGTTGGGGGACACATGTTAAACATAATGTGAAGGAGAAAGGAAAACAGTATTCCAGATCTCCCTGTCCCTAGATAAGTGCTTCAGATTTTTATTTTTTTATTTTTTAACTGCAGATTGCCTCCTGACTACTCCACCACCAGCAAAGGCTGCAGCCCGTGGGCAGCACTGAGGGGCAGACAACTTGTCCAGGGAAACTACATCCAAGAAGCGTGGGTCCGGCTGCCTCTGTTCTCCCGACTCGCTGCCGAGAAGACCCCCTCTCCTCCCTGCCTGGTTCACACTTGCCCCACAGCTGCAGCAGCTGCTCACGTGAAGAAGTAAATGCTTTCCGAACTACAACAGCATCACCCATCGCAACACAGGTGCCGGTCCTCCAAAGGATAAGAGTGAGCATTACCCACGCTGCTGCCTAGCCGAGTCCCAGGCTCGCACTGCTCGAGGGCCTCTGGCAGAAGGATCGCTGCAGCCACCTCTGTGACACAAATCACAGCCACTCTGCAATTAGTGACATTCTGCAGGGCCAGTGGGGTAATAATAGGAGTTTGAAGTGGAGGAGGGACTGAAGTCCAAATTACAACACAGCCAGTGGCATTAAGGCTAAACAAAACTCTTTTTGGAAATGCCTCCTGACCTCAAGTGGCCAGGATAAGAGGATCTCTCATACGAGAGAAATGAATTTCACCACAACTGATGACAGCACACATTTTCTGTGGTTGCACTCTGCCAGCCCGTGCTCTGAACAATGGGCACGTGGGGCACTGACGGGGAGGCGACCATCTCGCCATTTAGGGGATCCACGCCAGGGTCTGAGCTTCCACGCGACACAATCATAGAGATTATTTCAAAAGAGCAGCATGTGAATGGGTCTGAAAGAGAAAAGTAAATGCTGTCACCGGACACTGACACACAAAACCCCGAGACACCTCGGTGTGACATGCCATCCTTTCGGCCGGCTGAACCACAGAGCCCAACCTGGAGATGCAGAAGCCATTTGAAACAAAAGAGCTGTTTGAAGAGTAAAAGGGAGCAACTAGCTCGTTATGGGCGGACAAGTTTGTCCAAGTGCTAACAAATGAGTTTCACAGTGTTTGAACAGGGCACCAAGCAAACCCTTTCCTTTGTACAGATTGATAACCCCTCAATCACTCTTTAAATAGAAGGGTGAGTTTACTCAAAGCCTGGGCAGCTCCCAAAGCTCGGCGCTACCACAGAAAGAAGGTCTTTCTTCCCTCCCTCTCCTAGCCCTGCTCCCAGAGCCAATTCAACTCACCGCCCCAGCAAAGAGCTGTTTACTTGCTCTGGTGAGGCACGGCTCCTGCTGAGGCACCGCGTGGAGACGGTCCAGCAGCGTCCAACAAGCCTCTGCAGAACATTGGGCTCACCTGGACAGGCAGGAGGGTGGAGGGGGACCACAACACTCATGCCATCGTGGGCTGCTGGGGAACTGCAGCGGGAAGGACTCCGCTGATACTGAAGCAAGGCACGCCAAGAATTCAGAAATGCTTACCACTGCTCACACCACGCACTGGATTTCAAAAGGAAGATTGCCCCAGACAGCACGGAGACTTTTCTTATTTTTTTTTTTCTGGAGGCTGGGTTTCCTCTATTAACCTGCTTGCATTCCTGCTTGCACGGCTGCAAATAGTGTAGCAGAATCTTTCCTAGGAAAAAGCTTTGCTTAATAGCTGCCGAGCTTTGCGGTGTTGTGCTCGAGCCATGCTCTCGGCCGGGGCTGCGGGAGGGAGCAGGGTAACAGTGCAGCTGTAAATACTTCCATGGCAATAGCTCTTTGGACGGGTCCACGTATTGTGAAAGTCTGAGATCTCTATTTTCAAGATGGCCTGGTTTCCTTCCAGACTTGGAAGTTTTAAAAAAAGATTAAGCCATTAAGCACCTTTTATTGCTTTTTATTGTTATTCCCCTGAGAAATAAGTGTGGTTTTTTTCTTTTTTTTGGTTGTTGTTTTGTTTTTAGGATAATAGTAGCTGTATTTGAAAACATGCCCTGTATCCTGAAGTACATCCTTTTGGCACTACTTTCTTCACTCCACTGCCCGTGCTATGTGGAAAGAGGTTCCTTTATTTGGCTGCCTTTTGCAGCCAGGCTCCTTCGCTCCTCTAGAGGGGCAGATGAGAGCAGAGGTGGTTTCAAATGCTATATCCGCATCACATATCAAAGTATGAGAGCAAGTCATGTCAGGAAAGTTGTAGATGCCCATCAACCTCCCTCTCATTTGTGGAAAGCAGAAAGAACAAGCCAGCTAGTGACTGGCCTGAGGTCACAATACAGAGCTGTGCTGAAGTGAGGAGGAAGCCCCAGATTTAACTCACAGGTCACCAGGCTGCACTTGTATGACATTTCTTGTATGACTTCTCTGAAGACAGTTCAGTTTTGTTATTCTTCAAACTAGAGCAGATAGAAGGCTCTGCACTGAACCATGGATAAGCTCAGCATAGCTCAGCTGGGCCTCTTTTTGCCCATTTTTTGAGGAACTAAGGGGGTTACAGTGTTTGGCCAAGAAACACAGATGAAATTAAAAGCAAATGACAGACCTTCCAAACTTTGCATTAGTGCAAGGCCTGGCATGATAACCACAAAACTGAGATGACATTTATTGGTGCAAGAGGCACCTAAGCCTCGGTGGAAAAGTTCAGCCCAGAGCCAGCCCTCCAACTTCTCTGCTGGGGCCTTCACCACGTCACGGACATGGACATGCTGAAGAAAGATGCCTCTGCGAACTGTTGCCATCAGGCATCAGTGGGGCAGCTGACACCTCAGCTCCTCAAGACTACAGACCAGAAAGAGTTAACAGATGGTTCCCCCATGACAGCTCCCAGATGTGCAGACACTTTCTTGAGGTACCCTTCAGGTCCTACATGAATTCCAAAACACCATGAACAGCACAACATGAGGAAACAGCAACAACCAGCAGCCCTACGTGGATGCATCAGGCCATTTTACAAGCAGGATTACAGAGCTTTTAATAAGAGTGTGCATTTATAGCCATGGGATTCACAGAGAGTATTCTTCACAGACCAACCCTGAGCAACATCTGTCAAAACACAGCAAGCAGAAAACAACTTTATGTTGCATCTGCTGCACACACGGCTTGGAAATAAAATATCTCCTTACTTCAAAGTAGTCAACTGGAAGGAGATTTGACAGACAGCTGAGAGAAGGCTGAAGAAATGTGTTAGAAAAGTCAAGGGGAGCAGAAGAAGGGAGAGCTGAAATTTTTGCTGCCTCCTGGGTCTTGCAATCCTGGCAGTCTTGTTTGGAGTCATTTTTACTGACTTGGCTTCATGCAACTGCACAGGATCCTTTTTGTTTTTCTGGGAAACCTGCTGAAACCGCTCTCTCGCCCCATCCACCTTCCGTGCAACAAACCCGCTCCTCCCCGCGCCGTCACGGCAGCAAGCAGCAGGGGCAGCCGCCGAGCCCTGCGGGGCTGCGTGCCGCCGGCTGACAGCCTCCAGAGAGCGGAAGGGGCTGTTGCGAGCAGCCAGCCCTATTTTGGGTGCAGGCTCGGCCCAAAAAGCACCTGTGTTTCCTGGGGAGAGGCGAGGCAGACCGCAGCTTGGGAGGGAGGGCTGAAAAACCCCATGTCGGGTACAAGCACAGAGCCATGAACTCGACCCTCTTCTCTAAAGCAGCAGACATTCTTCCTCGCTGTCTGCAAGTGCAGGAGCCTGGAGACTATCCTCTCGCTTACCTCTAGCTCCCTGTCCCAGGGAAGAGAAAACAAATACTCTGATAATCTTGAGGCTTAAGAAAATTTCACAGAAGTGGAAAACTACTTACTCTTACCAAGAAACGGCACAGAAACACACTGTCAACTGGGTTTTCTTCCTATGAATCTCACACCATAAATTTTCTATGGGAACTGAACAAGAGGTGCAAATGGAGCTGTGTTTCTTGGCCCTCGGATCTTTCCATAGATTGTACTCTTAATTTCATTTTTGGACACAGCAGATCTCCCCAAAGCTCTGTTTCTTGTTCAGTGCTCACAATGAAGGGATGCCCGAGGAAGGAGCGTGTGTGCGTGCATGTGTGCATTTGTCATCCCTGCTCTGTCTCCCCCTGCTCCAATTTACAGTTATGACTTGTACCTTCCTTATTCATTTATTTTTTAAAAACACCCCAGCCTCTGTTTTTTCAAAAACACCCCAGCAAGGTCTCTGAGACTGACATCCCCTCACCCCCCCTTGCTGTCTGTGTGCCAGGTGCTGTAAAAACAATAGCACCTTCAAATTCTACCACAATATAACCTGCCGGATGATAAAAAGAATAACAAAAGTCACTAAAAGCAACAAAATATGATCAATTATTCTGCTGCTGCCTCAGCATGTAAGAAAAATTTATTGCTGGGGTCTCTACAAGCCTAGTTCCATACCTATTTTAACAGGCATGCGTGCCCTTTTTCTGACACAACACGAGAAGTCCCTGCTTCTTCAGGGTTTGCTGTTTTAGTCCTTGCCTGGGCATGTTATGCATGCTATGGTACTCTTTGCACCCCACAAACCTTTGCTTCTGTTCCTGAAAGTCAGTAACCTTTCTGCTTTGCATTGCCTTTTCCCAACTCTCTCTTTGTGGTAGCAGAGTGGTTCACACAACGTTCCTACAACTTGGGGAAGCAAGCCAACATTTTTAAGTTCAGAGAAAGCTTCTGCTTGCACTGTGCTGCTGCTGAGAGCAGATCTAGAGAGCTCTTTGCTGCAAGAAAACACTCATAAAGCACTTCAGCCTCTGAGCAATTTTAGCAATGTAAATGTCGAAGCTACCACAACCACGCAAATGACATCAAAAAAAATAATATATGAGCAGTTTTATCTCTTTGCGGCTGTGACAGTGACATTCCAGCTTTATCTGACCTTTCCAGATGCTCTTTACTTCTCTCCTTGCTAAATCACTCTTCCATGCAGCCCTGCTTTCCACGGGTGAGTGTAAACTTCCTGACACAGCCAAGAGACTGCCGTATTTGTATAACAGCCCTGGAAAAGATGTAATTGAGCCTGAGCAGTGCTGCTCGCCTCCTCTCTGACAGCAGAAAGAAGTCTGGCTAAAGCGACCAAAGAAAGAATTTGCTGGAGCACTGCTTTGCCGGCACACCACCACCACGCTCAGAGGCCTCCAAGATACCCTCCTTCCTTCCTCGTGTTTACACCGAGTGATGGATTTTAATCAAGTATTTCGACACAGTTCTGCCGCTGCCATGTGTCCACAAAGCCCTGGCTCCTCTGAAGGAGGGGACGGAGTGGCTAGCACACAAATCCCAGCCAAGGAGCACGGTATTACACTATCTGCACACATGCCCTGCAAAGTGAGGTCCTGACCAGGCTGTGAGCTAAGGGTACCAGTCACTCAGGCAGATCCACGCTCGCTCTTGCAATGACTCCTACAGCCAATTCCAGGCTGCAAGGAATTTCATTTGAATGAAATTATCTGGAACAAGGATTGAGGCACTCACCCAATAACGACTAATAGTTTTTTAAGAGCAGTCAGAAAACTGCTGCACACGAGGTTTCTTTAAGCTGCGGAATTAGTCCTAAAGCAGTTCCAGCTGCTCCAAAATGGGCTCCTTTCCACCCTGGTAGTCTGGGAGCTGAATACACCGTATCGAGCAAGGAGGATCCTAACCCACAGTCACCACAAACCCCTCTCTTTCTCCTCGAGCAGACAGACAAGGCCACCATTTGCTCATTACTCGGAAGCATCTCGATGGAGAGGCCGGGAAGGCCAGGACCCAGCTTCCAGGCCCCCAGCCCAAATTTCCTGCCCTCAGCACCAGCGCACTACTATCTTTAACCCCAGATCCTCACACGGTTTCTCCCCCGCTGGTGCCATTGCTCTCTGAGTTTCCCTGGTGCTCCTTTCTCCCACCACCCTTCACACCCGAAAGCATTAGGAAGAACTGCTGGTGGTCTCCTCGTGGCTGCTTGTCACCACAGCCCAAGCTCAGCACGGGCCCAGAAGAGGGGCTTGGCAGCAGCTGTGCTTCCTGCCTGCGGCTGTGCTGTGAGCTGACACGGAGGTGTTCAGTTACGCAGGGAAGTTACAAAGCTATCCCAGATCCTGTCAATGCCTTGGCACACGGAAGGCCACGGCTGGACAAGGCAGACCACATAAAACAACCCTGGTGAAGAAATCTGGGTGTTGAAAGGGGCCTTCAGGAACTACTCCTGCGACCAGATGTGCCAAAACAGGGTCTCCAGGCCCACCTGGACAGTTTCCTTGCCCGTGGGCTGCAAGTGACAGAAATTTTACACGTCTATATTTTTAGTTTTCAACTGTGAGTGAGGAAGTCCAGCCCAACAGCCCTCATCTCTATTCTATACTCTGTGGTTTACTCTTCAGGCACCCTAGCAGAGCTTTAAGTACACTAAAGCCACTGGCAGATGACTCCTCTGCCACAGATTGGAGATTCTCTACACGAACCTCACTGCAACTCCAGGGAGCTCCACACAGTGCTTTTTGTTTGAATCTGAATCTTTTGTTTGAACTTGATTGGCCACTGTTCACCACAGCCTTCAATTTCATCTTCCAACCTGAAAATACAGCCCTGGCTTCACTGCCTGTTGCTCTGTATTTAATGCCGCCTAACTATTCCCAAAGGAAGAATGGCACTTGATAAACCATTTCAGCATTTACTCATTTCAGCCCATTCTCCGGGACACAAGGGCGGCTGAAAGAGCTTGGTTTGTGCTGAAGAGGTATGCTATCAGCAGTTGACCTCTGAAGAATTACAGGTATGATGGCCAAGGAGACCAATGCCGCACAACAAAGACCTTTGCTTTCCCGTGGGGTTAGCCCATTCTCTCAGAAAAAGGCTGAAGGAATTCAATGGATATTCAGAAAGAATCATTACAGAAGCTCTCAGCACTATTTCGCCACCTCCACAAAAGGAGTTTAATACCACTGGCATCAGGGATAATGTCCTGTTCTGGTCTAATTGCAGCTGCTGAGTTCTAAGTGTGGCTGAACGACAAAATATAGCCCACACTGCTTCTGAAGTACTATGTGCTGAAAGGGGGAGGTGTCCCTGTATTATACAGCATGTTACCAGCACCCAGATAACGAGCCATTTGGTGGCTGCCTAAGGAACTACCAGGGGTGAAAAGGAAAACTATAAATTTACTTGCATCTTCCAACGCCAGGGAACAGCTGCTGGACTTGGGAAGACAGAGCTCGGTCACTGCTTCTGCACACCCGGCTCCAGCGAGTTCCCAACCCCAGCTCTGCAGCTCAGGATGCGAACAGCACTTAAAGAGTAAGAGCCCCGGTCCTGACTTCATCTGCTTGAGCTAGGCTGGATCCCACTGGGGATATAACACTCACTACCAAAGCCTCTCCTTGTCCAGAAGAGCTAGGAATTGGTGCACAGGGAAAACAAACCCTTCCTGACAATCAATCCATCCTTCTGGACAATGGCAACAAATCAGCATACCACTTGCAAGAAGCTCAAGTAAATTCAGTGTAAGAGTTTTTCGGTTTTGCTCAGTGCTTTGAACAATTTTAAATTCTCCTTTCCTGGAGGAGGGGAGAAAAAAAAAAGCCAGAGTCCCTTCCATGCTGGTTTTCCTCTGGCATGGTATTAACTGCTCTGGAGTCAGAGCAATCCTTTTATTAGCTAACAACAAGCTAAAGTGATGAGGGCAGAAAGCTCAATCCAGTGCACTTCTCTTCCAGCACAGGGTAAATATTTGTTCTTCTCTACATTTGTGCCTCTGGAGCCTTTAACTCTCCTTCTGCTACAGACCTGCACCATTTCAGGAACAATCTGCTGGCCTTTGAGATCTCCTGGCCATTAAATCAATGACTCGGCTGGCATTTCGGATCCGTAAAGTACAAGAAGCCCTCATCCCACAGTTACCAGGGAGCACAAACGGCTAGGAAGTTACAAGAAGTCTTCAGACATGCAAAAAAACTGCACTGTGAGATTGACTGGCCAGAAGTATGGTCTTTTATAGTTTATTATGAAGCTCCGACTAGCATGTCTCTTAATTATGCTCTTCTCTCTCCTATGAAATCAGCTCATAAATGTCAACTTGCTTCAAGCTCTCTCATAACAAAAATTAAACAGACCTGGCCTCTGCACTTTATATGCTGAGCTTCCCAAATACTTCATAGCATTTGGGCTTATACTGAAAGACATCATTTTGCTGAGCACTGGGATGCAGCTATTTATGGACTGAAAAGTGGCAACAAACCACTGAAAACAAGACTTTTCGCTTCAGGGAGGCTGGACAACAGCATGAAAACCTCCACAGGCAGTTTTACGACATCAAGGTGATGGCAGGCCTTCACTTTAAACCTCACCACACAAAATTTCTCAGGTGGTTTACTCTGGCCCAGTGTTGATTTCAGTTTGGGGCATCACTCACACTGTGCCAGAGGCAGGCTGGAAGAGAAGACAGCGAACGCCTGGCACCATCACACAGCAGACATAAACGCCACCGTGCTGTGCTTCTATTCTCATGGGGCAGGGGGTTCTACCAAGTTTATCTTAATTCCATAAAGCCAGTAGGCATGGAGCTGATCTGGCTGGAAACTAAGCTGCCAACCAAAACGGAGAGAAACAAAAACGGCTGACATGGCTCACTTCATACCAGCACGGCGGTGCAGGGAAACATGCTGTCAGCATGCAAGGGGCGTCCCTCTCTGGGGCAGCCCACATACAGACTGGTGTAAGGCAATTTCCGAGCTGCAGCTCTGGAAAGCCCTCGTGTGGCCATGTTCAAAGGCCTTTGGGATGGCCCCGAGCCCTCCCTGCCGCCCAGCACGCTGAGGGTTCACGGGTGTCACCGTTTCTGGGGCTCTTCTCTGGCTGTTTACTTTCTGTTGAGGGGAAAGGCAGGAAGAGGAAGTTACCGCTTCATCTACTCAGGCTTTCTAAATACAGAGCTAAGTAAACAAGTTGAATAATTGCAACAACTTCAAGTATTTGCCCGCTGCTCTGTACAGATGCTGCAAAATTAGCCCTAACAGCTGCTCCTCAGCCCACCAAACGTTGGTGACTCTGAGCTCCGGAGGGAAGAAACCTGAAATAATCTGGTTTTCTAAGGGGAGGTGGTGAGTGTCCTAGCTGCAGGAATCTACACCTGTGAGAAAGGGAATCCAAAGCAGCATTTGACGTGAAGCCTGAGCTCCCTGGCTAGGAGTGAGGAATCAGAAATGATACCTGTGTCCAAGAGAGTTTCAGAAAGCTACATGGCTGTACTACGTATCTGCGCTTTGCTCCCATCACTGGGGACCGAAACACTTGGCTAAAACATATGGCAAGAAAACAGACTTATGGATTCACTAGTGCCCAGCTAAGTCTTCCCCTTCCACACCTTTCAACACCACTATCTCTGTGAGCATGCCGCTGCCTTTGCTTCAAGCTGTCCCCGTGCCTATCACCTCTGTCCCTGACAAAACATGCTGTCAGCACTCAGCTCTCCTGCTCGCTCACGGCTGTGAAACACATCACCCCCAGCTCCAGTGTTCTTTCGCACAAGGTCTGCGACTGTTAGGATCGTTCACCTGATTATGGGTTTATCCGAAATGTAGAAAACTGCTCCCAGATCAAGATGACTGTGATGTGCGGTCTCAGCGCACCCACAGCCTGCCTCTCATCAAGCTACTCACCAAGATCACCTCCTGCCACGCTGCAATTTGCTCGAATTTGGGCCGTGCAGCTGGTGCTGGCAGCCAAATTGGAAGGGAGACGACAAAACTGTGGCTGTCTCTAACAGGTTCCTCCTAGGTGAGAGAGGCAGCGCAAACAAGAGCAAGAAAACATTTGTTTGAAAACACAACAAGCAGGCTCCAACAGTTGGTATCGGACTGACAGACGTGAGAGCTGACATCTCACCGCAAAGACATGAGAATGGGAGAGGCAACTCAGGGCCTTGAAAACGAAGACAGGTACCTCCTGCTTACTGAGACGAAGGAGGAAGAGCTACTGGAGAGATGTGAACTGAAGGCCATGAGTGCAAGTGATGGGTTATGAAAATTTTCTGCTGCAGCTGTTTGGATGAGTGTGAGTGTGATTGGATTGCTTCACTGGAGTCAGGAGAAAAGGGTGCTGCAGCTACTCAGACAGAAGATAACTGAAAACCCATGTGGTAGGTTTATTGGAGATCCGTCGGCCATTCTGGAGGGAAACGAAATGTCAGGTCGGAGAAGGGAATGTCACGGCTAGTATTGGATGAAAGCTTTTAACTCACCAGGGTGTAAACCAGACTTGGAATATTTACATAAAGACACTGAAAAAAAAGTCCCACATCTAACTCCCGTGAGCTTTAAATGTCTTAAAAAAAAAAAACAAAACAAAAAAAACCAGAACTGAGCACAGGGGATCCTCACCGGGCACCCCCACCTCCCACCCCCGAGGAACAGAACTAGGGGCAATTTTAACAGGAACAGAGGCTGTGAAAAGGTGGAGCTGCTCCTCTGTGCATCCCTGGGTGCACGTGCTCTTCCATTCACAACCACAGTTGTCACTTTTTGCTGCTGTTACTTCTGTGAAGCCAGCACAAATCATCAGGACGGTGCCTGGATGAGATCCGCGCTTCCTCATGCATGAGGAGTGGGTGCAAGCTGTGGTTCATGCGGCCCGCGGGCCTCCGGCAGCACACAGAGGAGCACTGTGAGGATGGTCAGAGCCTCGGTGAACCACCAGCAGCTGACCACAGGCATCTCTCCTCGCGGGCTGTAACTCTCAGGTGGGCGCACACATTTGCACAGCTGTAGGCTTGAGCGTTTGTACTTGTGGTTTAAATGTCCAGCACACGAAACAGCTAAGAACAAGACAAATCCAAATGTACGAGTGCCTGCGTCCCCTACGGTTGTGGGGAGAAGTATTTATTAAGGTTAATGGTCAGATTTGAAGTCGAATTGCATCGTGACTTATTTTTAATTGGATGTCAGAAGTGCTAGAGCTACTGTGGGTGGTGCGATTATGAAGATGGTCTTTTCTGGGATCTTAAGACACATTCCCTGTTAAGGCATGAATGTGTCATCTAAGAGCGAGGATAAAACAGCATTTAAACTCTACGCTAGCGCTGAGTAGCAAGCTATTCCTCAGTGTGCATCACAGGGCAAGGAGTGGCCTAATTAGTTAGTATCTTCACGGGCCCTAGGGCTCCTGCATGCCAGCGCAAGTTCCTAACACCACCTTTCCACCACACGCGCTGCAAGAGATGCGATCTTGTACCTTCACGCGGCATATGCAACCCTGAGCGGTGCCACGGTGCGCTGTGAGGATCTGCACTGGGTGTCTGCGGGCATACCCAGACAGCACCGTGAAAACTGGTGGGGAGGCGTCAGGGCATCCGAGCCAGGGGACCAGAAACAGCAGCGGTGCGGAAACACAGCTGGCAAGGGCTGTGGGAGGAAGGAGCCGTAGCAGGGCACGGGGCACAGCCCCCAGCAGAGATCAGCACACAGCAGGTACAGGGGCCAGGCTCGGAGCTGCAGTGGGGGAAAGAAGCAGGGCAGGTCAGGCCAGGTCTTCCCAGCATGTGTGTTCAGAGCAGGATGGAGATCTTAAAGCAAAACAAGAAAAAAGGCAGCGGAAGATTAAAAACGATGATAGGGGATAATTACAGCAGGAGCTTTGTTCCAGGCTGCTGCGGTTCGAAGTTTCAGACATCCCGAGACCGTAGCGACTGCACCGAGCGATGGAGGCAGCGCCGGCTCACCCCATGTAACACCTGGCTGAGGACACCACAGCATTCATCCTCTGCTTCCCCCGGTTTGCTTGCTTTGCTCCAGCCTCATCCTCCTTTGCCTTCCCCCATGGCCACCAGTATGCCAGACTGGTGATGTAAGCAGAACGTGGCCCAACTTTCAGGGGATGCACGCTCTAAACATTTTCTTGAACTGACGACCAAAGTGTTTTGTTTTTTTTTAAATCAAATTTGTTGGTCTTGAAGCTGTTTATGAACTTTATCAAAGCAAGAAACCCTCTTTAAAAGAAGTCAGATGTTGAACTGATAGGAAGGATTAAAAGGAAAGGAGAAACATTCAAGGATTTTTTTTCTTTGATGTTTTATTAAACCTGAGCCATTAGCAAATGCATTTTCAGTTCTTGGTAGCACAGTAAGCTCTGACCTAGTGGAAAACCAGACACTGCTATTCTTCAAAAACCTTGCGCTATGGTTTTACAGTTTATTTTTTTCAACATTTTTATGAAAAAGGAAAGAAGGAAGCGAGGCTTAAAGGCACGCACTAGGAATCTGCAGCACTCTGGGAAGATGTCAGGCCTGCGCGAGTGGCTGTCCTAGGTGAAGCCTGGGAAAAGCCGCCCATAAACCTTCTGGCCTCGATCCAAGGGCTACCAAGAAGAATGTTTCCACGGACTTCAGGGGTTTGGGATCAGGCCCTGCTCCGCAGGGGTGATGGCAGAACGACAGAGTCTGGTGACTCCGGCCCAGTCCAAAGGAGCCGTAAGGAGCTGCTGCTGCGTTGTTTAAAAGCAGATACACACAACGCTGTGCCAGATACTAATGGGAAGAATTTGAGCTCTCTTTTCAAACCCGGCAACATGATTTTCACCGTCCCGATGACAGAAAGAGCTATGGGAACGCGGGGGAAAAAATGCTTCAGAAAGAACTGGAAGCAGAACGCTGATGTTCAGCCCATCAGGAAACATTTGCTGCTTTTACTTTCCCACCCCAAAGAGCTGGAGGCTTCCAACAGGGCTCTCGAGCAACAGCACAGGGGACGAGGGCAGGGAGGGCAGTCCCAGCGCCGCAGCCCTGGGCAAACCTAAGTTCCCATTAGCCCATGAGGACTTGGGGCGTCCTTGGCCCAGGGTTGTCTTCTGTAAAAATCACACTCGGCTCCTCACCTGCCCTCGGGGAAGATGCGACAAACCCAAACTTCACCTCGATTAGCAACGCTGCACTACAGTATTGAGCCAGGGAAATTAACTTTGCAAGCCGGGCCGTTGGGAAAGCGTGAGAGCAGTGGGAAGGCAGGAGCCGGAGCTGCAGCAACCACGGTTGCAGGGGACGGGCCGTGATTTACGCCCTGGCCACAGACACGCTCACATTCCTGCATTTGCTCATTTCTAGGAGATGAGGTCAAAGAGCTCACCACAAGAGAGGACGCATGATGTAAACTGGATGCTGAATGCCAGCGCTAATTTTTCTTCCCCGTGCTCTGCACATACCCAGAGCCTTTCCATTTATAGGAAAGGCCATCGGTATAAAAGGTGCATTCTTCAGCGGGCCGGAGGAGGAGGCATCACACTGGGTATGAAAATGCTAGCACGGTTTCCAAAGCTCTGCAATCCCAGTTAAGGGATGGGATTAAAAAAAACACAATGTTTTCTCTCTCTAAGGAGAAGCTTTCAGGAGGGCAGAGGATGGGAAATGGAGAGAGAGTGTCTGAGAAAAATCAGGTATTTTCGGCATGAAAAATGAAGGAGCCTCAGAGGTAATGAAGTCTCAGCTATTTGCTGTCAAAAGAACTAGATAGCAATTTTTTTTGATTGTCTTCAGGCAGGAATAAGAGGAGTGGGACGACTCCTATTTGCCATGCCAAATCTCCCAAGATGCTGTGCATTAATGCAAATGTCTTGGGAAAGAGAAGACGGGAAGAGGAGAAACCCAAGCAACACCCAGTAAAATCCCTCTCAGAACCACAAGTTAAAATGAACTTTGCTACGCATTTCTGTAGCCCGTAAGGATTGGAAGCACTAGGATTTTCCCTTCCTTTCTGTAGCTCCATCCCAGCTCTAAGTGTACTCCCAGCTACGCTCTGACTAAACAGCGAGTGCTCCCGTTCGACAGCTGCAATTTTGCCCTTTTAAAAGCATGAGTGAGTTTCAGCATAGCTCTGACAATCTGAGATATTGGCTAGGGTGAATCAGACACGTTCTTCCTGCTGTACAGAAGGCGGCCTGTTTTCAGCAAGGGTGCACGTAAGAGGACTACTTTGTCACAAGCCGTAGGATTTTGCCTCAGCAGCAGCGTGGCGACGCCTTTTGGGAGCTGGGGTTCAGGTGCCTCGTGCTCCCATCTTCTGCTGTGCAGGAACTCATTTAAAGGTCCCTTCCACAACAAAGCACCAAGCAGGGTGGTGCTTTCCCACGTCTGACAAGTGCAAATCCTGGGAGATGTAACTCCGCACGAGAACCACTCCACCAGTACCTCTGAACTATAAGCTGCACACTCCCATGAATTCTGAGAAGGGCAAGGAAACTGCCCTAAATATTTGCAATTTCCCCAATCACTTTTGTTGTTGTTGTTGAAAATAAACAGAAACCAAGCATGACTTATCCCCCACGAAACACTTTTCATTTAGAAAAAGAAAAAAAAGGGAAAAGCTGTAATTCCACCATTGAATGTACCTACATTTTTGGTCACCGAACGTGTCTAACACTTCAAGAAGGACTGGCCCTTTGCAGGAGCCACATGGGGATGTAAATGACCTGAAATCAGACACCCCTAGCTAGCAGAGTTTCCCAAACCATCATCACAAGAAGCGGGCACACGCACAGTGCTGCCAGCTGTGCCACCAACCACGTTACTCAGAACCACAGGTCATTTTCTTTCTCCTGCCCGCCAGCAGGCTGCCCCGAGGAAGAAGTGAACAGGGCACGTTGGGAAAGGGTGGCAGAGAGGCAGGGGCAGGGTTTGACTTGCGACTCGTCTGTAGCATGATGCTCTCAGTTACAAAGGTGGACTGGCAGCTGAGGGGCACTGATTAGAACAGAGATATGCAAAGATTAATTATTACTGGCTTTTGCTGCCATTTAAAGAGAAGGGATGATGAAAATCGCAAAAGGGGAACTCATCCTGGGACAGGAGGAGGGAAAAATGGGAAGTGGGGACTAGTTTTGTTTTTTCTTGGATGAGGGAAATTGCAAAAATAGCTGGGGAAAGAGATGATTTGTATTATGAGCTTTAATCTCAGTCTGGTGGTGGTGGTAACAGGCTTTGGTCCAGCAGCAGCTGCAGAGAATGACCATACGACAAATCTGTATTACACATGAACATAAATCCCAAATTTTCCATTCCTCTTCCTTCTGCCTGAAAGCATATGGCATCTATTCCCTAAAGTTTCAAATAGCAGACACTGAAACTACCGCTAGCCCTGTGGGCTAGAAATTAGTTTTTCACAGCTCTAGGCCTAAAAATACGTATTTATTTTGTCCTTGAACATGATGAACTTTCACAATACATTTATACGATTACTGAAGGCAGCATTTCAGTAAGAATTTGGGAGAATTTTTCACCTCCCTGCCAAATGGAGCAGAGGAGCTGAGCGCTGAGTCCGACAACTGTATTTCTGCAGAAGACAGGACTGGAGGGCCGGCAGTGCTCAGATGTGCTGCACAATGTGCAGGCTCCTGGTGGAAGGCAGCATCCGCACGGGTTACCACAGAGATGCGCAGACCTCTCCTCCCTTCTGACAAGCAGGTCACCCAGCTAACGCTGCTGCGTTCAGGCTTCCTTTTGGAGCTTGGCTCTGCTGAAACTCCTCCGAGACCACAAACCACACTTCAATAAAGAAAACACACACACAGAGACGAGAAATTCCACCACAGCTAAAAGCCAGTCGTCCTCCTGCTCCTTCCACCTCCCACGCTGAGCACGAACCTTGCCTTCAGCCCAAGTCAGAAGTAACTGGCCCTCCTCAAACCACTGCAGCAGCCAGGACACAGATGCATCAGCAGTTTTGTAGCCTCGGTAGGTAGCCACTGCTCACACGGCTGCATAAACTCCTAACCGAGGGACTGCTCGTCTCCAATTGTCGGCTGAGCAAGATGGGAAGCGGCCAGGACAGTGAGCGCTGCTGGAGAGCCCTGGAAGACACAGCACTGGGCTCGGACACCTCGCACCCACCCCGGCACCTCTCTGCTCAACAGCCGGGAGTTAGAGCATTAGTTAGAGAGCCCAGAGGGAGGGCATGGGGTACCAAGGGCTCAGGGTCCCCCTGAAACAACCAGCTCGAGCACCCCCCTCGCTACGCACCCGAGAGCTTCACTGTAAACACGCCCTCCACCAAAGCAGAGAGCAGTAATATAAACCAGATGCTGCAGGGAATTTTTTCCCTCTTCGTCTGCACTAAATTTAAATACTGAGCTCTTCCTTTGCCAATTCCTTCTTAAAGGGCCTGTACGCCGCTCTTCATCTCCGTCCCACTTGTCTGAAGCCAGCCGAGCCCTCGGCAGCCCTCCACCCGCTGCAGCCACGGGAAGCACGTGTCCTCCACGAGGCCTCGGAGCCCAAGAGCTGGCTTTGCAGCTACAGCACCCGGAGCCCTCACGGCCCCTCTGCCCCCTACCTGGGTGCAGGGGAAATCCTGCGGGTGCAATCACACCAGGCGTGCTTGGGGGCTGGCCGTGGGGCAGCAGCACAAACCACCTGCTACATGAACACAACACCGCGTTCCAGCGTTGTGCCGTGGCTGCTTCTAAATCCAAGCGAGGACTCCTGGGCTCGGGACTTCGGCAGTCACTTTAATTACGAGGAAAAGAGCTAAATGCAGCCTGACGTGTTGAACGCTGCAGCGTGCAGGGCTCATTGTGCACGGTCTGGCTGAAACACACAAGCAGCAGTGTAATTGCACACTACGTAACCGTGCTTTCCAAGTTTTTTCCAGCTTTAACTAGAGGGTAGGCTCCAAAAAGCTTGGCTGTTGTTTAAGACAACATTACCCTGCCCTTTGGTTGAGCACTGCTACTCCCTAAGAGGTGCAGCAAGGAGGAGCGCGTGCCTGAGCCTCAGCCTCTCCACCTCGAGGTCCAAAGTCTTTGTTCAAACCAGGTGTGAGCCCTACGAAGTTTCCCCATCCTTGAGTTATATCCTACTCCAA
This sequence comes from Heteronetta atricapilla, assembly GCA_011075105.1. Lineage (NCBI taxonomy): Eukaryota > Metazoa > Chordata > Aves > Anseriformes > Anatidae > Heteronetta > Heteronetta atricapilla. The sequence goes on from CM021735.1 coordinate 27,614,403, forward strand.
CTCTTTATCTTCTGACAAAGAATGTGATAGAGTCAACACAGGAGCAGCAATTCCCACCAACGAATGCCAACGAACTGCATTTAGCTTGTAAAAACTGCACCAGGCCTGGTCAACACAAAGTCCTACCAAGAAGCAAGCTGTGGTGCCAAGAGCAACCTGGAAGCCCCCCAGAGCAAGGGGCCAGAAGAGATGGAAAGCCATACCCATGCCACCACAGGCCGTGCCTCCCAGGAAGAGTAGTGGAAACCCAGATGCCAGCGAGACAACTAAGGACCTGCAGGACTCCATGATCCTTGTGGGTCCCTTCCAGTGCAGGCCCCGTAACAGAGGAGGACCCAGCTGCATCACCAGCTTCACCCTCAGCTGGGTACGGCCCCCAGTATGACTGCACCTGCCCCGGGCCTTAAGTCAACACCATCTTCCTTACAAATGCTTTAAGTGCTTATCTGTCACTGACCTGTGGCTAACCATCACCATGGCATTGCATTTACACATCGTTCCACTCCCCTTTGCTGGTACTGTCAGTGTGCAGCTGCTCTGGTAATCAGCAGGGTGGGTTTTATTTCAGGAAGTTGCCTTAGCCTCCTAGCTCCGTTGAGCATCGGCTGCCCTTGGTAATTCATAAGCAAATCACTGGTAATTTAACAGAGCGTGCCATTCTGGAACGATGCAACGCTGCTGGCACACTCTTTTCTATGTACTCCTGCATTACATTTCTACTTCTGAGAATACCTCACTTCCAAAGTCAAATAGTAACCTATTTATTTTTTGATAAGAAGCCATTCAGCAAGCAGCGGAACCAAGGAAGCCTGGCTTCCTACATTGCTCCCATTGCTCTCCGGTGCCTCACGAGGAGCAAAGCTCTTTGCCTTTCCCCATCCCACCCCAAATCCAGAGGGCAGCACACAGCTAGCACCTTTCTGTGTTGCTTGACTTGTTTTCCCTAACTTTGTTGTACCGTACCACTGACCCTTCAAAGGCAAATAGTCATAAGGTAAGGGGGATGTTATCTCCTGGATTATTGAACTATCTAAATAAAATGAAAGCCTAAAAAGGCCGGTCTCCATCACAGGGAGAAGGGCATTACCCACACTTCCTGCAAGCACAAATACCACTTAATTTTTAGAAAAATAAAATGATTGGCAAGGTGAAAACACATTTCTGCTTACAAAGCCTAGCTGTGAAGAACTAGATTTAATTAAAGACAGGTACATAACAATGACAAAATTCACTGGTGATCAAAGATACACTTGCATTGGAAATACTCAAACCCCCTTCTGGATCCTGAACTAATTCCAAACAGGGAAGAGCCCTGAACAGCTCATCAATTCACCTGCTTAAGGCATGGCAATACCCTAAAGGTGAGGCCACAAGTGCAGAAGGAATAGCAGGAAGAATAATTATGGACATGAGAGTACCAGCACTCCACTCCATGCTGTGCCTGCATGTGGAGCACGGCAGGGTCCTGAGCTTTCACAACGAGGGAGCAAGAACAAAACATTTTTGTAAGGAAACTCCTTAAATCGTCCGAGATGTTCAATTTACTTCTGCTTTACAGTTCAGTAGGAAAGAGCAGAATGAAATTATACAGCAATTGTTCCATACATCTATGGCAATTTTTAATGTAGAGCTTGATTCAGTGAAGGTCAGATCTATACTGTGATGCTTAGAGTTGGTTTGTTTGCCTTTTTAAGGGAACACAAAGTAAATCACCCCTTTCCTGCCCCTCCCTTGCCACTCTTGGAAAAGACATTGTCAAGGTACAGAAATAATTGTTGAAATCTAGACTTTCTGTGGACATTGTGGTTGTACATTAACTACCAGTGAGAACTGCCACCAAAGAGCAGCTTTAGGAGCAGCGTGTGGAGGTGCCCTACTCCCATACACAGAACTGAAACCACTGCAAAGATGGGGTGATTTTACCAAGACTTGTGTACATGTTTTGAAATATTCTCACAAAGATGCAGTTATTTTGGGTGGGTAACAGAACTATACTGCTTCAAAAAGCAGCAAGTACATCAGCACCTTCTGTAAAACACTGAACCATCACTACGCATTATTTGCCTAACTGAGTAAACGTGTAATCATATCTCTAACCCATATCCTTCCTTAGCTTTTTTCTTTCTAGTAAGCACTGATCTCATCTGAAATGCATGTTATTTAGCTACAAAGTCCCCAGCCTGCATATGTTGCTCTCGAAACTCTCAGATGTGGCTCCTGACCACAGGAAACAACCTGTGGTCTAGTCCATCAGGAGGAACAAGGTACAAGGATGCCCGCTGCCTTCTGCTTGCACACGGGTAGCTGGAACCACTAATTTACCTAAGAAACCCTGCGGGACACAGCCTCATCTTGTTTTCTGTGATGCATGAAACACTTGCAGGTGGCTCAACTCTGCTGCACAAATTAATTCTGAGTACACACGGGCACTAAATGGTTTTCAGAATAGGGGACACCCATTAAGAAATGCAGCAGTGTTCTACAGCAGAGGTCCCAAGCTGCCACAGCAGTCTGTCATCCTGGGGTGCTGGCACAGCAGGATGGGATCTTTTTCCCCCACGGATATGAGAAAGCTCTAATCCCATATAGTCACTGAGGTGGGCCCTTTTAATTCCCACATGGCATTTCTTCAAGCATCTCAGCTTCTTCAGTGAGTAGCATGGGCTTTATTCAATCCAGAGGCACAATAAAATTCCAGGCAAAGTTTGAGCTTCCTTCTGTGGTGATTTTGGAAAAGCCTGTGGATCTAAGCAATGTGCTTACAGTAGACTGAAGCTGAAATCGTTAAGTGAAATGCTCCCCATGATCAGCACTAGGAAAGGAGCTCTCACAAGACCAGGGTGCCTTCCTGGGTTATCATCATCCCACGCGCTTTTAAATCAGTGCCTTAATTTATGCCACATGGGATTTTTTTTTTCCAAATCCACAGAAAATCACTTCGAGGTCCCACAGGGTGTAAGTGTTGGTGTGGTAAGCTGCATAAGCATCATGGGGCTGTGTTTTCGACAGCTGTTCTCTCGGCTGCCATCTCTGTTTCTGGGCAGGCTTTCAGTGGCACCCACTCGGACGGATGCCTGCTCGAGGGCCTCAGTTACCAGCACTCGTCTCTACACCATTACCCATGCTTCCTGACACAAGCCAGCTGCTTTCTTGCCTTAGCACACAGGTTGCCACGGCCCCACCACCTGCTGGGGAACAGACACAAAGTCACGCTGAAGGAGCCCACACACTCACAGGGCGCAGAAGGCCCTCACTGACCGGGAAGGCTGTGGGGTGGCAGTGCCCTCACCGGCCGAGCCCAGGAGGCAGGGGCAGCCTGGGTCCCACATGAAGAATTATCTGACCCAGATAATGTCTTGCTGAAAACCTTTTTTTCCTGCCAGGTCCTTCTGGTTCAAACGTGGAAGCTCTCCCCTTAGAGAACTTACACTTGAGCTGTGTCATCACCTTCGCAAAATGCTGATCCCCATGTGCCACGTTTGGGGCAGACAAGGAAGCAAGGGCAGGTACTCGGAGACAGTGCCCTGGTCCCAGCTGATCTCAGGCCTGGAAAGGCAACGAAAGTCCTGCAACACCTCCCTGTAACACCGGGATTCTGGGAAAAATGAAGCCTTCCCTCCAAGCAAGGGCAAGCAGTCTGGGCAGACTACTACAAAGCTATATAAGGAAGAGTCAAGGTTACCCTTCGATTTATTTTTGCATAGAATTTCACAACCAGCTGAAAAGAGTCTATAAAACATACGTCAGGCACTCTCTCACAGATAAGCCAGAAGAAAGGTCCCACGTGTGCCAGCTCGAGACAGGTTCCTTTTGCCTTTAATCATTTCTCCCATGAATAAGTAACACCTAATGAAAGTGCTCTTACCCAGGCAGTATTTGTAGTCCGATACCTAACTGCTACTCACAGGCCTCCCCTACGACAGTCCCTTGTTAAGATTACAGTAGCGAGGGCAGGAGATGTGAGGAAGCAGACGTTTGGATGGCTGCATATGCCACCCAAATTCTTCAGTGTTGCCCAGTGAGGGGCCACAGAAGTTAAAACCATGTAGAGCTCTCCGACCCTGCAGCCTCGCGCTGGGAAGCTGCCGAGAGGGATCTACAAACACAGAAAGTCAGCAAGAGCGTTCATGTAGCTAGGGGATTAGCCTGAACTTGCTTTGATGCATATTCATAAATGCGCATATTCTTAGATGTTCATAAGAAAATGCCAAATCATTTAGTCACGGGTAGCACGTCAGAGTACAGCTCATCTCTTAAAAGGAGTGCCTTCCATACTCACCATTCCTGATTTTGCTGTTGCCTGACAATTTTCCTTTGCAACAGTTGCTAAGCAAAACATTTGCAATTCAGCTTACTATCACAACTCATGCATGGTGATTGTTCCTAATGGATACACAGTAAAATTCATGGCTGTTCAGTCCTGTTCCTCTTTTGACCTACCCTAGCTTTCTTTTTTTTTCCAGACCTGTGACACCCAGGATATTTTATTCTTTACCTATGTAACGCCTAAATTATTATCACTGCAATATACGCAGGCATGGATATGGTAAGAATAATAAAACCAGCAGATCCTGGATCCTGCGTCATGTTACATTAAAAAAACAACACCTCTGACGAGAAATGGATAACCCAAATGACAGTACGTGCAGCTTCTGTGTAATCTATAAGTCATCACTGCCACGAAGTTTGTCATCTGCTTTCTTCACTAAGGAACCATCTGAACGAGGCAAAGTGCATGCATGAAGGTGACATTCAGATGACAGATAAGTAAGTGTTAGTAACCACGTGGAAGCCAAATGACACCCTGATACAAAAAGCAAAAAAAAAAAAAACAAAAAAAAAAAACAACACACCACCTTAGTATTTCTGGAGCTTGTTTCAGAAAAACTACAAACTCATTCCAGTGACTGTAAGTAGATGTCTTACTGGCACCATAAGATACCCACCACGAGCTAGAGGAATTTGAAATTATTTCTAGAAGTCCAAGTGGTTTTCTATTTCTCCTGCCGTAATCCAATTCAGATCAAGACCAATATAGAAAAGTAAATTCAAGACAGACTCAAACAGTTATATTTTTAATATTGGCAGCTATAAGTCCCTGTACCACAGGTCAGCAGTCACACCTAGTACCCAATGCAGTAAGAACCTGGAAATCCTCTCCTTTCCTGCTGAAACAAAGTAGTAAATAAAAGCCAATTTTGTTCAGAAAAAAAAAGGAGGTTCCTTCTGACATTTCTAACAGACACAAACACAGGTGTATTTCAAGCTTGTACATAGACTCTCCCATTCCCCTTCAGCCCCAAAGCAGGTAGACCCCCATAACAAACAGGATGGTCAAGAGGCAAGTTCCCTTTCCATTAGTTTTGGCTTCATTGTGGAGAGAAAAAAAAAAATGCACTTCTCCATCCTCCTTCTTCCACATCAAACGCATACATTTCATTCAAGGATGATGATCAGACAATTCTCATATAAAACAGAGACGATGGTGGAAAAAGCTTTGGAAGCACGGAGGAAAAATAGAGACTTCTGCAATTCCTAAGACATGACAGGAGTCTTCAGAACTGACTTTGGAAATCACCAGCAATGCAGGTTGCTGCCACAACTTGAAGCCCTGAGGAGAACAAAGCAGGTCTTACAGGTTGGTAGGAGAAAGGAAGAAACAGAGGATCTGCCTTGTGCAGGAGGAGTAGTAGGAAGATAAACTGCATCCTGCCTTTGGCCCCATGGAAGCTTATTACAGTTATGCCCATCCTCATAGCAAGGGCAAACTACAGTCCTTGTGACAAAATTATACTTTCCTTCTTGAATAAAACCACACCTCAAAAACTAATTTGAATTTTATAGCAGGTTCTCTGCTGCCACAGCTGCTTGTATTCAGTACTGGCCAAACGGCCAAGTGACACACGTGCAAACCCTCTGGCCACAAGGCACGCTCCCATTTCCCAGACCGCTCACTGTCAAGCCTGGACAGCTTCAGGCATTCATCTTTGACTGGCGTCCCAGCCAGAAACTCCCAGAACCACTTTTGGAAGAGATCAGGTTATTATGGAATAAGTTAACTCCTGGCAAAACTCTCTCGGCTTCTAGCTTATACCAAGATGAATGCAGTCCAGTCCGGTCCGACCTGCGGTTCCTAACAGCATTCATTTTCTGCTCTCCCTGCAGCTCCCTGCGAGGGCTGCAGGGAGGAGCAGGTCTCTGCAAGAGGGCTGATGGCAGACTGCGTAGCTTCATAGCAATACCAGCCTGAAACACATTGTTTCAGGGTCTCTGGTTAAGTGCTAATCTTCTTCCGGATTTGGATGCCAGCCCTGATTATGAGAAGTATGCAGTAAACAGAGCCTCGCCATGTGATACGAGCGCTTAACCCTCTTCCTGCTGGCAGCCGCATGTCAGCACAAAGTTGCAATGGGAACAGCAAAACCCCGTTTCCACAGGCTGACTGGCCTTTTGTCCTCAGCTTGGTGCTTGCTGCCATCGCCTTTGGAAAGCCGCGCTCACAGCGGAAGGATGAATGCCATTTCCACCACGAGCAGCCCCCTGGAAGGCCGCTTTCGCGGTGGTCCATCCGATTCGGACCCAAGCACAGGGCTGGGCAGCAGCCACAGCCACGTCAGAGAACAACGCCTGTCTGTGGGCAGCTTCACAGGGAAAATGGCACGGGCAATTCACATCCCACAGCGGGGGGCTCCACCTCATCTTGTCTGGGGGCCAGGAAGGAATAATCCCGCTCCCAGCACACTGAATAACCAGCGGGTGGGCTTGAGGAGACAAGACACAGTTGTCCCGGCCCTGCCCTCATCGAGCAATCGCTGGGCACTACGGTGGGCACTGGCTGCTGCCCCGGGCACCAGGGCCACCTGGTGCAGTGCCACGGCTGCTGCAGGCCGAGGCCACGCGCGGCCCTGTTCCAGCACCCACCGCACCTGAGGAGGGGAGAGAGGCCTGAACCAGCAGGCGGGGAGCCAGGGAAGGGATGAATTTCAGCCCCTGCTCCCTCCCAGGGGATCAGGTATCCTTATCGTCAAGGCACACAGGACCTAGTCTTTGCAGGCCTCTTCCTACGGGTTACACGGATGGCCACAGAGCATCGTGCATGGCAAGGAAATGTTTTCTTCCCGCACAAATTGGGCAGATCAACTCAGAAAGTGGAGTTTTCGCAGCACTACATTCAACTTGGTACTTAGCAAGCCTTATCACCCTTACTAGTGGCTCAAGACCTCCTCACATCCTACCTCCTACGTCCTAAGCACTGCACTGGCAACTGCCAAAGGAAGTTAGTCATTTCCACATTAGACTGTCTCCCATGCCACGAGCAGCCAGCCCATTTCTGTACACAGGTAAGGGATTGTTAAGCCATTTAGAACTCATTTCTTCCTTCTCAGCTGCCAAAACTGTTAAGCCTCTTGCACTGCTTGGTGGGTTACTCTTTAGCACTATTTTTCCCCAGTGCCTAAGAACCGAGCCCTGTCAACGCAGAGCCTGCCTCCAGCTCTCTGTGGTCTCTCTATTTAGGACTGCCGTATGACAAGTCCCAAACAGGAGGCTTCAGCATGGAGCCCCAACATGTTCATGCTGCAGACTTTGAACTACACTCAGTAGAGGCCAGGGATATATAGGTCCGTATGGGCAGCAACCAGGCAACAAAAGAGCAGAGCAGAGCAGCATGCATTTGCTAGGGAATAAAGAGCCAGGCACCCGTGAACGGAGCAGCTGCAGCAGAGCATCTCCCTGCTGACAGGGCTCACCGTGGGAGCAGCCAGCCCTATTGCAGGAGAGAAACATCGGCTCCCAGGTAGAAGGAACCAACCCACCACTGCCCTTTGCTCCCCAGACTCCCTAAAGCAGCCTTGCGACTCTTTAAAGATGGGCATCAGACTACTGGTACCTGCTTGTGGAAGAAGTCTGGTATTCTGCAAAGCAGCATGGCAAAGTCTCCAGGTTTTACGCTCTCAGACTCTCGGGGCTAAAGACTGCACTTGCTGAGTACCTTTGTTTCCTCAAAGCTTCAGCAACTGGATCCGTGTGAACTACTCTGAGCTCAGTCTCTTCAGGGCCTAAGGGGAGAAGGCTAACATTCCTGCACAGGCGACAGAAGAAGCTTCTTTCCCAGCTCAGCAGTTGCTGCACAGCATTTCTTTGACCCACTATTAAGCACTCTTTTCCAGAAGGCAGGAGACTGCATCGGACTTGACAGTGAGACAGATGCCAAACCCCAGTCCAGGGCCAGTACTCAGGGAACCAGGCAATGCGATGGTCAGAACACAAATCCACTGCTACTTATTTCCACAGGAAAATGAGTTAAAAGCCTCATTTTCTTACGCTCTCTCCCATTTTCCTGCTTCTCTCTCACTGTGGAGAGCTATGTAGGTTTAACTTCTCCCTTTTATCTGTTCGGTAAATTCATTTTAACCTTGATGAAGTCCGTTCACATGGCTCACAGCTTAGGTCTGCAAACAGTTATGCTGGAGCAACACAGATGCTGTGCCTTGCAGGGGTGGGAAGGAGCAGCCGGGGACAGGTACTCCGCAGGCAGCTCTTGCTAGCGCAGCCCCTTAGTGCACCAAGCCTCCAGCACAGCCCCACTGCTTCCAACATTACTTACTGGTGTCAGGCACATTTCCATTCCCCCACTCCAAAACCCTTTCCCCATGCATCTCCGCTGTTTTGCATGGCTCGAGGTGGCTTTAAGCAGCATTCCTACCTAGGGAGAGCTGGCGGACAGCTTATTCTTTTCACATGCAGACTAGAACTATCACCTGGTCCAAGCTGCAAAAATTCAAGGAATTTGGGCAGGGTTTTAAGAGAGTGAGAATGCATTGCTTTGCTTTCCAACCAGCATGAGGTGTTTAGAAGCCTCTGCTTTTGCTCCAGCCCCAAATACCATATCGCTGAGAGACTGGTTTCAGGGTCAGCTTTGGCCACTTTACTGACAGCCTGCATCCAGCTGAGAATGGGCGACAGGTAAGCGCAGACTGGTCTGAAGACTGTGAAACTGCACCTGGAACAAGACCTGCACCGACTAAATGGATGAAGAAAGCACTCACCATTTGCATCCACAGAAGTTAAATAAATTAGGTGCAAAATGTTAAGATTTGGCAGGTCTTTGGAATCAGTGACTGCCAATTTGAAGATACCTTACATCACCTTCTGGCAAACTATCTAGAATATACTTTGCAGGCTACAGTTATACAATACATTTGTACGCTAGGGCTGCAGAAGTACCAAATTTCACCAGCCAAAAAACAGATAAGCACTACATAAATCACATTAAGAGCTCTGGAGCATGCTATTCCTAATATATGTATGTAAAACATTTTGCCCACTCATAACTTCTTAGGAAGGCAAACGTGCGAACGGGGGGATAAATTAAACTCCTGTCAGTTTGATAGACGCAGGCATGTTGAGCTAGTATTTCTACTCTATTGGAAGGGGAGTAGTTGTTCGGTGCACTCCAATTTCATGACAAATAAGCACCCTTACAAAACCTTGTCAACGGTTCACATGAGAAGTAGTCATAGGAGAATGTGACTTATGACTTCCCAATCCATCATACATGAAGGTCAGAGGGGAACAGGAGCGGAACTGCATTTTGTCAACACCTCGTTCTTTGCCCTAGCGTCAGGACAGCCCTTGCAACCTACACTGGCACACTTATCCAGAGGACAGCTCTGTGTGCACTGTACTCAGTGACTGATCGAGAGCTCTGCCCATCCCTGGAGCGTTTCCCCAGATGGGATGAGCAGTCTGAATCCACACCTCTCATCCTGGATGTGCCCAGGGCAGACACTTCCCTGTTTCAAGCCGGCCACTGCTGCCCAGCTGAGAACCAGAGCAAGGCTCACTCAGTGCAGAGCTGCCAGAGCTCGCTGCCAACCAGAGACTTCCAATTAAGCTCTGAAGCAACACCACTGAAATATTATCTCCTTCATGAATAGACTAGGTTCTTAATAATTATCTTCAGCAGAAACAGCTGCAAAAGCTCCTTTGAGTACCATACCATTTTGTTAATGTATCGGAGATGAAAGCCAGCAACCCACCTAAGCAGGACAACAATCAGCACCCCAAGGCGGAGCTATCAGTACAATGGCAGCGTAAGATGCCAAGAACAAGGACCTCCCTCCTTAGCTCCTGTTAATGAAGGTGGGGCAAGGAAAGGAAAGGAGAACAGGAGGAGGAGGAATTTGGGGCTGGGAAATATAAGCAGAAAAAGAGAGATGAAGGAGTACCACCTGAGGCTTCAAACTCAAAGCAAAATTTATTAAAAACAGTATGCTTCTGTATATTTGGTACATTCTCTCTGGCTATAGCCACATCAGAAACTCGCTCCAGCACACTGCTGAGTTGGGAGGGTGTGGGGAAAGGACAGCTCTTGCAATTTTAGAGTGACATGCTGAAAGCAGACGTCTGGAGCTAAAGACAACAGAAATACAGAGGCATAACTCTGAAGCGGCCTACTACCAGGCCTCATGGTCAAAAGAGACCGGGCGGCACTCAAGCAGGGTGTGCCGATAGCGGCCAAGACAGCACCTAAAGCAGAAAACCAAACGTGTGGTACTAGCACAGGAGAATCCGGAATTGACAATATTTTTTTCATTTGAGTCAAGTGGATTGTAAGCAAGTACCACAAACAGGGAAACAACTTTTATTTGCTGTAATTGGCATAAGTAGCCTTAAGAAAACATCAGTAAGTACGTGCTAAGAGTCCATTTAAAATCTGTTAGCATCTCTTCAGTGCTGCTGGCCATCCAGTGTCTGGGAACCATGCTCAGTGATCTGATCTGTGGTACAAGGTGCTACAGCGTGAAAAAAAAACCACTTTCCCCAGGCACCTCCTGGCTGTGAGCACGGCGAGAGGCAGGAAGATGCGGGCGGAGGTGAGGACTTCAGGGAAGCAGATGACTGCCTGCTGCTCAGGCCAGCAGCCAGTGATCATGCCTGTTCCCAGGGCCCGTCTCTGTACTCAGTGCCTGGCTGTCCGCACTGACCCACAGGGCGCTAAGCACACGTCATGTTGTGTGGAAGACTGAACAACAGCGGACACCAGGGCGGTGAGGCAGGTACGCAGACAGCAGTGCCAGAGGTCAACAGCCTGCACAAGGTCCCGAGGGGTGACAACTTCTCTCCACTCCCAAGCTAAATCCAGAGCACATAAATTGAACTCAAGCTCAGAGGTTTTTTCCCTCTGTTCCTTTCAGCTGCTGGGAATCATGGTGCAGACTGGGCACCTCACTGCATCTCTACTGCCCAGCACCAGCCAGAAATGAGGTGTGGAAAAGCAGCAAGATGATTGCTCGAGAGCAAAATGACAGCTGTGATGAGAATGTTTTTTGTTGTTGTTGTTGTTGTGTTTTAAACCTTGTCCTTAGGCTGAACAGACTTTTCATCTTTCTGACCCCAGCAGAGGCCAAATACCGCAAATGAATACCCTGCTCAACTGCTGAGTCCAGAGAGCCGGCTGAATGACGGCTGGCACCCAGGCAACTAGGTATTTTACTTTACCCTGGAGGAGCCTGCTGCAAGGTAGGCATTTCCTACCACATAATAAAAATAAAACAAACCTTAAATACTGCCATGTTACAGCTGTCTCGCAGTGCCCTCCACACCCTTCAGCAGCACTGCACAAAGCCTGGGCTCCTCTGATGTGATGGAAGCAAGCCCCACACATTGCTGTGTTGCTTCAGGCAGAGCAAGGAGCGGAGCAGCTGGTGCCCAACGGCCTCGAAGCATCCCCAGCTTCTCCCAAAGCAACCTCGAGGGCTGGGACCTGGGCACGCTGACTCGGGGCCCCTGAGCTGCCCCTGGGAAGCCCTAGTGGCGCCAGCGTGGGCCCGCTCGAGGCTGGCCCTGAGCCCCCTGCACCATGGGCAGCGATCACATCGCCTCTCGCAGCACCACAGGCAGAAGTTGTTCCAAGGCCTGCAAGAGCAGAGGGTATTACACTCACAGTTTTACTTACTGTAAGCAGTTCACTAATTACAGTAGTAATGATTGGATTATGGCCAGTTAACAGCTTTAAAGAAACAAGCCATTATAGGAGGGGGAGGGAAATATTCCTCAGGGTCTAGGCTGGAAACCTCTTAGATTTCGGCAGTCTACCCCGCAGGAAGCTGTTAGGAGCTGGCTGGGTCAGGCCATTTGCAACAGGCTGCAACAGCGAGGAGCAGTGTAACGTGTCACTAAATGATAGGCTGGCACCTGAAAATTATGTGTTGGAGGAGGTGTGCTCGCAGGAACAGAAGGTCTCCTGTTCATACGCTGGCCCCATCGGCTCCAACGCCTCTACGTGAGCAGAGACAGAAGACAGGTGTGTGCATGCAGAGCTACACAGACAGCACCGTGCTTATGATGCTTTGTTTCGGCATGCACTGTGCTGTGACTACAGGCGTTTCAGAAACTCTTTAGCAGGGGCCAGCTAGCTCCAACCAAGCAGCCGGATGCGAACACCCACGGTATCAGGAGCCAAAGGCACTCATCAGAAACAGCAGCTAGAAATTTCCTTTCCCTAGCAATTTCTGCCAGCACTGGAAGGACCGCCGTTATCAGGCATTAATCCCTTAGTCCCTCTGGTTGCTAAAAACCCATACAAGGCACACGCAGGCCCTAACCAAAGAAAGCCAACCCCTTGCTTCCCCACCACCCACCCTGCCCTCTCCACCCAGCCCAGGCAGGGCCCTGTACCACCCACAGCCACCCCACAGGTGCCCACCCACCGCCACCTCCCTCTATGCATGTGCACAGTGTCTCCCCTCAGCACTGTCCTAGCTCTGCTTGGTCCTCTCCTCCTCCTCCCTGCAGAGATCTTTGGCTCAGGGCTGGCAGAAACTGAGTTTGGTGTCGCTGGCTGGAGGGCGAGGATTTCTGGCAAGGAAAACCAGCAGAGCTGGGCACCTTGCCCAGGGTGAGTTCACACTTGGCTCCCCACAGCTGGAAATAGTCTCATCCGCAGCCAGAGTTCCCCAACTGCCCAACAAAACCCTTGGGAAACGGCAAGTTTCCACGCGTTGGCCATTTTGAGGCAGACTGGTGTGCGTTAATGAATGCGCTCCCCTGCTGCCCCCACCCAGCCTCCTCTGTGCCGCTGCCAAAGGGTGCTTGTGCCATGCGAGGAGCCCAGCACGGCCGGGACCAACACAACTGCTCCTTCGACTGCTCCTTTTCCTACAGAGCAGCACCAGAGGGAAGAAGAGGGCTCCAGCAAGTGCACTCCCTCACCCCCGTTCCCAGCACGCTCCTGCAGCCAGGTTATTGCACTCCTCTCTTCAGCTCCCAGGCCAGATAAAACATGTAGGAAACTCACCTGGAAGCATAAACACGTTTAAAGAGCTGCAACTGCTTTTGGCTGCAATCAAAATTTTCCTCAGGAAATTAAGTATTTTCCGTTGTGATAAAACCTGGCATAAGCATGGCCTCAGCAGCTTTAAACAAAGTGTCTTTTCTTTGGCATTGTTTAGCAATTAAGAAATCCATTTACTTGCTTTTTTTTTATTTTATTCTGTGGAGCCAAATTTTTGCAGTTTTCTTGTGAATAATACACTTCGGTAGCTGAACTAGCTCACCATTTACTGAAGGGTACATTTAAATAAATGGAGGGGATCACAGGTAAGCACAGGGGGTAGCAGAAGAAATGCTGCCCCTGCAGAGCCAAGGAATACGGCCAGGAAGCACGGCCCTGGGACGTGCACATCACTTTCCATGATGAAGAAAAGAGCGCTCTGCTAGGGTGTGGAGACCATACATGGATCTCTGTCTGTGCCTCGTTTCTCGGAGGCCTTTACAGGCTAGCTCCTGGAGCAAAGATGTAACAGCACGACTTCCATTTACAGCAGCGGTGAAGTCCGACTGCTGGGCATCATATGCTGCAGTGAGCAACAGCAAGTACCCTGGCTGCCTGCTCCGAAGGCCATGGAAAGCAGTTCTTCCTCAGCTGCCAGCTGGCCTTGGCTCAGCACCTCCATAGGATGGGAGAGTTGTCCTCGGCGGTGTAAAAGGAAGCATGAATGTTCTGCGCAAAATTTGTCCAGCACAGCAGCCCCTCCTCATCCAGCAGCATCACTCAGCTAGGGGATGGCTGTATAGCGATACAGAAGAGGTGTAAACTCTGCCACAGCTTTCTATGTGAGAAGTTTTGGTCAAGCAAACATCACTGCAGTTATGCATGGTGACCACAGTCACACCAGTGACCAAAGCGGCAGCTGGCTGGTACAAGTGCCCCCTGCCTTCCCACTGACCACGTAAGCCATCTAGGAGGACATGGAACAAGCTGTCGGCCTCCCCTGCAGCCTCACCTGCCTATGAACTATCCACCCCAGTATGTTTCTGTAAGTGTCCATAAGCGATGAATTGCTGGCATTCAGAGGCTTACCTGAAACTACTCCAAATAGATGACAGGTGATAAAGGGAGCCTCTCATGGGTGGTGTGCAGTGTAGTGAGCGTGAATAGCCAACACAAGGCATTTTCACCTGCCAGCACATCCCATCCAGAGCTGTACTTTAGCCCCAACCCAGTGGAAAGGCCAGTTCTGCTGTCATGTCCCACACCACATTTGAACACGTTTCCGAGAGGCTTTCAGTCTATCTAGACAGAATGATAGATCAGAGGCACCTGGATAAGAGACCAAAATCCCGTTTCATTGTGTGTACCCCAGCCCCGTCAACAGGAGCTGTTTCAGTGCACTGAGGGCAGAGAAAGCCTCCACAGAGACCATGCCCTACTGCTTCAAAGCAGAAACCCATTTAGAAAAAGAAGAAGAGAGGACAAGTGCAGGTGAAGGCCTGAGGACAGCTGGCTGCAATACCGGTACAACAAGGGTTGGCTTGCAAAGGCCTGACCCAGGCCTTACCAGTAGGATGCACACGTTGCCAGCTGAGCAGGAAGGACACAACGACAGGAAACCAAAATAGGAACAAAAAGGTTCTGCTTTACTGCCCGATAGGGTGCTCAGAGGTTAAGCTGGCACCAGGCCACACCACAGACATCCGATGGCCAAGTTCTGCTTGAGGGTGGCGAGGGAATGAGAGCAGGGAAGATACGGCAGGGGAACAGGAAGCCGGCCTATTTGCTAATCACATCGATGCTGCTGGGTTTGCTCACTTCAGCATTTTTGGGGTTGGCCCAAGAATTCCCCAGTCGTGTCTCAGGGATGTGGGTGATTATTCAGAACCGAGCGAGGCTGCTGTACAGGAGGTCAAAACGCAGCAGAGGGTGGCTCCACAGACTTAGATAAGGCAGGCTTTTGCAGTGTGGCTAGTGCCAGACCAAAGGTCCTGCTGCTGACAAGCCTATCTCACCACTCTGTACCAGCTCATCCCCACGGATCCAAGCTTTAAGTAACATGCTTCAGCCCCGATATCCCAGAGGGAGAGCAAATCCTGTGCCCCTAGGAAGAAAAAATGACTCTTGGCCTTTCCTGCTCAAGTGACATTTTTTCCACCGGGCAGGTGCCAGGCACACTATGTACATGCTTCATGCTCCCCCTTCACAAAGTTCATCTCTGAGAGACAGGAGTGTTTCACGCTGCAGCACAAGACTTGCAGAAGTCATGCTAAGCATGTTCCTTATGGTAATCATCATGTTTCTAACAGTCACACAGGGCAAGAAATCACGTTTATATATATACATAAAAGAATAAGCTCTGTTCCACTCCTGCTCCCTATCCTTCCTCTTAAACACCACTGCTTAGGCTGTACAAAACACCACCAGAAATCACAGCAATACATCCAGCAAGCCCCTGTGGCAGACACTACATACTGAAGTGAAACCAATCCACCCTATTTGCTGTATATTAGCAGCTTCCCAGTGTTTCCTCAAGACAGGGCTCCAGCCTCTTTTCTACAGTAACTGCTTTCTGCACTTCACCATCAGGAGCGCAGCCATCCCCGCTAGCCTAACGATGCCCCAGAGAAGGGCTGAAGTGTCAGACGCAACAGCGATAATCCACAGGCAGCTGGAAAGCACCCTCAGCCCTTCTCCAGCAGCCCCGTGCTTGTTTTCACCATCTCTCTCACCTCTGCTTGTGCCAGCCCTAAGAACTCCAGGCCAGAAACAGGCTTGTCCCAACGAGGCTGCAGAGGAAAGTGCACAGGCCAGGGGGCTCACCAGTGCTGCACCTCCTCCAGCTAGAAACACGTGGGTGGGCTGTGAAGGTGCATCTCACATGAGAAAAGTGCCTACATCTGGAGCAGCTGGGGCCCGTTATTGCAATTCATGGTGGCCACTTGGGCATTGTGAAGCACCGGTAGCATCCCTTGTAACACAAAGGGCTTCTAAAAATGTGATCTTAGCGTTCACAAAGGTTTTTACTGAACAGGTTTACCAGCCTACATTCTCACAGCTACACTTGATTTCATGGCGAGGCAACACCACCCCACACAAAAGCATCCATTTCCGTCTAAGGGCACAAGTTCTCACCAGACAGCCAAGAAAACTGAAATTTCTGCTTAAAGACGCTACGTGGCAGGGCAGCAGACCACATGCCCCCAGCTACCCCACACAGCACTGCAAGTGGGCAGGGGGGAAAAGCAATGTCATCACATCAGGCCTCTGCAGCTGCACACCAAAAGCGTCATTAAATTCTTGTGCATGTGATTTGGTAAGCTGGTTGCCTGAAGCAACCCGTGCGAAGTTCCCCAGACAGGCACATTTTACATCAGTGGGCTGGTAGCTGGATGCCTTTGAGGTATTTCATCCTTCCCTAGAGGATAAGGAGGATGAACAATTCAATCCAGTCTGGTGAGTGTCTCTCCTCACAGTGGCTCCTTGGGGGCTGTAGCAAAGCCTTCCAAAGAAGGCGCAGTCTTCTTTTTAACTCATGTTTTCTCCTAAGTTTCTCTCTCAAACTGGCTGCTGAATAGGTAGTAAGTCTCTGCAGAGCATGCACGCCTCATTCATCATGTATCTGAAGGTTACAATGAAAAATAATGTTCTTGTCAAAAACCCACAAGCACACTTCCTGATCACAAAACACACGAAACCTGATCACAGAAAGCAGGAGGCAGCTCCCACACTCAAGGACAAGTAGCTGATCTACAAAGCCAGATACTTGTAGAGACCCCCTACAGCAACTTCTCACCTTATCGTTTTGAAGAACAAGTATCTGGCGACACGCTACCTGTGTTAAACAGCAAAACCTTGATCTGAAAGATAACAAATACCCAGTAACCTGTATTGCCTGCCCCTGTGACTGTAAAACAGAAGCCATGTGAGCAGCCATACCAATTTCCCCATCCTGCTTCTATACTGGTATCAGTGAGTGCAAAACAAGGCACAGAGAATCCTACGTGCACCAGGGCCACCCTGCCTACAGCACGCCCACGCTGCAAAGACCATGAAGGCTGTTCCTCCTGATCACCTGCTGATTGTGATCACCCACTGATTGCCATCGGTGTCACTTACAGAGGGAGCAAAGGGGCCAGCACTGAGAATTCACCAACAAGGAGCATTTATGCCGCTGCTGAAACTACAGCAGGAGGTACTGAAAGTGACTCTGGCAAGCTACAGAGATTGCGTGTGGCATCGCAGCTCCAGGTGGGTCCCCAGCAGCCACCAGAAGTGCAGCTTTCTGGAAATGTAGCCACCCTTCTCAAACCAGGCAGGGCACTCGAACCAAGGGGAAAGGAAGCGGTGACTGAAACTTCTACGCCTTGTCAGAGATATTAGTCACACTTGGTATGAGCACGTTACCAGCAGCCTGGGAGGTGGGGTGTTTCTACGAGGGACGTGAGCTAATTTAATGAATATTTTCTACCCTTAACAACCCCACCTCAGACGCAGAGGCGATTAGCACAGCAAAATTCAAATCATACTGAGAGCAGTAAGACCTGTCAGGTGCAGCCACAGCAGTGCTAGCAGATCCATAGCTTTTGGGGGGTGTGGGACCACCCTTGTATTCATACAAATCTTCAGATGTAGCTCATGGCAGAGGGTTTGGGAGACTGCCATTCCTGACTGAGAATCTCAGCAGTTTCACAAATAACGACTGTACACAGCATTTCTTCAGGGCAGAAAACGTGTTCCAAAAGTTTGAAAGTTTGTGCTACCACTGCTTCCGTGGTACCGTATTCCAGAACACTTCAGCTCTCTCAGCTGCTCGTATCATTTACTGCCACGGGGTGCCAACCTGGAGAGGCAGGGCAGCGCTGGACAAAGACGAGGCACATTTATTTCATTGATACCTTAAAGGAAAGCATTACTATGTCTCCTTACAGCACTGAAGTTGTATATGGCTGTCTTCCGTATGTTGCAATGAACACTGCTTCCTACTCACATTGTCAAGTCAGCAGCTGTCAAGTCAGCAAGCAATTCAGCATTTAAAGGGTTTGTTTCTCCCCCAGCTCTGCAGCTTGGACGAGTCACTTCAGGCCAGATTTTAAAATAAACTCTGAACAACCAGCCCACAAAATGTGTGACCAGAGAGAGAGACAGAACCACCCCCAGCCCCAGGTCCCAGCATCACCCCAGCGCCAGCTCGGACCCCTCTGGGATGCTGGTGGCAGGAGATGAACCAGGCGTGCTGAGCACCCGGCAGCTCATCCGGGCACTGGGGGCTGAATGCTGCTCCTGCACCAAGAGCCCCACAGGGCCCAGGAGAAGTCTGAACACCGCTGCTGGCCAGCTGCAATCGGGAGGGAGAAGTGTCTGTGGGCACAAGCAGCAGTCTGCTGGCCACTGAACGAGCGCGCAGGTACGAGCTTTTACAAGGCAAGCTGGTCTGCCCCGATCGACAGCTGCTTTTCAGGTGGGACCCTGGCAATGGCTCTCAGCAAGCGCTGCTTTGTAACGCTGGAAACCAGCGAGATCAATCTCGTTATGCCTTGGCTAGTGCTACTCCGAGGCCTGACTCCAGACAGGAAAGAAGAAAAAAGGGAGAGGAAAGACAAGGCTGTTAGAAGAAACTACTGAGATGAGTCCAATAGCGCAGAGAGGAAAGTATTTTAATCCCCAGCAGAGACCTTGCTCCCGTACAAAAGGCTGTGCAGAGGCTCAAATCAAGCGAGAAGTAGCAGTTTGTTCTGCACATTACATTTTTTGCCACTTATGCATAGCAATGCTGCAACGAGCTCTTTGAAACCTCTCAGTGTCTCTTCTGGTAGGCACGAAAATGCTTCCTGGGGAAAGCCGTGTGACTGGAAAGCTGTTTCCCTCCGAAGCGCTGTCGCTTTATCCCCAAATTTTAAATCAGCAGCTTCCCAGGAAGGGGCAGGTGGGAAGGTGAGACCAGTGTCTCTTAGCTACATCACGTTAGAGGCCTAACTTCACTGTCCAACTACGAAAACCACTCTGCCATCCCTCTACCTGCGTGAAAGCAGCTCACAAGATCACACGCCGAGCACCACCCCAGCCAGCCGTGCCCCTCTCTCAGTGCAGTAGGAAACCCGCGTGCCAGCTCCCTGAAACTTGTCCTCCTTAGAGCACGGCACACCTGTTGAGCCCCTTACTAAAAATAAAATAAAAATCAGCAGGTCTCCCTGCTTCTGACGCCTGCCATTAGCCCTGCCGAGCCCATGCAGCTGAAGGACGTGGAGCTGGGTTCAATCCATCCCTGAGCAACATCCCCTGCCCGTTTGTGCCCCAGGTCCCAGTTGGTCCCAGCTGCAGAAGCCAGGCAGAACAGCGCCTGGGAGCTGCCGAGATGGATGGAAACGGGCAGTGAAGCACAGCTGCTTCCCACACAGCCACTTGCTGCCTGGATGGCCAGAGGTGCCAGCTCTTTAGAGATGCTGCCCCTGCTCCCAGGGGAAACCTAAGCACCGGAGTTTCAGATCTGCCTCACTGGTTGGCATCACTGCAGTAGCAATGCTACAACAATTCGGCAGTACTTAAATCCCTGCACAGACCTTTCCTCATCTCTCTTTCTCCACACTGGCACGGAAGCTTTGGGGTCTACTGCTGCCAGCACCTGAAAGCGAGTCTCACCCATGGGAGAGGCCTGGCTCCTCTGCCTGCAGGCAGCGAGACGTCAGCGATCTCCCACTGATAAAGGCCCCGACTGAATGGCAATGCTGCAACAGGCGCAGCGATTTCTAAGAGCTGATCATCCAAACAGCCATTTATGTAGGCAGAAAAATCGCATGTACAGTCAGGATTCATAAACAGCAGAATTAAGTTCACATAGCAACATCCCAGCGTTCTTCCAAAGCGATTTTCTGCTTCTCAAATCTCAGTGCCCTTTTATTTCTAGACAGACAGGCTTTTTAGAAATTTTCTAGCTGTTCCTTACACGAAGGAAAACCTAGAACACGTGAGCCAGCTAGAAAACCCCAACGCTGAGCCTGAAGAGAGCCTCCAGGAACATTTGGGAAGCATAAACCTCTCCGTTTCACCTTGGTAAGCCATCAGTCCCGTGCAGAGACAAAGGTTTGGCTGTAATTACTGCAGTGCCTTCATTCTGCAGGTAAGAAGGGGTTATGGTCTCAGTGCACCGCACGCCCCAGGGCTGTGCCCGCTGGGTGCCGTTACCTCCCCTCCCCACCGTCCGAAGCAAGCCCCGAGGCCCAGCAGGTCTGCCACATTCCCTGGGAGTGGCTGGCCATGTAAAGAAAGGGGCTCGGATAATTCTGAAGTAGACACACAAATATCTTCCAGCTCCCTCCTGCCTTCTCCCCTCCTGCGCACCAGTAACCCAAGTTAACAGAGCGGCTCTCTGTCCCCCTCTTGTGATAGGACCACGAGGACCAAAACCTCCTGGAAGGAGGTAATTAAGAAAGCCGTGGCCTTTGGGGCACGTGCCACGGCTCCTGTTTGGGACTCCTCGTTAATCCAAAGGTTCAGCTCCTGCTTCCAACGACCACGTCAGCGTCCCGCCGCACGTAAACCGCTCTGGCTCCCCTCAGCGCCCCATGAAAGGCAAAAAGCCGCACAGGCAGCGTGACAGCCATTTCCCCTCGCGGGCGATGAGCAGCGCTGCCCATCTCGCCCTGGGCCCCACGGGCTGTTCCAGACGCGCCAGCCGGCCGAGCTGCAGGGCTGGAGGTGCCGATGGCGGCCAGGCAGCCCTCTGGAACAGGAGGGAACTTCTCTCCCTCCGCACGGGAGCGGAGCCTGGTCACAGATAAGCCATCCAGCGCTCACACCCCAGACCGAGATTGCATTCCTCTTTCTCCTTTGTTGAGATGTAAGCTCGCACACGGCCAGCTCACTCTCAATTACATGTCCTCGTTTGCGTGCTTTAATTCTCGTGCTGTCTCCCCACACCACGAGTCTCCCCAGGCGAGGAAACCGCTGACAGAAGCTCCACAGCTCTCACCTCCAATTAACTCGTCGGGCTCCAGGGGAAAGGCTTCCCAGCTGCGCTGCTTCAGATGGCGACGGGCAGGAGAGCCTGAAAGCCCTCGATCCGAAAGCAGCGGAGGTGGGAAGGGAAGGGGCTGGAGAAGAAGAGTCTCCGTACGGGAGCAAACACGACCAGCGATATTCTCATCTCAGACGTGCCCGAGGGCACCGTACCCGCTCGGCGGGGCGGTCTGGGGGCTCTCCTGCCTGCTGGCGGTGCGGGCAGGGCGAGGCGCGGCTGGAAGCCCCAGCCCGGGGGGAACAAGCGACGATTCCCCGGGAAGCGCCGCGGCGGCGGCCGGCCGGGTGCCCGTGCCGTGTCGGCGGGGCTGCGGGCAGCCAGGGACCGCGACGGAAACGTTTGGGGGGGGGGGATCGGGGTCGGGAGCGGTCCGACACGGGATGCTCCGGGCTGAAGAAGGAGAGGGGGGCGAAAATAACGAGAAGGACCGAAGCGGCGAGGCTGCAACTCCCCAACTCCCCTCCCCGCGAGTTTAAAAAAAAAAAAAAAAAAAAAAAAGGCCAGAAAAGGGCCGAATGTTACCATTTTTGGACATGACTCCGCGCAAGCCCTGCCCTAGCCCCCAGCGCTCACACCGGCGCCCCGCTGCCCTCCCGCCGCCGGGGCCGGCCTCCCCCCGGCACCCCCCGGGGGCACCCGGCGGGGTCGGGGCGGACCGGGGGGGGATCCCGGCTGCCGCCGCCCCGCGCATCCCCGGTGTGCGGGTGCCGGTGCCCACCTTCCGCTGCTGCTTCTCCCAGGCCGGGTCGAGGAGCAGGTCGCGGTCCCAGTCCTCCTCCGGCTGCATGTAGTCGTTGGTCTGCTGCGGGTCGTAGTGATCCATGGCGGCAGGCAGCCCGGCCCTCCGTCCGTCCGGCCCTCCGTCTGTCTACCCGTCTGTCCGTCCGCCGGTCCGTGCGTCCTCCCCCTCCCGCCCCGCCCCGTCCCGGCGCTGCCGCTGTGCCCGGCCCGCGGCCGCTCAGCCCGAGCAGGCGGCGGCGGCGCCCGCTCCCTCCCCCCCCTCCGCCTCCCTCCTCCCCTCCGCCTCCGGCCGCGCGCCGCACCGCGGGGGCGGGACGAGCCGCGACGCCCCGCCCCCGACCGCCCCTCATTGGCCGCCCCCCGCAGGCAGCGCGCCGCTCATTGCTCCCCCCGCCCGTCCGTCGCGGCCCGCGGCCGCCGCCATAGGTGGGTCGCGGCGGCTCCCGCAGCCCGGCCTCGCCCCCCGAGCCTGAGGGACCGGCGGGCGGCTGGGGCAGGGCGGGCAAGATGGCAGCCGGGGGCGGCAGGGTGGCGGGAGCTGCGGTGCCATCCGCACAAACGTGCCTGAACTGCGGTGTCGGCAGTCCCCTTTCCGTATCGGTCTCTCACTCTACAAAGTGCAATGTATAACGTACAACCGCATCACCGCAATAAAACGTAAAGAAATAAAGAACCGCGATGTCGCTGGTCCGTTCGAGCCTCTCCTCGCTGCTCCTCACGTTCACGCTTCCAGCCTCCCGGTCCTCGCTTCTCCAAATTCCTCCCTGCATTTCTGGGAAACATCGCAATTTTTCACTAATTCCCAACTCTTAGCTCCTCAAGGACTCCTTAACAAAACTCTTGGCCACAGTTGGTGAACTTACGGGCAGTAGTGCGGGGGGCGGAAAAGAAAATAAATGTCGCTTCTAACCTTGGGCTGGTTCCCGGACCCACTTGACCCGACGCCCCTGTGAGGAACCGTGCCCGCGACACAAAGGCGAGCGGAGGAGCCCCCCCGGGAGAGGGGGGCACCGCAGAAAGCAATGCTCCTGGAGGGACGGCTGTAACCACAGCAGCACCCCGCTTTTCCTCCCTTAGTCTGCTAGAGCTCTCTTCTCCTAGTGATGTTAACGCTGACTTCCTCGGGCATCGTTCAGACCTCGCTGGACCAAGCAGGTCTCCACTGAGGTCCTTCTGGTCCAACCAAGGGAGAGCGGGTGTTCCCTAGGGCAGTGGGACCTACCTCCTACCCCTTCAGCCGGCAGCAGATGAAGGGAGGAAGGAGCCCAAGGACGTTCGGGTAGCTCTGCTTGCTGCTCTTCTGCTTTGTGCTTAGCCCATTAGCCACAGGTCACGAGCTTCCCTGGGGAGATACCTGTTCTCTTGCCAGGAACATCCATAAGCTGCTGTAAGGAGGCCCAGCAGGTGGGCTGGGTCACAAAGCTGTGTGGAAGCGGTCTTCCGTTTCTGGGAAGACTCAGCCAAGTTTCAGCTTTGATGTTCTGCAGGTATTCAAAACCATTGTAGCTCTGTGATTTAGCACTTAAATTTGAACTGCGCGTTGGACTCACAGTTAAAAATTCAGCAAAGATTTGCATAATTTTTACTCTCACAGCCCAGGACATGTTACCAGTAAAAACTCAGCACCTCTGAAATGCAGACACTTATGCGGTGGAATTCAGGGGGATATAGCATGCTGTGGTGGATATGAGGGAGGACAATGTCTCATGCCCAGAGATTGGGTAAAATCTGTGCTTTTAAAAAGTGTCATGGAATTACAGTGACAAGCCTGGTTATCCAGGGCTCATTTGATGTAAATGAGACCAAAAAAAAAAAAAAAGCAGGGATACGATGTTTTGGAGAAGAGGAAAAAAAAGGGGGCCTAGTAAGGTACAAAACCTGTTATCTCCCTGTCAGGGCCTCTCCACCTGAGTTGTGTTCCTCTTCTACCCTACCCTGTCCTCACCTTCCTAAGTCCTCTTTTCCTTTATTTCCCTTCCCATTTAGCTGAATGTCCAAAACTGGCTCCCTGGACAACTTCTCCAGGTCCTTGTACCATCTCCTCCTGCTGACTGGGGTTCAGCCGTGCTTGTTCAGAGCACAGGATTTAAGGTTAAAATGGCTTAGGGAGCTGTCTTCATACTGCAGGTGGGTGTAATTTTCTAATATTGTTTGAAGTGTCAATTTGTGTCAATGTGTCAGCTCGTCCTATAGGGACACTGATTTTACGTTTCCAACAGAAGAGCCCCTTGATTGCTCTCTTTGCTTTCAGTGTCACTTGAACGATAGGATCAGGAATTACACAGCTGGTCCCATGCCCTTGTTATTATGTACCCACTGTATCTACTTGTATCCTTAAAGATGAATGGAGTACACTACCAACATCGCTTGTATACTTATTTGCCTCTGCTTCCTCCCATTCAGCCCTGAAGACAAGGAGCTTGCTGCTGAGACATGCACGGGAGCATCATGTGCCAGCAAAGCAGGCTCAACTCAGGCAGCTGCCAGGCTGGTTCTGCACAGGGACGTAGAGGGTAAAATCAGACAACTGGTACCTAACCTACAGTCAGGTTAGATGCCCATTTCACACTGTGCAGCAAGATGACCACCTCAGTGGGGTCAGCATCCTTGTTTTAAGGCATGAGCACAGTGAGTTTCATTTGCTTGTGGTTAGGACTTCTTGTTTTCATTTTTTTACCTGTTCATTGTTCTGTACTTAGGGACAGGGGACTTAGAATCATAGAATATCCTGAGTTGGAAGGGACCCTTAAGGATCATCAAGTCCAACTCTTGACACCGCACAGGTCTACCCAAAAGTTCAGACCATGTGACTAAGTGCACAGTCCAATCTCTTCTTAAACTCAGTCAGGCTCGGTGCAGTGACCACTTCCCTGGGGAGCCTGTTCCAGACTTGTTTGCTTAGACCTTTTGTTTTTGTATGTCAGTCTGAAAGGGCGTCCCATTTCACGGTCCTGGTACAGTTCTTCTGCCCGGCCCAAATGATAAGGGCCAGAGATTCTAAAGACAAGAGCATCTGTCTTTAGGCAGATCAAGTCTGTACCTCCCCTAAGGCCAAGGCAGAGGAAAAACATGAGAGCCTGCTTATTTCTGGACACTGAGGGTGAAATCCAGGCTGGTTCACCCCTGGTGCCACCTAGCAGAACACTCAGCTTTGAGTCTGTTCTCACTCTGTCTCTGCAGAGCTTGCCAGAGGACTTGCCCATGGCCTGCAGATGTGAGATCAGGAATTTGCTGCTGCTCTTGTTTCCAATGTGCCAAAACCAGCCATGGAGCAATCATGACAGGCTTTGGAGTGGAGTCTTCTGAAAGGGAGCAGCAGCAAGATGGCAGCAGAAAGGCAAAGACAGGGATTAGCCTCTTTCCAGCTCCACCCTTGCCCTCACAGAAAATCTTTTCTCATGAGAGAATCATTGAGCTCTCAGACCTATCATTATTTAGCCCCAGCTTAAAAACTTTGCTTAAAAACCCTTCCCTTCTCTTTGATGTTCTCTGCAATTGCAAGCCTGCAATTCTCTAGCACAAAGCTTGAAAAAAGTAGTGCTCCCTCATCTGTGGCTACCACCAATGCAGTGGTACGCTCAGGCTGTTTTCCAGCAGAACCCCTCTCCATCTAGAGCCGGAGAGGGCTTTCCAGGCAGGTGGTCAACAACCCTCCCACTTCTTCTGAGAGCAGCTCCCCCACCATGCTTTAGCCACAGTGAGCTGCACCAGTGGCAGTCCGTCCTGGCGCTGCCACCAACCTGTGAACTTAGCCTTGGCCAGAGCAGTGACACAGCACCATCATGCCTCTGCCACCAGTCTGGGTCTGTTACAGTTACAGCTACTAGTTAGGGCACGCAATGGTAGGCATAGAGCAGTGTCACTTGCAGGACACGAGGACTCCATCTTCTGTTCCCCTTGGCATTTGTAAGGCTGTGGCTGGAGTGCTGTCTGGCTTCGGGTGCCAGCTCGTAAGAAAGATGCACACCAGTTGGAGGGAGCCCAAAGGAGAAGTAGTAAGGCGGCTCGGAGGTGTAGGAAACCTGACCTTTGTGAGGAGACTGGGAAAACTCAGCTTATTTAGTCTAGGGCAGAAAAAAATGAAGTGAGACACAGTAGCAGACCTCAAATATGTGAAAGTTTACTGAAAAGCAGAAGTCAGTAAACAATGTGCCGTAGCTGCTACAGAACCTGCTAATGGTCAGGACAGTGAAGCACTCAAGCACACCACCAAAGAAAGCTGCTAGATCTCCACTGCTGGAGGCTTTGAAGACCTATAAGAGGCTGAACTTTTAGGATAGGTCAACAGATCCTGCTGTGGGCCCAGAGATGAATGTGTCACCTTCAGCTCTGTTTCATAGCCCTGCAGCACAGTCTGCTTCAGAGGGTAAGACAACACCATGAAGAAACATGACAAGGTTGTAAAGAGACTAGCGATGGAAGAAAAGCAATTACAGCTGCCAGGAAAAGGCAGGGACGTGAAATGTAAAAGCAGACACATGGAACATGACCTAGATGGTCCCATCAACACACCCATGTGCAAAACACATTGCAGCATAACAGCAGCTGGAACTCAAGTCAGCTGAGAGGTAACTAAGGTAAAAGGGGCCGTAGGGGGAAAAAAAAGAAAAAAGAGATACAACCACACATTTATGTTGACAAACTGCTTCAAATCCACTTCCTGACAAAGAAAGATGCAGTTCTCTTGCATTATAGCCAACAGCAAAAATCACCATCACTATTCCAGATGCTGAGACAAGATGCTTCACTCCTAGTTTTGACTTTCAAACATGACTCTCGTGTCCTCTCCACCTCATCATGTTTTTAGCATAAGTTGTCTGTTTCAGTAGTGAGACAGGTCACAATGATGCTGGCCTCCTGGCAGCAATCTATACATATAATCAGTGCTTGGGTATGAAGCCACGACAACAGATAACTCACAAAGAGCTGAGAAAATGCAGATCTATATGATTAAAGGGACCCCACCCTCATTGTCAATGCACTCATAGGGCATGAGTGCTCTTAAAACTGAGGGTATTAAATGTTACCTCTTGTCTTCAGGATGCCAGTCAAGGCTCCTGTAACATCATCTACTGCTCAAAGGCTGCCCTGGGAGATCAGGGAAAAACAGCTAAGCTGCAGATTTTTGGTGTCTTCTGTGCTGTGCCAAGCCACCCACAGTCACCAGCAGCAGAAGTGGCATAGCTTAGCACAGTGTGTTGTGGAGGAAGAACTCATTCCTCTTAGAAAAATAGTTGGTGCATCTGGAAAACACACCAAAAGCCTTTCAGACACACCAGCTTTTTCTTGGGGCAGCCCAGCAGTGAGTGGGGAACTCGATGCTGAGTCAGTGAGGCTGGGCTCCACATTCAAACGTGCCAGAGGTAGAGCAGGACCCACCAGGTGTGCTGAAAGCCACTGCACCATTAACTTGCCTTCCCAAAGGACACTTGGTAGAGCCTGAAGTTCTCCCTCACACGAGGAGGGACAGCTAAGGGCTTTGCTTGAAGGAACAATTTCATCCTGCTCCTCCAGCCGGTGTGGGGAGCAGCTGGGCAGCCGGCAGCCTGCCTGCTTCCACAGGGCAGATTAAGCTTCTCTGCTCCACAGGCGAAAGCTGCTGCGTAGCAGCTGCTGTGGGTTATGCATGCTTTCACACAGAAAGACATCCATCCCGTGTGCGGTATGCTTTTCTCCTAACTGGCTCGCTCTCCCTGTTATTTTTTTCCTCAGTACAACAGTGCAGAGCTACCCCAAATAAAACCACACAGTGCAAAGTTACCTCCTACATCAGAAAGCTTCTTATTCAGGAAGCAGCAGCAAGCCTCACATCCTCATACTGGCAGTAGCTCTGCCATCAGGAAGAGGATAGTTGTGGAGCAATATGTCCAATGGCGTAAAATGGAGCTTGGAGAAGGCAAACAGCAGGTGAGGAAGTGCTGGTAGGCAACACCAACAGCACACAGCAGGGACAGCAAGCAAACTAGCTAAGCCAATCTCCCCAGCTTCCTTTAATCTCTTCTTTAGTAGGATCTTCTCACATGATGCACACCTGTGACCCTGCCTGTGACAGGAGGCTCCAGACCAGCAGTGTGAGCCCAGGGCTCCCTGCAGTGTTTTGCATCTGCAATTTTTACTGAGCAATGCTGACCTGTTTGTGCCTTCCCTCCGAGCCTATCACGAACCTAACCAACCTACCGTAGCCCCCAACATCCCAGGGATGCGGTGGGAGCCCCATCGCCGACAGAAAGGCTCTGACCCTTCCTCCGTGTCAGCATTTTGGCGATGTGCAGCCTGGCATGTCTTCCTTTTGACCGACAGCTCCAAGAAGCTGACCCCATGCAGGCATCACTGCTGCAAAGTTGTTGGACAAGGAGGGAGGGCATCCTCATCTGGGCTACAGAGAGATGGCAAGAACGTGCCGCGAGGTCAGTGTGCTGGCCTCTGTCTCCTGGTTACTCATCTCTAGCTTTTTTTTTTTTTTAATGACCTCATCTCATAAGGTATTTTTACTACAGTAATTCCTGTGATAACTGAGCTTGCAGGTATTTGGAAGCAGAGTTACAGATGGGGCCAGCAGAAAGCCTCCCATAGCTGATGGCAGTGCACAAGCCCTGGGGCTGAAGGCGTCGAGGATTTGAGCTAACAAAGTACGGGGCTCAGGAAGGTTTGTTGAAGGTTGTGGTAAAGAGCCACAGGCACTCTCTCATGAGACTGAGCTCAACAAGCATCTTGCAGATACTGTATCAGCCAGGATTTTGAAAAGCAGAGAGGACACTAAAAGCCTGGGAAGACAAATAAAGCGTCCTGATCTTATTGCAGGACTGAGCAGTTCTGGGGCTGCGGTGGGCTTGTGGCACTACCCCGTTGTGCTGGCTGCCCTGCCCTCTGACACCTGACGTCTCTGGGACACGCTCTGCACCAGTGCTGCAGCCTGGCAGAGAGGAACTGGGAACACCAAGATGCTGTGGTTTTGTGAAATACGCTGAGTGCTTCTTACGAGGTCCTGTTCCAGGTGCTTCGCATTCATAGGTGAACACAGATGGTTCCCGAGATGCCCCATGGGTGACAGCCCCAGATTATGACCTCTCTTTCTCTATAGCAACACCCACATAAAAGGAAAACCCTCGTGGCAGAGCCTGCCTGCCTGTTTATAAAGGCAGTTAGATCATTTTTGAAAGGTAAGTCAGTTCTGAAAGGACAAGTCTGTGGAAAAATAATTAAAAAAAAAAATCCATGTAAAGTGTATTGACAGTATTGGTTGCAAAATACAGTGAAATATATTCATTTCTTCTGCAGAACTAGAGAAAGCAAATCATTGCAACTATAATGTGTCCTAATGCTCATGACAGTCTCAGGTGCAGAACCAGAATGCTGCTCTCAGATAAACAATTCCAGTTCTCCACTGATAGATGTCCACCTACAGCCGATGAAACATATTTTAATTCCTCTCTCTGTTTCCTTCAGATCCAAAGCACCTGAAGTACTTAGAGTATCTGGTACTCTACAGAACAATGGAAATAGAAAGCAATAAAGTGTGGATATTTGACTAAGTACCTAAGGGAACTTAGATGCAAATTATTCATTTGCAAACTGCTGCCAAGGCAGTGCCAAATTCAGCCCAAGTACTGCATGAATGCAAACTTGGCTGGTGAAGGGATGTTGCTGGGGAGTTCTGGTTCAGTTCTGGCCTACCAGCACCCCTTTGGGGCACCCTGTGCTCCTTGCTTTCTTAGCAGTCGGAGCTGTGAAACGATTTTCATTATAGCTCTGTGCATATGCTCTGTTCCACATACTCATAACTTCTGAACCGTTCAGCTTTCCAGGCTCACGTCTTTATTCAAGGAGGATTTTCTGCTAAGCCAAGGAAATAACCAAATACCCCCATTCACTCCCCCGGCTTTCTAAGCCGCTGTTCTTTGAATGACAGGCAATGCACTGAATACACAGTTCAGGTAGTAGAAAAGAAATCTATTTCTCCATCCCTTGAATGAAGGATTTTGGATTTTGAAAGCTGCTCCTTGTACTGAGTTCAGTTTAATGCCACTGCTTGACTTGTGTGAGAAGAAAGGGGGGAATATCTGAATTTAAGGT
This sequence comes from Heteronetta atricapilla, assembly GCA_011075105.1. Classification (NCBI taxonomy): domain Eukaryota; kingdom Metazoa; phylum Chordata; class Aves; order Anseriformes; family Anatidae; genus Heteronetta; species Heteronetta atricapilla. The sequence continues at coordinate 27,644,510 of CM021735.1, forward strand.
TGCTGGAATATCACTGTGTAACATACTCAAAGAGTGTCTGCTAATAGTTGGCAGATCCTATTGCAGCCCCTGATGTGGTGGCATCCACGTGCACGTCCCCTCAGCCCAAGGCTGGGGCCTAGGGCTGCTGGAGCAGGCTGCGTGGGTCTCACTGAACACATAAATAACCTCACCCCTCTCCAGTGCTGTTTTATTAAAGCAGCAAATTAGCCACAAGGTACGTTGCTTTAGCTAAAAATAAAATGTAAATAACAGGGGGTTGTCTGCAGACGTCTGGTCTCTGTGCGTGACACCTGAGATCCCTTCAAGGGAAAAGCAGCGGAGGGCACAGGGCTCCCCGCTTTCTCCATGCTTTCGTGGTTTGTTTTCTCTGGACATTTGTCAGCACTGTGCAATTGCAGCGTTTCCTCCCCAGGGCCAGTTTCCTTGTTTGCCCAGGTCTTTGAAGCAGCTCTGGGGAGAGAAAGCCCAGCCCCTGCTGTGTGACCACCAGGAGAGGCACGTCCCAGCCCAGCCATGCAGATTCTTCTGGGGCACGGCCAAGGCCAGCCGTCACCCTGCCGGTACCTGCACTCCTTTGGCACCAGAGCGATGGCACAGCATCTCTTCTGATGCCAGCTGGTCTGTGAAAGCCCCCCAACCCTTCTTATTTTGCAGCACATCCCATCTCGGCGCAGTTGCACCCCAGCCCTTGGGCACTCTCTGGGAGTGACTCTCATTTGCGTCATAGCTTTTACACTCCAGTAATGAAAACTTTCACAAGGGAAACAAAACAAAACAAAACAAAACAAAACAAAAAAGAAAAAAAAAAAACACCAAACCACCACACAATAGTGGTAATTATAGAAAGAGCAATTAAGAAAAGAGAGAGGGAGAAAGAGGACCTGGGCACAGTCCAAATTGTGTGTAACCAGCAGCAAAATTACCGTTCCCTTGAACGGGCCTGTGGTTGGCATCTTCCCATTCCCAAATAAAGCAGCAGACGAGGCACACCTGGGCTTACAGTGGCATTCTCTCTTTTACCTGCTTATCTGCCAGAGCGTTGGTGGGAGAAAATCAGAGATGGGTGCAAGCGGCTGGAAAATTCCTGCCGCCTTTCTCCAGCCTGGTTCAGCAGAAGTACGGATCTCTGGGCAGCAAACTTGTTCCCTCTGATGGATGACCTGTTTCCATCAAGTGCACCGCTCCCACAGGCAGCCCAGAACCCCCAGCCCCTCGTGGCTACCACTGGTGTTGTTTCAAAGGGAGGACTGTGTTATCCCCTGAAGACAGCCCCAGGCTTGGCGTGCTGGCACTCTTAGGTTTGCACCGTCCCTTCTATTAGGCAGGAGATGACATTTGCACCAACCTGGTCCCAGAGTGAGTCTCTATTTTCAGATGGGCCTGGGAAGGATGCCCCAAAGAAGGAACAGGGCCAGTTTCTGCCTTCCACTTCCCTGTAAGAACAGAAGCAGCAGTCACTCCACCCTCAGCCCTGGTGAGAAAAAAATCAGGTCTCACTTTTTACTCTTTACAGACACATCTTGCTCCTTCCAGCAGCAGCAGGGAGGCTTGGGAAGAGCCACCGCTGCAGGGTGCTGCCCTGGGAGAGGATGAGCACACACGCGGGCTGCCGGGTCGGGGGGGCTGGCTGCTGGGGAGCCCTGGGTGCTGGCTGCGCCCTGGTTTGCTGAAAAACAGCCACAGCACCTCCTGGGGTTGTAATGCAAGAAGGCATTAGGAACTTGAGTCTTACTCTGCTTTAATGTTTGTGAAATGTCAGGACTGGTTTTTCTGCAGACCAACAGGAGCCTGTCATCCTTCAGTATCGCAGGGTTGGAAGGTTGGAAGGGACTCCTGGAGGACATCTGGTCCAACCGCCTGCTCAGGGCAGGGCCAATTTCATCAGGTTTCTCAGTCCAAAAAAGCATGATTCCACTAACAATTTCTCCACTAACAATTTATTCATCCTATCTGCTGGCTTGAGAAACTGGACTGTGCTTTTACCACGTTTTAGTCACGCTAGCAATGCAAAAATCACTGCAGCTCTGCCCAGCTGAGGAGCCAGGTTCTGTTTTTCCTCCTCCTGGTTTATACAAAAATGGAATTGGTAAGGGCCCAAACTGTCCTCAGCTACACCAAAACAATGGGCATTGTTCTGGAAGTAAGCAAGTCACTCTGAACCCCATTATTCTACTTCTAGTGGCCCCATTGTCTCTGATAACATAATCCAGGACTATTATTTTAAAAAAAAGGGGGAGGGAGGAGGGAAAAAAAAAAAAAAAAAAAAAAAAAAACACGTGTTCTGAGGTCCTCACAAAGGACAAGGTCTTTCAATTAAATATATATATATATATCACGTCTGAAAAACGCTATCTGCTATAGCACAACCTCCTAACAGCCCAACTGGAATAGCACTGTCACCTCTTCTTGTGGTACCTGGGTTTCCTGAGATCTCCAGGCCACACTGAGAGTGTGCTTGGGTCTGCACTGCCCTGAGACCAGCAGAGTTTGTGCTCCTTCCTTCACAGCCCTCAGGTCTTGCCGAGGGTCCTGCCTTCACTGGAGCCCGTGAAAGGGAAGCTGTGGTATCTGGCTTTCCCTCAGGCAGTGCTGGCAGGGTGAGAAGCATTTTGGCTGAGTACTGAGGCCAGGCAAAAAGAAATGCAGGAAGGAGAAGTTGTCAAGAACCGGAGAAAAGAACACAGCAGGGCCATCAGGTGATGCGTTCCCAGTGGGAAACTGAGCGGGGTTTGGTGCCGTTTTCATGGATCAAGTCCTGACTCCTCTGTGGAAACTTATGAGTGTGGAAGCAGCCTCTGCTCTCTTCAGAAGAAAATTCCTCGCCCTCAGTGTGTTAAAGCAGGACCTGGGTCTCTCCTCTGAGGGCCCAAGAGGTGACGGTCTCCCACTAGCGTGAGACATGGTGGCCACCCATCCTGCTGGTGGTCCTACACCACAGGAAAGGGGTAAATGGGACCAGTTTCCAGTGCTGGAAACACGCAGGGAGAGTGGTGTGAGGGATGGAAGCAGGAGGGGTCTGATGGAAGATTAACCATGGAGCCTGCAGAGACGCTGTCTGAAGTGATGTGTCGGGAGAAGCTGGGGACCACACAGGCTTCTCGAAACACTACGAGGCGTTCCCAGCCAGGCATTGAAAAGGGTGCAGAGGGAACAGCGGGGTTTTAACACTTGGCGTGCCTGTATTTTATATGAAAAAGTAGCATTTTCCTCCTTGCTTGTAGAGGAAACAAGTTGTCTTAGAGCAAAGATTTAAATGATTGAAAAATCACTGCTGGGCAAACTTTGTGGGTGTCTGGTAAGAGGCAAACGAGCTGTTTTGATATCAGAACGTCTCCCCACTGTATTTTAAGAGGCATAGAGGCTGCTACTTTCAGGAAAAAAATGCCTGAGGGAAATTACAAACAACTGATAGATTGAAAGGCTTATGTCAAAATCCTCCCTCGCTCTCACCCAACTCAATGTCAGTGAAAGGTCAAAAATAGCGATGACAAAATCTGAGGGTCTCTAAAGACCTTGGATTTTGTCACCTTGCCCTACAGTCAGCAGATTCAAGTCTCCAGTCAAGTGTTTCTAAAATTGATGTTGTGGTGATGTCAATAAAATCCTCCAAAGCACAAAATAGGACACACTTGAGCAAGCAGGCAGATTTCCAAACAGTCTGGCCTATTTACATCATTTCCTCCTCATAATTCACCCTGCGTGCTATACCTCTTACTTGCCCATCTCTGGCTTCCTTTAGATAAGAGGGAAATTCTTCTCGTATCACATGAACTTCTTCAGTTTTATCACAAATCTCTCAGATAAGAGGCTCATGTGAAGCAATCCTTGCTGTCCTCGCATTCCAGCCTTCCAGCAGCAGAGCATGGAGCTTTTCCACCTTATAAGGACGTCCCAAAGGTGCTGCAATTGCTTTCAAAGGTTTCTCAGCCTAAGTATTGCAGAAAGAAACCTGGTACCTGCCATCCCGAACCAGCTGGCATTCCTGGGATGCTGTTTTGTGTGCTTGAGCAAAAAACAGTGGGGAAGCTATGTTAGAAACTTTTTATCTTTACAGAAAATTTGTTGTCCCTCTCCCAGCCTAAGCCCGTGCTGCCCTGCTGTCAAGGCAGCATCAGAAAGTTTCTGCATTAAATCAGAAATTTGCCTTCATAGAAGGGAATTCACTGTCCCCAGTCTGTTCTCCTCTCCGATCTGTGAACTCCAGGCTCTGGGTGCACGTCTGTCACTGCTGCCTAAAAACCAGCCAGGCTAATGTGCTTCTATTTATAAAACTCCCTCAAATGTTCCTTTTTTTACTGCATGTGAGGAAAACTAGAATGTAAACATATTAACAAATTAAGCACTGGCATTTAAAACAAAGCAAATAAACCAGATGCTCTACCTTCCTCTTTATGCAAAGCAAGAAGTGTCCCAGGAAGCACTGAGCAGCCCGTGTGGTATACAGCCCAGGCTGCCTGTCAGACTTCTACACAACACCATGGACACTTTAAAATATATAGAAGATGCAGTTTAGCTGTAAAAAAGAAAAAAAAAATGTTTTGAAAACAAAGGGCTGGGGAGGATGGGAAAGGCTCCCTTTTTGGCAGCCTCGTTGAACACCCAGACGCAATGATGAGTGATGCTCCTTGGACCATTTCATCGCAGGCCATGCTGTTTTACAAAGCTTCCTATTTCTCACAAGCCTCCCTGCTCATGGCATGGAAAGCCCAATCGCAGAGCCACAGCGGTGCCAGGCTCCTCTTCCACTGCAGCACCAGCATCAGGCTGGGCTGGGCCGGGCTGTGCTGCAGGAGCTCAATCCTCCTCCCCGCGTTCTCCTCCCAGACCCCTGCAATGGGGCTGCTGCTTTCAAGATGGGGCAGAATAATGGTGCCAGGGCTTCTCCATTATCCCCAGTTTCCTTGGTCGTCTTCTCATGCTCTGAAATAAGACCAAGGCACTTTTTGGGTTGTACTGCTGAGAAGACCAAGCCAAGGAATCCGCATCCCACAAGGACTGGCTCTGCAGAGTTGTTCCTATCAGACCTTCCCGGTGCAGAGAGGTCCCCAGGCAGGAGTGAAAGATGGAGAGCAATGAGGAAAGCTTTGTGGCTTGGCCATAAAGAGAGAGCTGTGCCCCTGTGCAGGGCCCTCATCCCAGCCCCGGGGGTGCAGGAGTGTCCCCCTGCGGGCAGGGGACTTGTCCCACCATCACCTCCAGCCCAGCAAAGCTGATGTGGTCAGGGTTCCATGGCGCGTCCAGCTTCCACAGCATCAGCGAGGAGCGATGCCAGAAGCCACATAGGTTATTTTTAATTAAACCAACAACAGAGAAGGACTCATGATATTGTTCCTGAATGAGAACTATTTAAGGGAATAAATCATCGCCATGGAAACGGGGAGCTTTGCCAGAGAGCAGCAGGAAATGAAGTTCAGCAAGAGATACCCTAGGAATTTTCAGCCATGCTGGTAGCAATAGCTGCTCCTATTGGGGTTGCACCTTCGGGCCAGGGGACCCCAAACTGCCTTCCTGAACCCACTGAGCCCGAGGGAGCTGACTGCCTGCACTTGTGGTAGGTGTAGCATGTCTGCACGGTGACTCACCAGTGCTGCACACGCCTGATGAGGGACCAGAGGAAGAACAGAGCCTGCGATAGATGCTACAAATGGGATTTGGGAAGTAAAATTAACTACACGGGGATTAGAGCAAAATGAACTCCGGGGGCTTGAAAGACTTGAAATGTGTTATCAGCCTGGATGCTTCCTTACGTCCTGATTAGGTCCAAAGGCCTGTTCTTTATCTCGAAGTCCTAGAGAGGCAAGGACAAAAGCTTAGCTGAAAGGCAACAATCTCTTCTTCACCCCACTTAGGCATTCCCTGTGCTCCCTGCATTCATCCTACCGCTGTAGGAAGTTATGGACACCCCATTCTTGGCTGTTGCAATCACTCAACAAAAATAAGTCTCCTAATTTCATAGGGTGGCTTACACAGCTATCACAAACTTATCAGCACCTAGCTTTCCTCCCTGAGCAGTCAGGGAGGCTGACTCCTGAGCAGATCCGTTCACTTGATATGTTTTCAGCCTTTTGTGAGTCATTTCCATGCTCAGGAATCCAACCTGAGCAGCTGTCAGCTCCACTGCATTTGAAGCCAGGTGGGATGTACAGGCAGCTGCTTCCTGTTGTTCTTTGTTGGGTGCTCCTTGCTGCAATTCCAGCCATGGCTGACTGTGCAGGCAGAACCCAAGTTGATAGAAAACCCAGAAAAGGAAAATGCAGTTGCATAAAACAAGCTGGAGAAGTGGCAGCAGCAGTAGTCCAGGCAATGATAAGGTGGCAAGAAATGTTAGGGAAGACCAAAGGAGCAGCACCACCTTTGAGACAGGAGCCAGCAGCCCCTGTCCTCACTTAAGAGTAAATGCATTACTTATCTGGCCTCCTGGACACTTATCCCAATATTTTATTGTGTGAAAGAAACAAGATGGACAGGCAACTCCATCACTCCTGCATGAAAGCCATTCTGTGCTGGGGAGCTCAGAGGTGATCTCTGCTAAGTAGCAGTCACTGCCTGCAGGTCAGCCCGGGGCTCTGCTGTCATTACTGTGTGTCTGCAGGCGTCTCCACATCCATCCTGAGCAGCAGCTCTTGGGCATGATGGAAAATGTACTCTGTAGTCAGCACTTTCGTGGGATCTAACAGCGGCCGCAGACGCCAGGATTAGTCCTCGGCAGATGACAAGGGCTGCTGTGACCATGTGGATCGAAGCGGGGCTGGGAAACTTGCACCTGAGAAACAGCTGGGATACATGCAGGGGGGAATGCCTGAATTCAGGGATCTCACCGTGTGTCTCCTCTCCTTTTACGGGAGCACAGCCCCACCAGCACCCTGGAGACACGTCAGCGCCTGCACCAGCCCTCGGGGCAGCTGGGCTGCAGGCGTCAGGCCCCAGCCAAGAAGGCAGCAGACCAGACGGAGGCTAATATTACTCTTCCCAGAGGTTCAGTAGGTCACCGCTTCATCCTGTGAGCAACTCCAAATTTCAGGGCAGTGAGAGAATTGTTTATATTGGCTACTTGTACAAATGCTGAAAAAAAGGGGGTATTATGGGACTTCTGTTCTTTAATTCCAAAAAGAAATCAAACATGTCTAGACTGTTGCATGCATGTGGCTTTCTTCCAGGCTTCTTCCACCTGGAGCAATAAGCAGGCTGGAAACTTTCCACAAAAGAGTTTTCAACACCCATTTTAAAATGCTCCCACCCCGTGCACACCAGCCAGCACTGACCAGCCAAATCCTATTAGGAGGCGACGTCAGATAGGGAAAAAGATTTCAGGCGCAGGTCAGAGAGAGCCGCTGCGGCGTCCCCGCTCTCCTTCTGCAGGGGGAGGCTCGGGAAGCAGAGGGCGGTGTACCTACAGTGGGGCACGGGCCCCACATGGGGACGGTTCCGGGGTGGCTGCAGGAGCAGCAGCCCGGCCCCCACCATGCTGGGGCAGATGCTGTTGTTGTCCAGCATCAGCTCATCCTGTGGGATTGCCCCTGTACCCTGCAGACCGTATTAAACAGGGCTGCAGTTCAGGCGTGGGTTGGTTTATTGTCGTTATCTAGTGAGCTTGGAAGTGCTGCTGACAGGAGATGTCAGAGCTGCCTGGGGTGAATGACATCTTCCCTCCAGCTCAGAAGCAGCCCAAGCTCGCGCTTCGTTCATGTCAGCTCACTGAGGAGTCGTGGTGGCAGAGCCGGGGGAGGACCAGCAGCTGGGGAAGGCTGAAGCTCATGCTACCACAACTGATGTTGTGCTCACGCTACCATGACTGAAGTTGTGCTCAGTCTTCTTGCCAAGGTTTCCAGCCCCCAGTCTTTCATTCTTCCTCCTCTTCTCCCCCCAGTATAGAAAGGAAGATCCCTCTTAACCCCCTCATTTGTCCAGCAGAGGCTGAGATGGGACAACAGCATACCTACATAACTAGTCAGAAATGGGAGCAACCGTAGGAGCTGGCTCCCAGAAGATCCATGGTCCCATTCCCTCCCTTTTGTTAGCAGATCTATGGACCTACCTTCACCTGTTTTCCCTACCTGTGCTCACTCACAAACCCTCAACGCTTTGCCATCACCACCATCACTCAGCCTTTCCAGAGCCGCCAGAGGCCATGGGTGCAGGGCCTGGGCTGGTGAGGAGACAACATGCAGGGAAATGGGGAGCCCAGCAGCCTGGCCTGGGCAGCAATTCACGGGGACAGTGAAGAAGTTGAAGACCTGGAGCTCATTACCCTGACATATAGAAATGCTTTGAGAAGATAACTGACTTTACAGTTGCTTTGGTTTTACACATCAGCTGCCTCTCACACAAAGCAGGCCCCCGTGCTGGGACACGCTGTCTGCAGGCAGCACCAGCTAACCAGCAGGGAAGAAGCTGTGGTGGGACATCCACGAGTGGCCTTGGTATTGTATCTCGGGGTGAGCTAACAACTTGGCTTCCTTCCACATGGTCACCTGGGCTAGAGGATCTCTGCCACCCTTTAACCAAGCACAGTGGAAGCACTAGATAGGACGCCATGTGTCGTACCCATAGTGTGACCGCCCACATGCTGCAGGGTTGTGCCACGCTCAGGGCTGTAATGCTGGGCCAACGCTGACATGGGTGCACAGTGAGCAGGCCCCAGTGCAGAGCACGCCACACCGCTGGAGGACTGAGGTGATTTCTTGGCTGTCCTACCAAAAATCCTGTCACTGGCCTAGCTGAGAGGTCAGAGTTGCTTGTCCCACCACAGCTACAGCTTCAGAGCTCCTGGCTGCACAGCGGGCAAGGACTCCTGTAAGAGAGACAAGGGCCCCAGTTTGCACTTTACTCTAGGTCAAAAAAAATCCAGATTACTGGATTTTTAATTACTAAATTAATTTTCTGTACACAATGCAAATGCCATCAGAGCACAGGTGGCCTGCATGGGAGCTGGCGTTCCCCATCTGGCACAGCTGACAGCTCTTGGGCAGGTGGATAACACCACAGGCACACAGCTACACTGCACCCCATCAGCTACTCATAGATAATGCAGGACATGGGTGGTGACATGCTTTAAGTCCTGTGTAAGAATCCGAGGTGCACACGAGATTACTGAGTACTTTTACAGGTATCCCAGCCTGCTGTCCCTGTGGCATCCTCACATTTCGTACCAGCCCTATCCCTCAGGTCAGCATCGCTCCACCACCACTGTGATCTTCCGTGGCTAGGAACAACCTGGACAGAAGGCAGCAAGGTAATTAGGATCTTCTTCTTCTGAAAATGATTTCTTTGGGAACCCAAGTAATTTGATCGGATACTTCCATTTTCTTCCACCTAATGCCCAGGGCCTAGCATGCTGCTTCCTTCACCATCAGGATATGGTATTGTTAACGTTATGCGAGTTATAAAAGGATGGATGAGTGATACCTATAATTTTATTTCATTTCCTGCATGAAAAAAATAATTAGATTTATTTAAGAAAAGAAGAACAACTGAGGCATTATTCATCATGGAGTACTCCACTGGGAAATATTACTGAGCTAAGGAGAAAAAGCCAAGCCCCAGAGTCAGCTCTTTGTGTTAAAGTAATACAATTTCTCCACGAACATTTATAGATCTCTCACTAATGCTAATTCAGCCTCTTCCTCTGTTTGTGCAACGATGAATTCCCTGACAGATTAAACCAACTCCCCCATCATGAGAAGGGAACTCTGTCCAGCTTGGTTTGCTGAAGGTGGTCAGGCACCACCTTAAACAACATCCAACTTTCTGCAGAAAAATCTTTGAGCTGCTACTATTCTGAGATAAACAACAAACTCTGTAATATAATTATCAAACATCGCCCTGACTGTTTAGTGAATTAGTTTACTATGTCTCAAAGAGTAGGGATATTACCGTGGAAGTAGAACAGATCATGTAGACAAAATACCTGTACATCCCACCCTTCCTTAGTCTGTCACTGCAGTGAGTCAGACACCCCATGGGTTACTCTCCAGTGAGATGTCTAAATTAATAGATTTGAAGATACCAATTAACAATTGGAATAACAAGAAAAGGAACAGTCTCAGTGTAGTGCTCCGAGGGGCCCTTGGAGACAGAATTCAATGACATTACAACCAAATTTACGCTATTATCAGTCTCTTTCCCATCTCCTCATCTGGTCGTGGTTTAGCACCAGCAGGAATCCTGCAGGGTTTGGCAGGGCGCTTCCACAGGGAAGAAAGAGCACTGCAGAACATGGGCTGAGCCACATCGGGTAGGGGAAAAGTGGAAAAATCTGCAAGAATAGAAGAGTCAGAGCCTGTCTTGTTAGAAAAGGGGCTGAGAGGAGCTTTTGCATTTGTACATAAGGCAAACAATCCAGCTAAGAGCAAGCACCTGGGCTGGCCAGCTGCAGTTCCTTAGGACCAGCGTGTATGAGCTTAACATAGCTTCTAGTGGATGCACAGAGCCTCATCACCTGAAATGACATTTTAAAGGAATTTTTTTTAAAGGATTTCCTCTGCCTGCACTCCAATGTATCAGGCTAGTGCAACTTGCAGTGTTTTTCATGGCACCATTATCGTCCCAGTAGGAAACTGGGCTGTTTACTCCACAATGTAGAGGGATGGGTGTCTGCACTGCTGGCATCTTCTGCATCCTGCAGAAGTCAGCACCACATGGCCGCCCACCCCGAGCACTGCACACACACGCATTTCTGTTTGTGAGGGGCCTCCCAGGCCTGCTGTGCTGCAGATAGATGAGGCAATCAACAGCACGGCAATTAAATGCATGAATTGTTAAAACTGCTTGGAGTTTATTTTTATCTGATTTTCCTAACAGACGTTCGGGAAAGGTGAGGTTTCCTAGAAAGGAAGCTGATTGGAAGGCCACATCTGAGCCCAGCATTGATACCAGCTATATCATCTGCTGCTGAGGGGCTTCTCCTGAAGGGTTTGGCCAGAGCCACCAGCTCCTCCTGCACAGACTAGGCACAGCCTGCACTGCAAGCTGCTGAGAAACAGGTAAACTTTTAGCATGTCTCTGCTCAACGCTGGGGAAATAAGCAAGTAATGTGCTGAAAGGCAGTAAATGCCTGAGCTGTCTCCCTTCTGCCCCTCAGCCATACAATTCCATTTTTCTGACCACATCCCTCACTTGAATCCCCAAGGTCTGTGTTTCCCCTCCCATGTTATTCCAGCTGGGACATGAGATCTATGCCATACATATCCTCCCCTGCGAGCTCCCGCAGGCCCAGCACCGAGGGCAGGAGGCACCTGCACCCCATCAGCGCAGCCCGGTGGGCTGGACCTTCCCCCAAAACCCTCTGAGGGGGCAAAGCCAGGCCCAGCCCTCCCAGCCTGAGGCCACCTCAGGCCTCACGCGTGTCTTCTTGCGGGTACCTGCAGAGAATCCAGTACAAGCAGTAGGTGAGTGCCAAGAGAAGCAGCCTTGTGATTTACGTTTTATCTGAAGGTCGTTCTTTTTCTCAAGAAATAGGCCAGGACTTGGCCTTTGTTCCCTGGTGGCAAGCAGCATCCTGGTTCTGGAGCATCAGCGATGCTTTATTTCAGCAGCCTCAGAGCTTTTCCCTCTGTCTGTCCGGCTGGAGCTGCCTCGGATCACCACCATGTTTTTATGAAGCAGCCATTTCGCTTTGCACAGCCGAAGCCCTCCAGACACTGCACCCCTTTATCCCCCTGGGGCCAAAAGAGCCAGGGGCTCTGCAGGGCGGCCTGCAAATCCTGCAGCAAAGCCCCTCCGTGCGCCAGGGCCTGGCACCAGTGTGACTCTGCTCGCGCCACCATTTTGTGCAGGCATGCACAGTAAAATGAAAACAACCTGAGTCAGTCAAACACACAAACCCTTTTTTCCACTCATGCCTTCCCTACGGACAGCTGAAGCCTGTGCTGCATTGATTTCCCTCAGGTTAAGCATTAGGGTAACTGCACCAGTGCTTCTGCATCTATCAGTCAGAGCTGAAGTCCCATAAAACACACTTAGCTCAACACAGCCTATTTTCTATGCCATCAGCTTGCACTATTAATTAGCTACAGTATTTTACCTCTGTCCCTTATGAAGCCTTCCATCGTGCTGCGAGCCAGCTGATGGGCCTGGAACTAGGTCATCCCGCTTCTCTGGTGGCTTCCAGCCCCGCAGAGCTCCCAGCCTTATTAATTACCCCATAGGGATGGGTCAGAGACCTCCCTGGTGGCTTGCTGAAACCTCCTGCACATGCTCTGGCAGCATGAAGGTACCAAGGAGGGGCTGTAGCTCGCTGCCCACATGCTGGGAAGTCGTGTCCCAGCAGCAGAACAGGCATCCCACTGTTGGCTTCTAACCCAGGGATCCCGCACACCTGCTGTGAACTACTGCCCATCCTGTGTTACTGCAGCAAAATGGCATTTTCAGCTACTGCTGGGCAAGCAACAGATTCCTCCTGACCTGGATTTAATAGCACTCTCCTTCCTGCCATTTATTCCATTTTTTCCCCCTCATTACTTTCTCACATTTCCTCATTTCTGGTTTATATTTATTGCAGTGAACTTCCCCTTTCCACTGTCAGCAAACTTAAGTATGTATTTTATTACCACATTTACTGCCCCGAACCCAAGCTCATTTGCAAACTAACGGCACCCATCTCTCTCAGCGTGGCTTTTAGACTTTCTAGGAAAATGTCCTAAAACCATTTTAAGTCATGGCTGGAGGGAAAGAAGCCACAGCTACCCTGGCAGCTGATATATCCTGCTACCGGCAGTGAAATTGGGTTTTCATATCCTGAAACCAAGAGAAAGGCTGTCATACAAAGTGGCATCAGTCCCGGGCACTCCCACCTCCTCCCTGCCTGGTAAGTCACCCCGGAAGAGGGTAACACTTCCGAGGAAAAGCCTTCTCCCACCTCCTGCTGATGAGGGGCAGAGCAATCCCCGCTCAGCCCAGCTCACACCAACCACTCCTGGCTTCACACCAACCACCCCCTGGGGGTTTCACATGAAGGTGAAGGAGCACCAGGAGACAGCTATCAGCTTCCCACCAGCTGAACTGGTGCCCCTGGGATGTCCACTGGCACAGGCTGGCCTGCTTCAGTGCAGGAGTGTGTGTGTGGGGGGTGTTCCCCTGGGCACCAGTTTCATGCTAACAGCTGCTCCTGAAGCCACCAGCCTCATTCTCATGTAGTTTGCTCTTTAAAATGCTTTTTTATTTTCCCAGCTGTACACAGATGAAATCCTCCCTTTCCTGGCAGTGTAATTGTCATTTAGCATGAACAGTTAAGGATTTCATTTGGTTTAAACTTGACAAATGTAATCATCTAAGCAATACACTAACTTTGAGTTCTGTAAATAATTTTTCATCTGGCAAAAGTAAGACTGAAATAGAACTGCCCTTGGGCTGGAAACAACCACTGACTTCAGAAACAACAGCATAAAACTGTAGAAACATCAAAGGTATTTCAGGACCGGCAGCATGAGACCTCAAGATGTGTCACTCAGACTGAAATCCTCCCATGTTTGTGCAGATTTTCAATTTAAGATTACAGCTGAGTGATTAATGAGCCATTACTCCTGCTGTCTACTGCAATTTGTGTGTCTCCAGAAAGGTGATCTACCGTCCTAACCTGCTCATTAGCTGCTGGGAAGTTGGGCCACAGAAAGCCTGTATCTTTTGCATCCGTATCATTAGGGAGATGAAGGAAAAACCATGTCCTTCCTGGCAAAACATATGGTAGACAAAAGCTGAAGTGCCCTTGTGCTGGGTGACAAACTGCAATGGTTTTGACTTTAAAAGTATGTGTAAGCAAACAAAAATCTCCATCTAAGGCTTTAACTGCTTCCACCGTTCCTCAGATAGATTACCCTAGCCAGACTGTGATTTAGGAATTCAAAACATTGCTACAGACTTTCCCAGCTTAAAAATAAGTCTTCCACACCATCAGAAACATTTAAAAGCTTTTAAAAAAATAAAAAAGCTTCCTTATGGAAAGCCCAGGGATATGCCCCGTAGGACACACTAAAGCAATTCTCAGTCCTCGCACTGAATTAAAAGGAAATACAGGACTGCTGCTGCACTGAGGGCATGCAAGCAAATAGCACGGCAGAGTCAGCTTGTATGAAAAGCAAACCTTGATAACGTTGAGAGCTTCAAGAGGGCTCATGTACAACATGGGCACATACGTCCTTTCGTTTCAGGCTGGATCACCTTTCATTTCTCCCTCCCCAAAGGTTGGATAGGTGGGAAACATGTTCCTCAAGCTTTGGAGAAAATTACATTCAAGGATACGATCCAAGCGAGAAATTGCACATCTGGCCATCACATACAGGAAATGTCACTGAAGCAGAGTACTGCAACCAGGGACAGTTTCATTTTTGCTTTCTAGTCACCCCAGCACCGTAAGTCCCTCTAGGTTCTCACCCAGAAGGGGGAAGAAGGCACCAGGTTCCTCAATGAGGTATGGAAACCCCAGGAAGGGGAAGAGCGAGTGAGATGTGGCTCCTGCTTTAGAGTTTTTTGTTCCTCCTGCAAGGTTGCTTTATTTTTATTCGTTTTAACAGGCTGCATAAAGATCACCCTGAAATGAAGTCCATAAACTTCCTTTTAAGGTTCAAGGCAAACATGAACTAAAAATGAAGTGTTTTTCTCTGCAGATCTTTCTGCAGCAAGTCCCAGGTGATACGAAGCCGAACCGGATGGCTGTAGGAAAAAGACCCCATCAGCTGGTCAAAGCCTGGGGAAACCTCTGGCACTTCCCCGTGCACATTTCAGACAAAAGAAGGAAAAAGCCCACTCCTGCACGATGCAGTAGGCTGGTGGTTAGGATGCTCAACTGCAAGACAGGAGACCCAAGTTCAAGTCCCTGACTTGGACGATGCAGAATGTAAACAGCAGTTGTGATTGCTTACTTCCTGCAATGCGTAGGTGTGAGAGCACTGACTACACGGACACCAGGAGCTCTTCTGAGACTTCCACTGCTTTTGACCCGCACAGCCATGGAAGAAAACTCTGCAACACCTAGCACCTGCCAGAACCAGTGGGAGTTTTGTTTTGTTTTGTTCTTTAAGGAACTGCCAATTTCTTAACAGGTGTTTGAAACTGTTCTCGTTTGTATTAATATAGCGTTAACTGGGATTATTAGCACCCCCTGAAGCAGGAGTACACTGATGTGTTTTATGAATTATGTATGCACCAGAATTGGCTTATTAAAGAATTCCTCAAGAACCCCATATAATGAGGTTGTTGTACAGTAATTTGGCTGTTACAGCTATCTGCATCACTCTGGGACTCTGCAGACTCTGCAGCAACACACAGCTCCCAGGGGCAGAAACATTCTAAGATCAGCGGGTAAAACTGAGAGAAGGCATCAGAAGCACAGGGAACCTCTCAGTAGCACTGCCTGTAGGAGATGAGAACTCACTAACATGGAACATTTTAACTCAATTTTAACAACAATTCTGTCTTGCTCCTGTTCACAAACAGCAAAATAAATTAGAAGTACAAATGAAAGCATCCCTAGACCATATCAAGCCGCATCAGTTTCTGATGGCCACAAGAGACATCTGTCTTTTCTTTAGGATGTGACAACACAGAGAAGCACAACACCACAGCAGCAGACCTAGCTTCCTTGACATATTACATGAAAAGTGATTTTCCAGCTTCCAAGTGACAGAACATTTAAGAAGGGATTAGGATCAGGTTTCAATTACTTGAGAGCGGTTCTATTATGAAAAAAAAAAAATAATAATCCACTGCAATCTTTAGAGAAAATTAGATTCTGCAGTAAGTTGTCCTCCCCAATTACTACTCCAGCTGAGACGGGCTGCACTTCAATGCGATCACCTGGTACACCCAGGGTTAAAACCCTGTGCTCTTCCCTTCTCAAAGCACCTGTACCCTTTTCCATGAACCTTGCTCAAGAGACACAGGCACCCGTTGACAGCTACGCGTGGCCTCCATCGAGCCTCTCACCTTGGGGAAGATTCAGCAGCGTTGGTAAGAGAATCACAAGAGAGCTGGAAAACAACCAACCAACCAACATGCTAGGACTTTGGGATGATTAATCTCATATCCTCTCATGTCTCTGAAAAAGCCTGCTGCAGAGGAAAAGCCGACTTTGTCTTGGTCACTTCGGTTCAGATGCCAAACAGGTTGGTTTGACATTAATGCTTTAAACAGAGAAAACAGAAAGGCAAACATGTAGCTTGTGAGCTGATAGGAATGTCAAAAAGCATGCAAAGATGAATCTTTCTCCCTCCAACATGCTATGAAGAGACATAAAGGAGCGTTTTTCTTTCCCACTGATAAGTTTTTCGGAGATGAACCGTACAGTCCGACCTAGCAATTTTCCTGTCATAACAAGCTGCATGAAAAGTCAACAGTAGCTAACTAGCAAGGTAACCCAATATTTACACAACCTTTTTAAGTACACAGCACACATTATTAGAACAGGTGGAATCTCTTCAGATACCGACATGTAAGGTTTTCCATTAAAAAGCCCCCTCTTTCCCCACAAACGGGGAGTGACGATGCCGAACACAGAGCTACACTCCGACCTAGCGAGCCAGGAAACTACCAGCACGTGGCAGCTCATGGCCTGGCGTAGGGAGGGAGGGCGCGGAGGTGTGCATATGGATCAACAACGGAGCAAGTCACCCTGTGAGACAGCGGCCCTTTTCACTCATGTCTACCTGTAGCAGACATGACTTTTTCCCCTTTGTCTTTTGCAGGTAAGGTAGCTGCCCGGTGCGGATGCCATGATTTATTTTGTGTGAGGTGAACCCACTGAGTTGGAAACTACAGGTCTTGTGTGCAGTGAAGTTTCCTGTGAACAAAAGGTTAAGATTGCAACCTACCTTCCTGCTCCACAGAAACTAGAAATAACAGGCACGCAGACAACATGGGAGGCTACCTTTGGGAAGCACAGCACATCTTTATGTCCCAAGCCTGGGGAGGAGCATTAACACCAAACTGGGGAGCTTTTGTTCCGCTTATGAAAACAAACAGAAGAACCAGAGAGTGAGACCATGAGGCATCTGAGAGACGGTGAGAAAAGATGATTGTATCATCAGAGAGTGGAGATGCCTTCACCAGCAACCTGGGCTTTCTTCAGAGTCTTCAGAGGAGGGCAGAAGAAGTGAGTGTAACAGCTGAGAAAATGTTTCCAATACCTTTTTTTTTTTTTTTTTTTTTTTAAAAATATTTGACACAGCAAAATAAAGATTTTGGCTAAAAACCAGCATTTACAACAAGGTGTTTATATAACCAACACTCCTACAGGGATCTTGATTGGAGTGGTCTAAAACATAACCAGAACAGAACTGTTTTTTCAGTAAGGGAGCAATATATCAGCTTGTTCTCATTGCCACTTGCACTGGTGTTTGAGAACATCCCTTTCCCTTTCAGCCTCCTTAACGTGCTTCTTAAATACTGCGTCGTGTGCTTATTCCAAGTTCTCACCTAGCAAAGCTGATCAAGTGTGGGAAACAGCCTATCGCACATGGCGGTTGTAACACACGTTTTTTCAGCTCATGATGACCCTCCTTCCCATCCCTTTCCCTCCCAGCACCCCTTCCAAAGTTCTCCTTTACTTTCATCATGTTTTTACAGGGCATCTTGCTTCTTTCCCTACGTACCAGGTAGCTGTCTATATGAGACAATTATTCCAAGACCACTGCTCTATAGCCCTGTACTGCTAGCGTCCTGTCTAAAGCTTAAAGCCCCCTACTCCTTACACCAGCCAGCCCTTTGTCAGCACTGGGCTTGAAAGCCTCTAACAGCCACTAGGGCCAAAGCAGCACCTTTCCCTTGTCAGCACTGCAGGGCACAAACACGTCCTCGTGTCCTCTATACGAGGTTCCTTTTTGCTTTGCTCACCGACTCCTCTTACCTCGCTGCTTCAGGAGCAGGAGCAACTCTGCCGACCGAAGCCTGCCAGGTCTAGGACAACTCCCGTGCTGGTCCACTAAACACAGAGCCCCAGCAGGGAGGGAGCCAGGCTGCCCAACTCCATGTGCTGGCACCCTGGCACCTGCGGCCATCTCCGAAGCTCTCCTACACGCACACACCCCCCTTGTGCTGAGGTGGAACCCCTCTGCCCACCTGCGATGGTAGGTGCCTGCTGCACAGTGGGGGAAACAGCCCTGACCTCCAACGCCAACCTAGGCTGAGCTGCGAGCTAAGCAGCTCCAGGAGCAGCTTCCAGACCTTACCGGGTGCTGCTGTGAACAGGCACCACTTACAACATCCATCCTTCCATCCTCTGTTTCCTCTTTGGCCCACTGCCTCCCAAAAGTAAGCGCACAGGGAAGGGCGAAGGCACAGTCAGGATACATCCCAGCCCTCGGAGCCATATTCTGAGTAATAACAGCACCGAGCCTTTGTGCGTCAGGCTCGCAGAAAGGCGTGCTTCGATGCCCGACTTCTGATACCCTTGGGTAGAGCGAGGCCTGCAGCACAACACCCGCCTCTTGCCAAACAATCACATTTCACTGTCATGATGACACTGTGTTACTCAGTTCCTTTCTTTTACAAAACCCACAAAATTGAATGTCACCATGGGAACAGTCTAAAGTTGATTTTGGAAAGAGGCTTATTTCCTATAGCTTTTCTGTTGGCATAAAAATAATGTCACCGAACTGTATCAGAAGCAAGTGCTTTATGAACTATCATCTCTAAAGGTATCGGTAAGCTCTGAAAACATCCTCCCCTAAGGGCTGCATTTCTTTAGTTCCTGAAGTAGAATAAAGGGGCCAGGAAGGTTTATTCCCCATTTTCCTCAACAAGAAACACACCCCAAGCTACCACCAGGGTGATCTAATTCAATCATTCTTCAGCCTGTAATGCGCAATAAGTGTCAGAATGGAAAAATTCCTTCTAAGAAGGACAATTAAAACTTAGAGCAGCCATCCTGGTTGGCTGGCTGAACAAACGACACATGTTCACACAAGAATAATTCAGTCAACCGTCTTAATAAGGATTTACTTTAAACAGAACCTTGTATGGGTACACTAGACTCAGTCTCATTAAGGAGTAAGTTGGATTTTTATACAGCATGAACCATTGGCAATCTGAAACAGACCCACTGAAGAATGGAATGGAGAATCAAACGCAACATTTCAGACTCAAGCTCTATGTGCCTTTAATACTTTCTTTTTTCCTTTCCTTTTTTTTTTTTGAGTGCACGCTACGACAGACATTTTCATTTATCATGTTTTTAACTTCTTTTCTAAGGATGAATTCTCTGAATCTGCATCTTCCAGCTCCGCTCTGTGTCTTTTCAGTCCTCCGAGAGACTGAGTGCTCCCACTGCCTGCAGGATGCAAGTCAGCAGTATCCTCTCTTGTGCTCACGTTGTAGCTGTTGGAGTCCATTTCCGACAGGCAGCAGTCTTTGTGCAAGGTCACACCCACCTGCGCAAGGTTGCCATTGTCAGCGTTTGAGCGCACCTGTAGTCCTTGAATCACAGCCTCCTGCTCTCCAAAACTCTGTCCGTTGTTGAAGCACGAAGGGCGAAGATGCAAGTGGCCGTTATTGTGGTTAACGCAGGAGGTGTCGAGGCTCCTCTCCTCACTGTCATCAGTCTGGTTTCTGGAGCAGTGACCTGACATGCTACAGATGGCAACGGCGGAGAACGGAGGGACCAGCGAGTGGTGGCTTGGTGCTGGTTGACAGTTCTGACTGTTTTTCTGTTCCACAAGTCCGGCAGTCTGAATGCAAGGCTCTTCGGTACAACTAGTTAGCCCTTTGCAGTTAGCTTTTCCATTGAGCTTTTTAGTCTCAAAAGAATGCTCTATACCTCCGCTGGTAGTGTCTTCAGATGTGTTTTCTTGACTCTCCACCCGCCGACGATTGTCACATTCACGAGCTTGACCATTACTAGAATTTTCTACCAAACCACATTCCTTTGAAGTTTCTTTGTTGTGGCTTTCAGCAGAAAGAGCTGGGGAACCTTGAGGAACCACTGAACTCAAGTTCCTGGCATCCTCCTTATTTAGCGCGTGTGTTGTACTGTGCCTTCCACTAGTTCCTGGTTTCCCTTCATCATTCTCCCCATCTCCTCTGGAGGATTCTCCATCTTTATTAGCCGAATATGATATGTACGAATAATGAAGCCATTTGTAGGCTTTGTAAATCTTTCTCTCCACTGATTCGCTGTCTGAACAAGGAGAGGTCCTTTCTTTGAGAACTTCTTTGCTGGCTGAGCTCCTTTCCGGTGAAGAAGCTGGCGAAGAAGAAAGATCATCTACTTTGATCTGGGGGTAATCATAGATATCCTCACCTATGTAAGGGGTGACGTTCTCTGCGTTAGTGTTAGTCCTTTCCTCCTTTTGCACCTTCTGTCGGCGCCGCAGCGCGTTGCGTTGCCTCATAGACGTGCGTCGTTCGTTCAGTTCCTCTTCGTCTTCCGTACTGCTGCTGCTGCTGGAACTGCTGGACTCGTGCTCCTCAGGACTCGGGGATCGTGGCCGTGGGAAAAGGTCTGTATCCAGCTCCGCCTCGCAGGTATTGTCATCAGAATCAGACTCGTTGGAGAGGGCCAGGAGACGTTTATCCTGGTACTTCCGCAGCGCAGAGAGCCTCTGCTGACGGGAAGCCACGTCTTCTCTGGCCGAGGGGGATTCAGATGATCTTAAGGCCCTTAAGTTATAGGCAGTTTCGTCAGACTCTTCGGCCACGTGCGGTGGGGAGTGGTGCAAAGAGGCCGAGGACTCCGACTCGCTGTAAGCAGAGCGTTCGCTTACTCCGGCGTGGAGCTGCAGGATGGTGCTCTCACTGAGGTCGCTGTCTGAGTCAGAACTCCAGCCCTCGATCTCCCGGCGCACCAGGGAGTCAAAGAAGGCCATCATCCGCGGGTCTTCCTGCACTGACTGGTTGGCGTAATCGTGTGACAAACCACTACCACTGTTCAACACGAGACTGATGTACTCTTCGTGAGTGTAGAGGCAACGCGAGTCATCCTCAATCCTACCATCTAGATCCCCTGTACAGTCAGGCTGTTTGTAAGGACTCCAGATCTGTAACAGAAAATAATAAAATAAAATAAAATACACACAGCATTGACTTCATAAACTACTAAAGCATTTGAAATAGGACAGTAAAGCAAATACTAGTAACAGCTGCAAGTTGCAGATTTTTTTATTCATGTTTACCCCTCAGACCCACACTCACAATTATTCCAGAGATTTTTCCCCCCCCTTCACAAACGTGTTCTTCCTGCATCTTCTTCAACCATCCAGAAATCTAAGAGCTCTGGCACTGCAGATTAGCCGCCGTTTCAGTATTTCAGCATGTAATAATTCTTCCCAAATTGCAGGGCTCTATTTTTATGTAATAGGTGATGCTTACTCACTAACTGTAAGAATAGTTTGTTGCCTACAGTATAGTCTTAGCTCTAATGAAGGATGAAGACACTTGTTTCCCAGGAAACTAGAGTTGCTTGTGCCAGTGATGTAGAGTAACATTTCACCCAGCTGCACAGTCAGTCACACCTGATCAGCAGGCAGGGAGCTGAATGTATGCAGGTGAGAAGCTGTCTTGCACTGCTCCCTCTTCAGAGAACCGTTGAGAAGGAAAGAAAGCATCCAACATCCTCTCAATGCAGCAGCAGGCTCGGTTAGTGGGGAAAGGTGAAGGAGATGAGCTTTACCAAAAGCTATTTTTGAAGTGGGAAGAGGTAGTAATACTGCAAAATGAAATGATTTCACCAATATCAACAGCCTTGACTCTGCTGTCAGTCTATTATACCCTCTGTTTTCCTAGTATGAAGGGAAAACAAAAAAAAAAAAAGAAGTGCCTCAAGGGAAATCCACCTATATCCTTAAGAAACTGCTAATCCATAGCGAACCTAACAATGGATCTCCTCACCTTTCTCAGTTTTACTCACAGATTCCGGGACAACACGATTGAAACACTTATTTGCACAGCTAGCACCACCTTCCTCTAGGTCATTGCTAATCTCATGCACAACAGTTACTGGGGGCAGAGCTAGTAGTACCTTATCCACAAGACAGCTTTTGTGTTCTGATACAATATCTGATTTCAGTCATGCGCTGGTTTAACCAGGCTAATAAATTCACGAAATGTGTTTCTATGCCAGCTACCTACTCTAGGTTGGTCTTTTGGGACAGACCTCGGGAAAAACATCCAACTCTTCTCCCAATAGAAATTAGACAAGTTTTGTTCCAAGTAGACATAACCACTAACAAGTAGAGTGTTTTGCTTCTGTAAATGGGACAATCAGCACTCATCTCATGGATGCAAAGTTAACACATTCAATCTCATACTACCATGACAAGCACAATAAAATAGCCCATGAGGATTCCCGTAATTCTGTATTCACAGAGGTTTTTGCTACTGTACAGCAAGTCTTACACCTTTAATATTTGAAGAAAACCAAAGTAAGTTATCTTGCTACTTGGTCAGTGCAGCTAAATTTAAGATGTAAAGGTAACCTTAATTCTAGAGCTCTCCCGAACTTGAGCATTTCAGCAAGTAGATGACAGCTTTTTGCGGTCAGGGAGCATACACCTTGTAAGTGCTTCATGCTGTGTGCCTGGACAAGCAGGCTGGCATTCCCCTTCCTCCAACAGACAGACCTAGTGGCGTTAGACTGATCACTATCTTGTATGAAACTTTTGTTCTGAACATGTGTTGCCATCCAATTCAGCATCTCATATGTGGTTTCGCATCTTGAACGTAGGACTGTCCTAAGTTTCCAGCTTGCAAAGGGAAGGCCTCCTCATCACAGCAGCTTCCTGCTTCTGCCCCCCTGCTTGGGATGACAAATTTCCTCTGTTTCTCTTGTCTCTGTTCCAAAGAAGGACTCCTGAATCTCCTTCAGGTGCAGTTTTGCCCGGACAATATTTATTTCTAAGAAGAGAACAAGTTTTAAATATTCTTGGACATGCAATACCATTGAAAGTAAGCTTCTGGGTTTTGTCATGATTTTTTTTTTAAAGCAAGAGAATTAAAAAACTCTTAGATTCTGCATGAACCAATATAAGTGGAGGAGAGATTGTCTGCTCTGAAGTCAGTCTGGGAAAGGTCCTTTTTATGATGAAGAGTCATCTAAAAAGGTATAAAGTGAGCACTGAGATTCCACATCCTTATATTGCTACTAGATCTTTCTGCTCACTCGGCAAGCATGCCGAGTGAAAGAAAAAATAAATCAGTGTTAAATATTGAAAAGATAACTAAAAAGTCCATAGTGGGGCTCTTTCCCTTCTGAGATGGGTTTGTGTACTCTCAATAGGGAGTACATAGAAAAGGGAAGTCAGGGGGAATTCAGCATTTATCCCCACGAATGCCTGCTGGTACAGTTTGCACAGGATCTGATGCCTCTGGAGATTGATGTCCCTACTTTTTAGGCGTTTTGCAACGAAGGAGTAGAAGGGCCTGCCAGAGTCCCAGAAAGAAATCAAAGACTCTTTCCTCAGCAAAACTGAGAAGTCTTTAAATTGACAGCAATTTGTCCAGTTCTCTGTCTGTGGCATCTGAAATGGGCTTCCTTGTAAATGGCAGGCATTTGCCTTTTTCTCATCCTCTGACTGATGCCATGTCAGGGAAGAATGTGAGCAAGTTAGAGAAAGTAAGTTGGCAGCTCATCCCACTGAAGCAACAATCTATCAAGAAGTTCTTTCCTTGTCAGAGGATTAAGGAGCTGAATATTAGTCACTGATGCCCCAAGTACAGATATAAAAATAGGCACAATAACAGAAAAAGGGAGTACAAAACCGGTTCGCTACTTCAGCAGAGATGCCTCTGCGAGCATCTTTGAATTTCTTGTATTCCATGGTGGCAAACCACCAAAATTTTAAAGAGAAATAGTTATGCCGTTAGCATGAGCATAATTAAAGCCAGCTACATTAGATTATCTCATTAGGCAAAGGCAGCTATCCACAATGACATTCATCTGTCACCATAGCAACAAGGGCCAGTAGACTGCTGTCCTTGACAGACACTTGCCCTCAAATTAGGCAGTATTCCATTTCTGATACAAAACAGTATTTCTTTCTAAAAAATCTTTATACACTTTATCCATTTTACCTTTTCTGGAGCTGTCTTCTAACTGCATAACTCTCAATGGCCCTCCTCTAAGCCCCACACGTTAGAGGAGGGAAAGCCGCCTTTATTTCTCCTGTAATGCAACTCATTTTCCTGCCAGCACATCCCAACGTCTTACACGTAACTGAGGAAAAAGTAGTATTTTTTTCTATTTTATGTTGCTTAGCCATAGTGGCAAATGCTTTCAGCAAAATGACACTGTTAGCTCACAGCTGTGCTTTCCCATACCATGTTTGAGGTTCAGGATTTCAAAATGGAGGGCAATGAACAATTTATTTGGGTCCAGCATACATATCCGGAGTCAAGGCTTCAAGTATTCTTTATTAATCAGCTTGCTGACTATCACTTTAGGTTTCTGAAGTCTCCTCACTTGAATATTAACACACACATACACACACTTCAGCTTAACCACTGTATCCCCGCTCCTAGTAGAACTCAAACCTTAAAATACTGAATTATTGGATTAAATTCCTGCAGGTGCCTTACTACAAAATTAAATAAAGCAAAATATGATAACCAAAAAGGTCAAAATCATTCTTGCGAATGTTATTCGTTTCAGCAGGGCTAGGTCTGAGATGAATTTGTATCTCATTTGCAATCAGCATTAAAATAGCAAGTGTGTTGGCAGAAGCACATGGCATTATTGAATGGCTTGTCTGTATCACGCCTTGATGCTGGTGCTATCAGCTCCTCACTTCTACAAGAACTAAAATTAGGCCAGCTAGTCTGAAAAAGAAGGGCTCAGACAAACCGACTACTTGCATCCACATTTTAATTCATCACAGAGTTTCTACAGTTGAGGGAATGGAACACCAGACAACCTTCATGAAGTTATCTCCTATGACTTAATTCCAGAGAGATCCTTAAAAGATGCCTGAAGGACAGTGGAAGGAAGGACACTTCTTAAGCAGATGATTAAAAAAAATAAAATACTAGCAACAGTTTTTATTTAGGGCTCTTCCTCTTGTCATCTCAACTTCTCCAGGCAAGCGCTTCAAGCATTGCGTGGGAGAAAGACAGCCATACAAGGGAAGGACTCGGCTGTTTTTAATGCAGTAAACAGCCCTCTTCCACTGGTTTTCAAGTTGTCTTTCTCTCTCAGGTGTTCAATCAGCCACTTCCCTCACCTTCCTGCCAGCCACCACCACCTTTACAACTCTATTTCCCCACGTGGATGTTCTCTTCCTCACTCCCTCACTCTTCCATTCAGCCACGTTTTTCCCTGCCCCTGCAAGGTCTCTCTCCTCAGGCTGCTCTTGCATCTTTGCGCCAGGCAGAACCCAAGAGTCTCTCAGAGCTGCTGGTGTTTCTCCTGTTTTGCCCTACAGCTAGTGGCTGTTACTAGTGTCCAGCCATCCTCAGAAGTAGCTGTAATGAAGAAGGAAACCACCATATGGTCACCTGTAAAACTGACGTTTACTCAGACCATGCCTTCAAACAATAAAGCCATGCCGAACAAACAAGGTATGAGCCTTAAAACAACCTGAGCACCAAACGACATGCTTTACAAGCTGAGCCAAAACAGCATACAACAAAAGCGTAAGAACTTCAGGCTCTCTAAAACTTCCTGCACCTTTCCCTTGACTTTTCTCTAGTTTGCAGTGTTCTGGGACTTGAGCTGCTCAAAGCAGCTACACAAGATGCATGGCACATTCTGTGACACCACGGGTGTTCTCTTTTAAGGAAGCATTCAAGCAGAGATGCCTTTCAAAGAGTTACACAACCTGTGACTGGACCCTTAATCAAACTAACCTTTTAATCACTAGGCAAAAAAAACCAACAACAACAAAACAAAATAGAAAAACCCTAGCAGAAGTACACAAAAGCAACACAGGGGTTGTTTATACCAATGCTAATCCAATAGTCTAAGCACACTCACGCAGGAAGGATTCATAGGGTGAAGGGTCAGCAGATCTAAAGTCCAAAAGGGAGGCTTGAGACTGTGTGAATCAAATTCCCAAAGCAAAGGGATTGCTCTGGCTAAACTGCTTTTGAACAGTGGCAGACTGGCTGCTTGGAAATTGAAAATAATCAGTGAGGTGCTAAGACTGTTCAATGCTCTTTTGTTCGCAGCCTGTTAACTGACAGATTTGTGATCAAGGTATTTGCATACAAACCTGTCCAAGGGACACAGATGAAGTAAAACGTAGAAAAACAAACTAAAGTACCATTAGAAGACAGAAGAGAAGTTGAAGTAGGACTAGATATCAAAGGCTGATGGTAGCTGTAAAGCAAGTGATGCAGCTGGACACTGGGCCATGGTCCCACTATTTTGTCCAGTTCTGGTCCATAATTTGCAGACCCTTGGCAGGACAAGTTCTTTTAGTCAACTTGTAGTTTACTAAAGAATTTATTTACTCTTCACAGAAATACATTACCTTATTTATAGCCATGTGCAGGTAAGAACTTTACCAAGTCATTCAACAAAAGTGTAGAAGCAGCATTAGTTCTTATTATCCACTTAAAAATTAAATTGTTCTGTTTTTTTTTCTCTTGTTGACAAACATAAATAATAATAATAAATAAAAATAAATAATAAATAAATAATAAATAAATAGAAAGAAATAAATAATAGCAAAATTTCTATAGCAGCAGAATACAAAGTGCATTAGTGTATCATAATCCCATCTCCCCACTCTCAACCTCTGTTATTAAAAAAGCCAGAAAAAGTTTGTCTTGCTACCACAGTATCGGCTGTCTTTAAGAAAAAAAAAGAGCATAACAGAGTTTGCCATCTCTTTACATTCCACATAACAAGATACAAACTTTCTAAAAAATATAATAAATTGTTACATGATTCAGAAGAAAGCCACAGAAAGGTATGATGAATTGATGTAATCCAGAGGCGTGTACAGAAATTATAAAAGGGAACCTGAAGCAGTATTTGGGCCAAGTTCAGCTAGGTCAGGCTATGCTACGGCTCAACTGTACCATTCAGAGAGAATTTTTCAAAGTCTTAGGAGATCACATATATGGCTGTTACCAAACTCTCCTAAGTTTGTATGGTACCTTCAGCAACATACAGCATTAAAGTGGGGGAAAAAAATCATTTTTTCAAGCTACAAAAATCCATGAAATCATGATCTTATCCCTTATCTCTAAAACCTTTAAAACTGAAATAGAGTTTGAAGTTGAAATGCCCAGTTGCATCAGCTTAGCCAGCTAATGAGACATACCACCTTCGAAAAGAAGATAATGGGAAGACTGGATGGGTGTGGGGTGTGAATGATGCAAAGAATTTGAGCAAAACAAAGCACTCCTTTCTGAATTACTGAAGGAACAGATTTACCGATAATTAATCTTACCTTTATAATCTTTTCAACGCCAGATGAACAGATCATGTAAGTGTGAGGATTAAACCGGACTTGGTTTACTATTGACCGATGACCTTTCAATACCATAAAAGCACCATTGACAACCCTGCCAATGCCACCTAGGGGAAAAACAAGGACAACTGAAATGAGTAATTAAGTTTCCATATTGCTTTCATTCATAATAATTTAAAGTCGTATTATATTTGACAATGTGCTTCAGCTTTATTCTGCAATACTTAAGGCCTGTGTTGGCTGCAGAATTCCAAATTTATGAGTAATACCCCTATGAAAAGCTGCAAGTTTGATGAAAAGCATCCTTCCTGCAAATTATGACTGGGAAGCTAGCTTCAGTTCAACTATCTAAACAAACAAAGAAGGTTTTTGACTCAATAGGACAAGTATGTGAATAAGAGCAACATACATATTTTATGAAATCACCAGTGAAACCATAGTGCCTAAGGCATGACACTACTCACTCTGTGAATGCAAAGCAGAGACAAATAAAGAAGTTGACTTTCTATTAGCTGTATTTTTTTTTAAATCAGCAATTCATTGTTGTCACAATTAACTCTAGTCAGATGGATAGGAAACCTTCAGGGCTACTAACCTGTGTCACTATAATACAGCTAGACTTAGTACAGTCTCCTCTAGACCAGGATCTATAACAACTCATATTTCTGTGAATCAAGCTTAAAGAAGGACCTGAATAACAAACCTGATCAGTGAGTTAGAGCATTCTCTTCCACAAGGGAGAGAATTGGCTGAAGCAGAATATTTTTGTAGTAATTGTAAAACTCAAAACAGAAGCTAACTTACTGACTCTTACTAAGTCTGTACACCAAAGCAAGAAACTGTCACACAGTATTTTTTTAATATATATCCACAAATTATGTATTATGTAAATAAAACGATTAATTTGTTAGAAAGCATACCTTCATATCTGAATAAACAAGAGTCAATCAACATGCTATGATTAACAGTATAAGTGAAAGAAACCAAGACTTTTAGAAGATTGGAGGTAAAAACTGAAAACCATTTCAAAGGAAAACAATCTGGCTACTTACGACTTGAAAGATCATAAGCACACCTTACAGAAGGTTAAAAACACTTCAATAGCTTATGGGGTACTTATAGTCATCTTAACACTGAACAAGTAAACTTTAGGTATATGTAAACTGATATGCATATGTAAAGTTTTAACATAACTGCTGCTTCTTGCTGCTACTGTTTGCTATCCTTCTTTGTCACCAAGAAGAGCTCTCTTCTGAAATAGTTGCTGGTTTGAGCTCTAAATCCAATGTTGAGCCACCTGTCTTCTGAGGCAGGAAGTCAGAGTTCTCCACAATACACACTTCAGAAGAAAAGCTTGCATTAATACCAAAGGGTAGCAAGACAAAATGGTCAAAAAATAAAAAGGAGGGAAAAAAAGGCATTCCTCTATCACCTTCCGTTTGTTAGGTTACATAAATGACAACTGCAGCTTGCTAGCGTCTGTTTAGCCCCTCTCCTCTTAGAAGTACTCCATCCCTTCCACTCAACTACAGTCTAAAGACCAGACTGATGCATACAAACAATGATGATGATTCAGAAATGATGAGTTATCCAACCCCTAAAAATCTCAAACCTATCTGCAAACAGACCTTCACAGCTTCTGGGAAGTGTTCTATTTGCACAGATCAATTTTTGCAGGCACTTTGGAATAGAAAGATAACATGCCTGTGAAGGGAAGAGAGATAGCGAGCAAAAGAAAGAAAGAAAAAGAATTTTAAAGACTGTCTATAAAATGAAGACATTTAAAATTCAATGATCTTGAAAGGGAGATCCTTCCAGTTAACTTCAAGGTACATTCACCAGAACTACTCTGAGACTGAGATACCTGGAACAGTTCTTGTATCTGAGTACACTGTATTTTCTGCAAAGGTTCTGTAAAGACAAGTTTGGCCTTCAGCCATTCTGGCAAGATTTCACCAGGGTAAGCGAAATTGACTGGTAAGTAACTGATTTGAGAGCAAGTTCATTAAATGTCAGATCAGTCTCTCTTGATTTCCGCTTCCTTTTCTTGAGGTTCCTCACGCCCTTTCATTCTGCTCGCCCTGGTTAGACATTCACAACCATATTTGTGGCTGATGGCAAGTTGCCCTACTCCCACAGCATTCCTTCCAGCCAAATCACACTTGTCAATCCAATTGCATCTATCAAGCCAACCGTAGATGGTTACATCAAGTCCAGTTCTCAACACATTTATCTTGACCTAGCAGACAAATGTTCCAGGAAAGAGGGCCTCAGAAGTGAAGAGACAATTTGCTTAGGAAACATTTCCAAGTCTGCAAATAATGGCGAAAACAAGTTTTAACTATCTGTGGACTGTAGCTGTCTGAATTCTGTAGAAAGCAAGAAATATGCCTAATGAAACACTTACAAAATAGTCTGAAGTGAGAGAAACAATGAGCAAAAAATATATATATATATATTATAATGGGATGCATTTCCAAGTTAGTCACTGGCCTCTTGTGGGACCAATAAGTGGTATGAACTAATCCACAATTACTCTCCTAGTAGAACAGCGATAACACTTATTTAATGTCACAACTGCCTTCTGAAAATTTAAATGTTTATAAATTTACTAAGAGCACTGGATGAAAAGTACACGGCATGCCACGTCTAGAACACAGATCTCCCTAGGCCATATTCAAATTCAGAAAGTGTGAAGAAACTCCAAAGCCTTCTGCTTTAACATTGAAGTTCTCTAAATTAAAAATCATGGAATCATAGAATGCTCTGGGTTGGAAGAGACATTAAAGATCATCTAATTGCATTCCCCTTGCCATGCGCAGGGACACCTTCTGCTAGATCAGGTGCCCAAAGCCCCATCCAGCCTGGCCTTGAACACTTCCAAGGATGGAGCATCCACAGTTCCTCTGGGCAACCTGTTCTAGCTACTCACCACCCCTGAGTGCAGACTTTCCTAAAAACTAATCTAAATCTATCCTCTTTTAGTTTAAAGCCATTTCTCTTTGTCCTATCATGGCAGTCCCTGGCAAAGAGTCCCTCTCAAGCTTTCCTGTGGGCCGCCTCTAGGTACTGGAAGGCCACTATTAGGTCTCCCCTGAGCCGTTTCTTCTCCAGGCTGAACAACCCCCACACCCTTGGCCTGTTTTCATGGGAGAGGTTTTGTTCCAGCCTTCTGATCATCCTCGTGGCCTTCCTCTGGACTTGCTCTAATAGGTCCTTTCACACTGTTAATAGTAAAGAGGAAGCACAACACTCAAACATGCACTAGAGTGAACTTCCCTACAAAGCCCCTTAAAACAACTAACTGCCAATTACAGGAAAAGTCCCCAAGAGCTTTGTGATTAGTGGAACCACAGTTTAGCAGACAGCTTTTTCCAATAGTATGAAGGGCTTTAATAATTTAAAATGAGAAGTACTGACTCCAGCAATGCCCTGATAATCTTTGTGTCAAATATAAGAGACTGCCCCAGACCCTTGGTTTTGGAGAAGAGTTTTAGTTTGTCAACTCCTGTACACTTCGGTGATGTCTCTAAATCGTCACTTAATGAGGAGCCTTCTTCTCCATCCTTATCCTTCTCATCCTTATCCTCATCCCTTCACAGTCGTCCAGCAAAGCCGCTATCATATTACATGAGTATCTACGTGGCAGACATGCTTGTGTCCAGACTTGTCTGGAATCCCCCTGGTCTCTCAGCAGGCCTCAACAGTCCAGGCTCAGCAGAGGCTTAGCTGCAGCTGTACAGCTTCTAGCCATCGCAGTGTGAGTCGAGTTTGCTCACGTCTGCTGCCAAAAAAACAAAAATAATCTCTGCATTAAGTTGAGGTTGGCCACCAAGTGCTCAAATTCCTAATGCCATCTTCCGTTTTTATATGTAATGATTTCTATTTATTTTTCTTTTTGCTGTCTTCACTTAAACTGGTATTTTTATTTCCATTGTTTTGCTTCTGTTATCACAAAACTTAAAATTTTGCTTTTGAAGTTAGCTTTTTCTTGGGGAAGGGGGGCGTTGCTTTCTAATTTAGTGGCATACACAGGTCTTGCTACGGGTTTAGCATGACAGCTTTCATATTCTTAGATAGTTACCACACTTGTGCACACAGTATTTATACAAAAGTCATGGATTTAGCCTGCATACGTGTTGATACTATTAAAGAAAAAAAAAGTTTAAAAGTCTTCACAGGCTGATTATGCAGATTTTAGAAGGTCTTTAACTTTCTAACCACTGGAGGAGGAGATGGAGATATACTAGCTGGTTTTGCAAAGCCTTCCAAAAATTGCTGTGCTTACAGACAGTTCTGACTAGTGATTTAATGTTCTAGCTGTGCTGGTCTGCTTTTATTTGATACACAAAGGGAAATGTCAAGAAAATCCCCCTTTTTCTACACGCTGCAAATAGGTGTACCAAAGAGGAGCAATTCAATGTCTCCAAAAATTCTCTAAATATGTTCTACTATGATATTTGTCCAGCTGCCACAAACTTGTTAGAGCTTAAACCTGAAGTGTACATTTTAAATATACACTTTTAAAAGCCATTTCCTCTACGTACACTTGACAAGAATACCATAGCAACACAGCTTATCTATAGGCTTTAATACAGACTGAAGGAAACAAGAGTACAATGCCTCGGAAGTAGTAGATGTCTACTAAGTTGTCAAAGGGCATAATTTTTTGCTTCCTTTATTATTATGAATTTTAAATATTATGTTAATGATTTATTAATTATGCACATTCTCATATTTATGCAAATAAACTAGCATTTCATATAGAGAGAACATGTTGGATGGTACACACCACCAAATTAAAAAACAAATAAACACTGGAAAACATAATAAGGAAGACCAAGCTGCTTGGACAGCAGTCCTCCCATGGAGAAGTTCCATAACACATAGAGGTATTTAATCAATTGAACAAATTATCTGGAGAATAAGGAAAAAAGGGAAGTGCTTATTCAAAAGAGTGCCCTAGTGCAGAAATCCTCTAAGAACGTGGAAGTCTCTAAAGGAATAGCAGCTGCATTGTTCCAAATGTTTAAAAAGAAGTCAAAGTACTGGAGAACTTCCTGGGATAAGGAACAATCTCCACGGTCTCTGCAACAAAGGAATTAAATGACCTCATTAAAAAGAAGTCCTTTCTATCTAGGACACTGAAAAGAAGTCCCACTGGTTGTTCATATAAGGTAGAAAGATGCTCCATAGACTAACGCATAGCTTCATACAAGCCTTACGAATTACTCAAAGTGCTGAAAGCTCCTGAGAAGAACCAGATATCTGCAGCTGCTGCCAGTGTGCCACAGCACAGCATTTCACTGTAGTACTTGGCACTACAAAGAAAGCTAACTTAAAAATAATTTAGTTTTCATTAATAATAATAATGCAGGACACATTTAGTCCATAGGCCACAGCCCTGTATTTGAATCCTATGAGGTCATGATATGCTCACGGAAGGGAGAGACTATGCAAGCAACAACACTGCTGAATGTTGTAGAACTCTGATGTCGCCTCATGTTCTTCCACCAGTCGGGCAAATAAACATTCACAGCGTACAAGGCATCTGCTGTTAGGGCAGCAAATTATGTTTAGACCCCTTTAAAAGTCCATCTGGTCACTTACGCACCTGTATTTGTTTTGTACAACGCATGCCAGCAGATGGCTTTGCTCCTCAGAGAGCCGTCTGCAGAGAAGCTAGATTAAACACAACCACTCTTGCCCAGAGAGCAATAGGTCCCTGCACCATCCCTTCTAGTGGCATCAGGAATCTGAGGCCAGCTGTGGCAAGAGCCAGAGCAAACTCAAGCTATCTCAGCAGCACCGGCAAGGCTGATTTTGGTCATGTCAAAGATAGAATAGCATCTTAGATTGTGAGAACAGCAAGGGCTGGTCAAGAACCTCTCTCTTCCCTGCAAGGTAAAAGAGGGTTTGTTAAGGGAGAAGGCATCAGGGGAGTCTCATGTAGCACTCCTGGACTGCTAAGTACTTCTGGGGAAAGCTGTCTCCAATGAGATAACTCTGCTCAAATGTTATGAAAAGATCTGTTGATGAATTCAAGCCTAAGGAGCTGTCTGCATTTACAATGACCAAAGAAAAAAAAAGGAAGAAAAATTGCATCAGTTCTGCTCAAAACTGATGCAATTAGTTTAGTAACTGGACCGCAATGATGGGCCCTTTCTTGCTAGCATTTAAAAACAGAATTAAGATAAGATTTTGAAACAGTTTGCTGTTCTGATTTAGTCAAGTTTTTCAGACTTTAGTCAAGTTTTTCTTTCTCTGGTAAGAGCCTGACAATGCAAACTGAAGGATCGCCAACTGTCTTCCCTATCACAAACATCCTGTCCCTCAATAGCATCTCTGAGCAGTATTTCAAAAGCAAGAGACAAGCTCTGAGTTGCAAAGATGATTCAGAGTAGTGGGTGAGGAATGTAAATTCCTTCTAAGCCCTCTATTACTCCACAAGACATGTCAGGTTCTGTCTTGAATGGGGATTCTTTACTAAGGGGCTGTATTTATGGAAGTTAGGTTTAAATACTGCCTGAAGTGCTTATGCTGTTTAACAGGCTTGCTGAGCAGGTCACTTAGGGCCGATGTCTGTTCTCACTTCTAGCTTGCCTTCGAGTCAAATAAATGCCATGGAAACTCGGGACTGCTGTTCTGATACCAGATCAACGTATTTGTTGTGCTAGAACCTCTGCCTCTGAAGGAAACTGGAATATGTGCTTTGAAGAGGAAGTTGGCTAACAAATTTACCACACAATTGGCAAGAGGGGAAAGCTGGGTAGCACTTAGATGGAAGAGGAAGCAGAATTATCAACAAGCTATTCTGTCTTCAAGACAGGACAAAAAGGTGGTAAAAAACCCTCCTTTTTGGAATTGGAAGTCCTGGCTTATTTAGAACAATCTAACGTCGTGGAGGAAGACAATAAGGCTCTTCAGTAGAATAGCTTCCTAGCAGCTTGGGGAGTATCTTTTGCTCTTCCCCAGCTCCCCAGTAAATCTTGTCTTAAAAAATCATCTGAACAAAACCACTGGAGGAATCTCCAGCTGAGCGGGAATGACTCAATGCAGCCTACTGGGAAGACACCTCTAAACTATAATTATTTGCCATAAAACCAACAGAATCTGTTCAATTTTCCTGGCAAAATACCAACACAGGTAACTGCATTCCTCCAACATGAAATAAGTTTGCAGTTGTCTGACTGATGTACTCTATTCTGCTCTTCTTCATCTTTTGTGTAGTAATATTGCTAACCATGAGTTAAGCTAATGCTTGCTATACCTGGATGTAACCAAAACAATCTGTTTCAGAGCTGTCCTTAAGGACACAGCTCTATAAAAAGATTTATTTTTGCAAATAAGTTGCTATTTATGTTATTTATATTAATAGCTGATATAATTTAAGGGAGTTGTACTGTAAATATTTATAGCAACACAATGTCTGAATTCAACTGGAAAGATAGAAATCGGTCAGGGTGATATTTTTATTTAAAATATCAACCAACAGCACAGGACATTACATCATCCTGTCTAGTTTGTACAATATTTAAATGAAAAACCACATCCCACCCCCTCAGATTACAGACCCAAAGACATTTCTATTTTAAGCTAGGACGTGAGAATAAGGAGTTTTCCACTGAAGCAGAAGGTTTCTAAGGTCTCCATACCCTACAGCAAGACAACTTCTCCAAGAAGAAGGCAGAGCAGACTCTCCAGCTGAACTATCATGAACCTCAGAACCAGATTTAAAAAAGAATGTTTCACCACATTCAAAAAAGGCCCAACCCTTCAAGGGCTGAATGAAGAAAAGAAGCACTTCATTGAAGACTACCACAAGTGACTTGGATGGCTGATGAGATTTGCCACAGAAACCAAATTTCTAGGTTTACCAAAGCAATACTCATGAGTTTTTTTAAAACTCAGTAAGTCTCATGTAAATTGAGCAGTTCTCTGAGACATATATAGGTCCCTGTAACAGGATCTTCGGATGCTATTACGCAATTACTGATGGCAATTGACATTAAGTAATTAATTTTGTAACTGAAATGTTGCAAGTTTTACTGACACCCTTCCTCAGCTTTCAAGAACCAGAAACAAAAAAGCTGACTGAAACACATAAGACAGGGTTTTGTGACAATTCCAACTACCAGTCCTCGTGCACAGGTTCCAGATACAAGGTTTGTCAGCTGCAGCTGTCTGGAAAAAAGTTTTCAAAAGCATTACAGCCAAATATAAGAACCCAAATCCAGAATTTATAAATGTAGTGAGGATAAGTATAGGATTAAATTTTATATATGTTACTACAGTGCACCAGAAAATATACAGATAAATAACTAATTTAAATATATGTAACTTTTACTTTCGATTAGAAGAAATTCCATACTTAGAAATAAAATAATAGCAAATGAAGAAGGAAATCATACAAGTGGAAAACTGAGCAGAGGGAAGTCTCAATAAACCCTTCAAGAAAAGATAGAAGGCTGAGGTAATGATATTTTTAACAGGGCCATCTTCAGAACTTCTGGAATGCAACACTAAATGTTCATTAAATAACCAATCCAAGATTAGAAGGACATTTTCCTCAAAACTCTGGCATTAGACAAACCTTTTAGAGGTTAGTCATCCTCTTAGCTACGGATTACACAGTGGTGATTAATGGCCTTTCAAAGCAAAACAAAATCTTTTCACTTCACCTCCAAAGCAGACTGTAATTTTCTCTCTCTATTGCTAGAGCACCTGAGACCATGAAAGAACTCTTGGTTGTGCTTAATACCACTACAATGTAGAGTTTAAACTGTGAGAGCCATTAAAAAACAAAATAGTAGTGGATTTTCCTGGAGCCTTAAGTTTTTCAACACAGATTCAGCACCACTCTGAAAGAGCATTTTGAATTGTTTCCACAGAAAAGAGATGTTATAAGGTCTAGAGATAGTAATGGATGATGTCATATTGCCAAACCCTACACAATACCAGACAATATCAAATCAGGCACCAACCGTGTAGCATTTGCAACACCATTGTTATATTCCACACTGCTGCTTTTCTTTAACACCCCCACTCCTGTTCTTCTATGTGGATTTGGGTTACTGCTGCTACTTGCTTTCTGTGTCTGCCCCAGTTTGGGGAAAGGTCAAAACAGTCATAAGTGGTCATCATTTCTACCAGCTACAGTGCTCCTCCACCCAGAACGTCCGAGAGCATACCTGCTCTGCGTCAGAATTCAGCGGGAGGGTTTTGGGGTGAGAGGAAAGGAAGAGGAGGGTGGCACTGTATAAAACAGGTCAGAATCACTTTATGCTTCAAGCTTCTTTATGGATGAAGTTTATTAGTAACAGATCCTGACTACTTCAATGAGCTCTGATCAGCTTAGAAGCAGCAGAATTGGTAGACTCTTGTCTATCAAGCAAAGGAGGAAAGGCAAACCCCGCCTCCAGCCACAGCTCTTTCTCTTTGTCAGTTCACCCAGATGATTTCAATGATTATAAGAGAAAAGAAACACAAAGAAAACCACTATGATCACAGATTCAAATAGCATTGTCCATTGCTACCCAGACACTGCATTATATGTCTGTAAACCCTCCCCATCCAGCTTTCATCAGAACAATTCTGGATTCAGTGGCTGAGTGAAAACAGCAATTTTTCAAAAAACAGACTAGTATTTGTCAGGCATTCTCCACCCTAAACCCCAAAATTCCAAAGTAACAGAACTTACCTGCTTCTGGATCTGGAGGAATCCTCCACATATACAAATTGAAGTCATCAGAGCCCGAAAGAATATACTGTTAAGAATAAAAATAAAAGCAGTTTACCACAAGGTATCACCTGAATTACGTTATTTGACTGTTGGTCTAGTTTCTCCAAACATAAAAAGAAAAGAAAATGAGGTAGTTTTCCTCATTCTTTGCACCATACTGATCAACTTATCCTTAAACAGGGATGAGGTAGCAGCAGAAAAATGCTGCATGCTCATAAATGGACTGATGTTCAAAAGCATGCTTCGTGTATCTAATGCCCACTGCCCAAAGTACATGCTTTCTTTGTTAAGTAAGGCTATAGATTATGGCTGGCTTTAACACCTAAGGGTCTAGAGCAAAAATGGATCTTGCAGCCTGCAACTCTTGTCTGTTTTTTAATGTCTGCCACTCACCCTTTCTTCTCTCCTCCTGAACTACTGAGGAAAACTTCTTCAAACACATACCTAAAGAAGAGAGCTAGCACTTTCATTACACATAAGCACAGGTATTGCTCACCGCAGTCTGCTGAATACCATCAAAGGTCAGTCAATGATGACAATAATCTTCAGCACTGAACAAAACCAAAGCTAAACACTGTCACCAAGTCTCAAACTACTCAAAAACCACATGTGAATCATACTGTTTATTTTTCTCCTGGTTACAGCTACTCTGAAGAGATGGACAGCTGCCCTTTTTCAACAGTACGTGAAGAACAAGCAAGCTTTATGGTGTATAAATTTAGGCAATAATGCAATCTGAAGTAGCCCTACTTCATGAACGACAAACATGCACTGGAATGACAAGTGACGTCTGACAGAGTAAAAAACTTATGCCCTTCAGTTAAGAGAGGTTAAAAAATTGTGCCTTGTCTTCAAATATCTCTTACCCAATAAACTGTAAATCCCTAATTACGAGATGAGAAGACACATAATGGAAACACTGGCAGATACCAATTCCAGTTATATTGATGCAGACAGTTTAAATCTACCATCCTCAGCAGACTTACGGGTTCTGCTTAATCAATGCAATCAATAAGCTGGTTTTTAATTATTTTATTATTATAATTATTTGGAGAGAGCAAAGGGAGAAAAAGAAATAAACAGATCAAGTCTGTCTCTTTTTTCATCCTTTGATAGGAGAAAATTCTGTTTTGTTTGGCTCAAATATAATTTGGTTTGTCTTTCACTCTCCAGGGATATATAATCTCACCAGGCAGAGTAACATCAAGCAGTGAGGAGTTAAGTCCTGGAATAACACAGGACTGAGAAGCAAATAAACAAAAATAAATATATCAACATGGAGAAGCTGCTATAAATTTACATATATTCTGTTTGCAATGCTAATTACATTCTTGCAGAGTTTGGATGTTTCCGGCCACAAAAATTGCAATTACCAACCACTGAAGTCCCTTGTCTGGCGTCCAACTATCACAATCCAACCATTCTTCTTTCTCTTCTTTTTAAGGGTGTAGGGTGTGAGTAAGCATTTATGAAAGCAACTCTGCACATTTTCTGACAGGTAAGAAGCACTGATCAAACACCAGTGCCATTACAAACTTGCGTGCGCTAGCTCTGCATCACTCATAGACCCTTCCTTTCCAAGCCAGAAAGCAATTTCTACAAGTCAACGTGTTCAAGCACTTAGGCAGCTTACCTCTGCCAAACTGACCTAATGGTGCCAGGAATACGTGCTTCCCTTTCATCTCACTGCTTATAAACGTTAGCCCACAGCAGGCTGAGCTGCGGTGCCAAATCTACACAAATCAGGGCTCTCATAGGCAGCCTCCCAGCAACCAGAAAGAAAGCAGCTCTCATGTGTTTTGTTACACAGAAAATGCTCCACAGGAAAAAAAAAAAAAGCTCCTGCTTTAAGTTGCCAGTTGTTGACATTCATTACCAAAGCGTGCAGTTGAAGCAAAAACTGGTTTGTCTATGATGTGGAGAAAAGAAAGACTTTTAAAACATCTAAAAAGCTCAGTATCTTGAATTTATGACCACAATGCATAAAAAAAGTTCCAACAACTCCTTTAACATGAGAGCAATTTACCACTTTATGTATGAAACAAGCCTACCAACGTCAGGCTCAGAAGTGACAGGTTTCGGGTATCCTGCACCAGACACAGAACACAGAAAAATCACATTATGTATGTGCAGGGAACTATGCATCTCTGAGGCTCTTCAAATCAGCTTCAAAACTGATCTGCAGCTGAAAATGCTGTATGTCCTGTAAGACTCAATGGCCAGTTGTCTAGGAAGTCTGACATATCATTGTCAACTGAAAGGAACACGCTACCTTCAAATGCTCCTGATTGAGTCTGACTTTGGAGAAAAGGAAAATTGATGTGTCCTTGCAGCGATGCAGACTAATGACAATTTGACTGCATTATCTTGAACGCAACCAGAGGGTCAAGACAAGTGACTATTCCCTTTACCTGGCCCTTGTGAGGCCACACCTGGAGTACGGTGTCAGGTTGGATCCCCCAGTACAAGAGTAACCCTAATAAACTGGACAGAGAGTGGAGGAGGGCCACTGAAGCCATGAAGGCACATGACCTGCAAGGAAATGCTAAGGGAACTGGCCTTACTTAGCCAGAAGAAAAGAAAGTGAAGGGCCAGAGCAGACCCCATTAGTCTTCCACTGCCCAAAGGAACCCAGAGCAGGCAGGGAGAGACACTCCTCAGAGGCATGCGGTGAATGCTCAGGAAGCAATGGTCACAAGTCACAGCAAGGGAAATTCCAGCTGAGCACAACGGAACAACGTGTTCAGGAGCATGACAAACACTGCAACTCAGCCCCAGAAAGACAGGGGAACCTCCACCCTTGTAAATCCAAAATTTGCCTACTGCTCCCTAATCAATCTGATCTGACTTTGACGATGCCTGCTCTAAGAAACTGCTTTGGACAGGTGACTTCCAGAGCTCTTTTCTGATTCTGTGACTGCTAAAGAAATAAGAAGGAAAGAATTGTCTTGGTGGACTGTTGTGTTTTTTTTTCTCTCCCCAGTGACAGAGAGACTCAACTCAACTATCTATTTAAAAGCATCACAACGTCCTTCAGCTAGTTATTAAGCCAGAAGAAGGTGACATTTGCAACAACCAAATAAATATGGCCAAACCATTCTTGAGGCAGTAAGTACAAATGCAGCACCTACGATGCAATTTATGTCTAATCACAGAACAAAGCTCAGGATTTGCGCTGATATTGTGAAGAAGTAGCTGTGTGTCTAACCTCGAAACCAAGACAACTATCAGTAACGGCCAGAAACTGATAAGATACAAATTTGATGTTTTAAACTACAGGCTGAAGTTCTTATATATATTCAAGATTTATTCCAATAATTAGCTCTTGCTAGTAATTCTTAGAAACGTACCGTATTCTGCAAAATACTCAACAATTTGGAATCTTCACCATTCTACTGCCACCACAGTAGCAGCTGCCATGGTTTTCTATTTTTCTTCCATGTTAAGGACACTTCTGGGGTACATGTTTTCCTGCTGTTTTCACAATACAGAACTGAATTCCTATGGCCTTTTCCTTTTTCCCATTCCTTTTGCCTTTTTGCTGTGAGATCAGGTGATAGTAGGGAGCTGAGAAGTACAACATGGCTTTTCAGCTACAGACCGAGAAGCAGCAAGAAGCACAACTTCATGACTTCAGCTGGCACGTTGTTCTTCAAGTAGCAGAAGCTTCAAGAGCAGACACCCAAGCTGCTAAAGCCAGAACTGCACTGTGACATCTGGCAATTTGACATCTGACAATTCCAACTGGCAGTGTCTGCACAAGGCAATGGGAACCCAAGGCCTCTGGAGATCACAGCTGGACTGATGGTACTGGGACATTTACAAGATCACTTGTGCAAGTTTTTCTTTCATGTACTTGTTATTAGCATAACAATAAGCTGATGCTTTTCCACACTGGTTGAAAGCTGCAGGATAAGGACTGAGAAATTGCAAAAGTCAGTCCATACTACTAGAGAATTCAAAGAAATAATTGCTATGAAGTGCACCAAGCCCTTGTTAATAAGGCTGAAATCTTGAGGGAATAAACTTTTTAAAAGGAAGGAGAGAAAGGAAAGAAAAGGAGTTTGGAGTACAGTAGATGAAAGAACATTATGCTGCATATGCTCAGACTCCACTTTAATTATGTCCAAGAGTTTTTGGTCCTGAGGGGATGCGCAAAGAGTAATTCCTAGCAGAGCACCTTCTGCTAACTCCTTCAAGAACAAAAGCCCGGATAATCAAATCACAGAGGCAAGCTAGTAAGAGGCAAAACCATGTGTGTTTACAAAAACAAGTAAATGCTAAGACAGGGTGCACTCTCGCTCCTTTTTACCCTCCCCTCCGAAGAGAGGCTGTACGCAGAACTGGTGTAGCGCTGAGTTCTGCATCAGAGCAGATGCTGAGCAGAGAGTACAGATGCTCAAATGTCTGGGGGCAGAGACCAATATTAAAACCACCTGTTTCATTGTCTGCCTTTTTGCTGCTGTATCTGACTAGGGCTTCAGAAATCAACATTCAGCATATTCACATGAACACGAGGTTATAGAGAAAAGCAGTTGCTAATAATTAATATTTATTTTTTAAGAAGGGAAGAATCAGCTTCTACATCTAGCTGTTAGTAACAATGACAGGAAAAGGCTTCCAGATGACTACCAGCTGCTGATTCAGTAGTTTGCCTTAGAAGGAAGAAAACTCTCAGGCGTGGTTAGAGTCTGCTGCTGGAGAAAGTCTGAGCTTCAAGTACGCATGAAATAATTAACATGAACTATCATCAGGAATCTGGCAGCGCTACTTTGGACTAGCGATCTCCACTCACTCCCTGCAACTGTTCTCGTTTTCTCTCTCCCCAAGGAGATTAGAACAGTTGATATAAATAAATGGAGCTCTAATCTGTTGCTGCTATAGTCTTGTAACAGTAGCATTAGCATTGCATTTCGCAATACCACTCGGGAGAATTTATTTTTATACTTACCACTGCTGGTTTCAAAGCTTTCAAAATGCCACAGGCTGTATTTCCTCAGGTACTACTGAATATGGACTATTTCAATAAAATTCTATCTAAATCAGACCTTATACTGTTGTTTTGTTAACATCCACATTTTCTGTTTCCATAAAATCCCAGTATTTAATGACCTAGATGAAAGGTATTTTCAAGCTTTTGGCCCTAGGCAAGGGACCAGCAGACACATATAATTTTTTTTTCCCCAAATATGAGCAGATCTTTTGAATGGCCCTACTAACATAAGGATGAATAAGAAGAACATAAATAACAAAACTTGTCTTAAAAGCACAAAAGAAGACACACTATTGCCGTATAATTATATATAGAAGAACAAGACCATGATTATGAGTATGGAGATGGTGACCATTTGAAAAGTGCCAACCTGAAGAAGCCATGAACATGCCCACTGATGCCCAATTAGGGTCACTCACCCTACAGACAGCAAGGAGTTAGACTCAAATTCCATGCTGCTGCTTACAGCCTTACCAAGTCAGCTCCGAAAGAGACTCAACTTCTTAAATCTCAATTCCCACTCACTAGGGAATAGGAGCATGCTTTTCCCTTCCTTAAAGGGGGCAACTAAACTTGGGGCACGAAAGATCAGATTTGACAGAATTTTCCTCAGGCTTTCAGTGAGATGTTCTTTAGCATCTTGAAGTAGCTCAAAATCTACACACTGGGGAAGGAAGCACAGAGGCACCCAAATGGGATGGAGTTCTGCTGGTGCTCTGCATAGCCCCTATAAGCAGCGGAAAGTACGGTCCTCCTACGCTGCCTGTAATATAATTTGTGGTTGGGGTGCAGGCTTTTGTTTTTCTCCTAGTGACAATGCATAAAGGTTCTGGATTGGTGGTAGTCTGCTAGGCTGAAGTCCTAACTGCTCTTGAGTGTAAGAGAAAAGATACCTTGGACATCTCTGTGGTGAGGTATGCACTGAACAAACCACAGTTCGATGGGGAATTGGAAAAACACTACTTGTCCAAGAGATTAAAATTCACAGCAATCAGCACTTTGGGGAAGGAAACCACTTACATGAAGAATATAAGAACTGAGTATTTTTTCCAAGGGAGAAAGGTCTCCTAAGGAAACCAGGTGTATGCTATTTTGTTCTTT
The DNA here is from genome assembly GCA_011075105.1 of Heteronetta atricapilla. Taxonomy (NCBI): domain Eukaryota; kingdom Metazoa; phylum Chordata; class Aves; order Anseriformes; family Anatidae; genus Heteronetta; species Heteronetta atricapilla. The sequence continues at coordinate 27,687,687 of CM021735.1, forward strand.
GTGGCACCACTTCGACTTTAAGAACTTCTAAGCTTAGCAGACAATTTCAAATTTGACAAAAGACCTGAGGGCTCAATAATTAGGAACTGTCCAGATTTACTTTTCTTTTTTAAACAAACAGTGGCTACTTACAGGGTGTCATCTTTGAGAGAAAGGCAGTACCAAAATCATCCCCCCAATGAACAACAGGAAGCCCAAATGGGAAGTCATCCTTGAACCAAACAAAATGCCGCTGAGATCACCATGATCTACCTCTCATGAAACTATCTCAAAGGGGATGAGAAAGCAAACTACAAACACATAAAACCAAAATGTTCAAAAGGTCACCTCATACATACATATACATGTGTATATATCAAATATTTCAACCATAAATATTTTTCATGCTAAATATGTAATGTATAGTGAGAACCACATTTGACAAAAGACAACCAATTCCTTTTCTGACAGCTACATCTTAGCCACAGGAGTCTCATTTATAAGAAAGGCGTGTAGTGCAGTATTGGCATCTCAAAAAAACCATAATTTTTGTTTTAAATGACTGATATTTAATTTACAATTTGAACAGAATTTAGTGTCAAGTCTGCACTTTTCTGCAAGTAGAAAGCCCACATTTATTTTCAAGTCATCTTTCTATTGTTAGAATACCCACTACCCAGGAGGAAAACGAGTTAAGGATGCATACGGTTGATGGTTGGACTCGATCATCTTAAAGCTCTAGTATTCTATGGAGGAGGAAAACACATCTTCCTATTCAAGAAGCAACAAGAAGCACACACACAAAGCAGCAAGGTAACAGTCTGAGAAGTGCCATTCCAGAGGAATATGGAAAAAAAATATCTCCCACAAAACAGATATATAGCTTTTTCCTTTAGCAGTCAAGAAGCAAAATATCAGTGGGGCTTAATATTGCATCTCTTTGCAAGTCCTGATCTTTCTGTCAATCTGGTTCTGTATGCTGATGAATCCAGGCTTTCAGTATAGAATTCCTACTGAGTACAACTTGAAAATCTGCTCTAATGATCATCTGCTGGCCTCTTTGCTGGGTATACTTCCACTTACACCCCTTGTGCCAACATCCGTGCTCATGGGACAGTAGTGGCCTGGTTCAGTAGCTCGAACACTAAAAACCCATCATCAATTACCATCAGTCATCCAATTCATTTCCTCTGCTTCAGCTATTTCAGCCGGGTAGTACAGGGTTCAGGTGAGTGCCAAAAGGGCCCAAGTAACATAGAGAACCTCCTCCCCTCTCGATGCCATACTGCCTTGTTTGTCCCCTGAGTGCAACCTCAGTCAGAGCAGCTGACTCTTGTTTTAGAAGCTGTCACTGTTCTCAGCTAAGAAATTCCTCCCTCCAAGCTAGGTAACCAGGGGGTAACAAAGAACAGTCACCTGTGCAGGCTATTCATGTCTTGTTTGTGTCTTCCAATAACTAGACCTAAAGTAGGAAGAGAAATAACTAGGAAAATTATTACTGAAACATGTTTTGGAAAGTTTATGGTTCTGAAAATCGTTTATCTACAAAAAGGATCCCTGTATGTTCTTTTATCTTCTCTGTAATAAATCCTATGGCTTGAATCATATCTGTTGTGCAGTCTGACATAATGAGACTAACCTACAACTAGTTCTCATAGCACTGTGGCATTAGGAAACCTTTGCTTTGAAAACAGCCACCTTTTTTCATACAAGCAAGGAGAGCAGTTCGCAGCCTGCAGCATTTGAGACTGTTTTTCAAGAGGGTTCAAACTGGCACAAACAAGAGATTTCCATTTTGGCCTAGGAACCAGGAAGGTACCTCCGAAGGCTTTTTCCAACAGTAACTTTGTTCCTCAGCACGAAGCATGCCTAGCTCATGAACTGGAAAAAGAAAAGCCATGACACAGCAGACTGGAGAAACACAACTCGCTGCTAGTACATAAAGTTCAAAGCCAAAACTCTGTATTCCCATTCCATAAATCCTTAATCTTACAAGCAGCCAACTCTGTGTGGGGCAGTCCTAAATGCTTACAGAAGCATCATCGGGACCAATCCATCACCGTTTTACAGCTGCCTTTTTGCTATGCACAGGGGCCATAACAGTAATTTTATTCACGAACAATAAAACAACTTAGAAACTCTTACTGTGGATTTCTATGGCAGGGAAAATATGTTCCATAATGTTCCTATTATGTTCCAAAGAAAGCAACGTTATCTGAACGTACTGAGGGGACTCTTCCACACATGGCTGAAACTGCATATAGCCCAACTGCTCTGTTTTGATTTCTTCAGCTGTTACCTTGTCAAAGATGAACTAAAATCAAATATTGTATTAGTCAGGATTATTCAGAATTTGTAGTACAGCTGCAGGTACAGCCCCCTTGGCTTGTTTAGCAGTGTACTGCAAGCTCTCCCTTCCCTCTCCCGTCCCGCAAGTGATGCTACTAGACTGCAGGTCTCCTGCGATGCACCTACAAGGAACACAAAACCTGCAGGCTTCAAAGTCTTCTGAGTTGGGGCTCCAAAATTCAGCTTCAGTACAGGTGCCTTTGGCTTTATCCATTACTATCCAGAGGTCTAAAAACCTACATCAGGGGCTTACAGGAATTCAGCAGAGAAGGGAGAGAGGAAACAGGGCTGGCAGGATGCCCCAGGGAACAGGGGCAGGGGTGATCAGAACCGTAAGGGTTAGAGGAAACTCCCAGCCCCTTCTGCCAAGACCCAGGCTCTGAAGAGCCATTTTTAGTACAAGCCTCCCATATGTCAATTACCAAAAGCAATGGGGAATAAATAAACAAAGCAGCCCATAGCCAGATGCATTGCTCATGTGTTATTTTTTAGGTATGTCATGTATGCATGTATCTGGGACTTAATCTGCCATTTAGATAAAGACAAAACACAGCCTCATCAATAATACTTGAAGGATGCCAACTTAAGACAGAGTAAGACACTCCTTTTCCTTTATGCGAGCACTACAAAGTATCTGCAGACTGACGGCTTTTCATGTACTAAGTAGTAACGACAGCAGTAAGCTACTAGTCATTAAGAAGCCTTCTATGCACTGGGAACACAAAATGTACTTCAATAAAAAGACTTCTCTTTTTGCTTTTTCTTTTTTAAAGATAGACATTGATAAGTGCAATTTCCTGAGATAAACAGTCCTTATATTAGATGACAACGAAGAACACAGAAGAAAAGTTGTATTTGTTTAGATGGGCAATGCACAACCATATAAGACCTCTGGCACCTGCACAACTAACCCTGTTCCTGGAGAAGGGTTACGTTCACGCAGTAATTCCGTGCCGTTAAAAACTGGGTTGTCCCTACCCAGGGCTATTTAGCACACAGACTTCAACATAATGAAGGCTGTAACTTTATAGGGAGTTGGAGCAGTCTGAAGTACCGTGAGTGGTGCATTCCTGAAACTCTCCTATACCAGCGTAATGTCAACAGAAAAGGCTGAGTGGTGATGTAATGTCTGAGGGCATGCCAGAGTCAAGACACTTTTTGTTTGATTCACAGGGTACAAGTTATTTCTCCCCACCCCCGTCTTTTCTAAAGCAGGCAACAAGCAGCAGTTTTCACAGCTACAAGTGCTGTAGAACCCCACATTATCTACATAGTGGGGAAAAATAAATAAATCAACGAAATGATACCTCTCATCACTGACACAGGCAACAGTACTTGAGCAAGAATAGTTTTTGGTCTACTTTTAGTTTGGAAGCATTTTTGAGTTTGGTGTGTTTTGGTTTCCCCCCCTCCCTCCTCTTCTCTTTCTCCTGTCCATCACCATAACCTACACCTAACAACACATTTGGGTACCTGAAACACTCTAATTCTTCCTATATCCTCAGATCCAAGAAGATATTTGCCATACTCGTACATCAACTAAAAATCCTTAGCGTCTAAACATTTCTCAAATCCTAAGGCTGACTAGAAGAAAGGAAACTCCCCTCAGTCCTCCTGACGCAACTTGAGATTCTCCCACACTTTGTTGGTACGAAAATGAACACTAGGGTTAAATCCGTGGGAGACAGGTGCAGAAATAAACCGTATTTAAGCATCTAGGCTGGATGCCTGTACCTGAAGGATGGACAGGTTCTGCTCCCGTGTAAGTCTCTGTAGCAAACACAGTGGGCAGCTGGGGGTCAGACTTGGTCCACCTAGCCTATCTTATTCTTCCTTCCTCCCACAGCTGTATGGCTCCAGTGAGCTCCTAGATAATGCCCACAGCATACAATTTTGAACTCATTTAACTGTGAACATCAGAGCTCTCCCACAAAGAAAGGAAAGATTGGTAGCATGCGAATGAGGTCATTACACTCATGACATGGACAAAAGACAGTTCTGAGAGAAGCAAACGAAGGCAATTAAAAATGGGTGCAAACAAAGCACCAGCTACACATTGCCTCTCAGGCTTTGGTAGTTGAAATAAACAAGACTGGAGCATTTCTTGGAAAAATGTTTGCATATACTGTTTGCTGATTTCCAAATCGAGCTCACAGGACAAGGGCAATAACACTTTTGGAGGAAAGCAGTTTACAAGGACACACACACAAAAAGAAGCAAAGCTGTTCATCCTCCAAGACCTCTGTCACCCTGCTTGAGCTGCAATGCTCTCCCCACAAAATACCTACAAGAACTCAAAACCATTTGAAGCGCTTTGGACTGTGTTATTTTAAATGAAAAAGGAAATAAAAAAAGCCACTGGGATTAACAGGTGAATCTTTATAGCTTTTGCTCCTTACAGCATTAATGGTATTTCATTCGTTGTGAAGAGGTTTCAATCTACTTGTATCACAGGTGCTTCAGTCCAAGGAGGTGGTATGCAGATGGTATGCAGATCACTGCACACCTGCTGGTTGCAGGCTCCCCTCCTGCACGACAAGCCAGGAGCGTTGGATCCTGTTGAGTCCCAACAATCTGTGGGGACTAATGGGAATGCTGAGCTAAGTTTGGCACACAGAGTCCAACTGTCACCAGAGACAAATCAATCAGTGTTCCCCAGCTAGTACTCTGTGTTTTGTTTGTGCAAAGAAATTGTAATTTTTTAACTATATATTTAATGTGATCACATGCACACACAACTCGTCAAAGTACGAATAACACATCTGATTATTACAGGAACTTATACTTTAAGAAATTCAATACTTAACTGTGATGTCTAAGAAAACTTGTAGATGGTGTGCTTGCAGCTAAGAATGTTCATTTTTGCCATACTAGAATCCAAAATCTCCATATGGAACATGGGTTTATTTACCTCTCTGTAGGTATTCATGTGGCAGCAAAATTCCAAAGTCCAGTACTAAGATACTCACAGCTGCGGGGGGTGGGTTTAAACCCTGATGGTCATGATTCATGGAGAAACTTCCCATGAGTAAACCATTCGCCATGTACAAATTTCATGGAAAGATTAGCAAAGGCTGCAGCTCCGAGAGGCCACCTCTCATCCACCCTCCAGTCTCTTGTATCACATTTAAATGCTTGGCAGAGCCTTCTGAGTGTCAATATAAGTCATTAATCAAGAAAACTTAAATACTTCTGCCAGGTTAGGAAGTTGAATCAGTTAAAGGTCTTGTATCTTGCTGAAAAGAAAGGCTTCCCCCTTTCAGCCATTCACTTATTTTTTCAATCCAACAGCAACCTAAGCACTCATGAGTTAATGGTATGCCTTTTCTTGTTAGGGTTAAAACAGGGAATTGAAATGCAACTTTATCAGATGAACTAACTGTGCAGACAGCACATAATGCTTTTTGAACACAGGAGAGTCACATTTTTAAATTACTAGAGACTCTGTATGAAGTATTTCAACCTAACTATTTAAGACAGCTTAAAAGGAGAAGAAAAAGATTGAATTATCAGTTTAATAAAGATGAAAAGAAAAGCTGAAGACAGAAAATCTGAAGTGCAACAAGAGAAAAACTCAGAAGAATCCTTCCTACCACAAATGACACTCATAATTTGAGCACAACTTTCTTATCCCTATAGGATCCCTTCAAATGACCCCTACACAAAAAACTTCAGCTCACGAAATTTTGATCCTACAAGGAAGTAAAAGCAAGGAATTCTATGAAGCTCAGTAGGGACTTCCCATAGATCTCAAATGAAAGTCATTCTTTATTAAGGCAAAATACGGAGATATTGGGGGGGGGGGGGGTGCAGCAGCACTGGAACCAGTTTAAATTGGAAACAGATTTTTTGTTGTTATTATCTTGTATGCATCATTTCACACTCGTAAAACTGACCAAAAAGCAGCTGCATACTAGTTGTATGGAAGGACTAACCTAAAAAAATATTATTATTATTATTATTCAGCTTGTCTGTCTTCGGTAGGTTCGAGCTGTAACCTTTGCTAGACACTCCTGGAAACAGAATTGGGTTCTCAGTAAAAGATGGTCTCTAAGGACTGTCAACAGCGCTGACAACCTTTAGTCATCTGAAGTTAAGCATTATTGGACAGTTTCAGACATGCGGTTGGACCACACATTGGCATTTCCTGCAACTTCATTATCTTCCTTGTATTCTAGTTGGAGGGTGGGTACAAACCTGTATCTAGATGTCAGATTCCACCTTTCTAATATTCCATACTAAACCTTACCTTTCCTATTAACTTCTTAAAGCACTAATAAGGGAATAGAGCTCCTTTTACTCTGATTTCCAACTTGTTAATAGCATTATGTGCTGCTACTTATTCAACCAGAAGGTACATCAAACCAAAAGAATATCTAAGTTTTTTAAAAGACAGGATTCTGAAACACAGCACCAACCTGATACAAAACAAACATTCTACCCATTCAAGGAACGCTATACCCAGCAGAAAATAGCTTAAAAAGCAGCAGAGGCACTAGGGCTTTTTTCTAGATCTTTACTAACTGAGAAGAAACTAAACTACTTGTCAAAGTGTACACAGTTGTACTCTGACTTCCAAAGGAGAAAACAGTGTCATCTTTAGGCTGACTAAACAAATGGACCCTAAATCAGCATATTTTTTTTTATATATGTGCTTGCCATTGTTTACATAAATACTTCTAAGTTTTTAAGATGGTTTCAGTATTGCATTTTCATTCTCTTTCTGCCAAAAACTATGTAAAACTCAGAAGCAACGTGCAACACACTGATTTCCCATGCCCGTTCATCACACTGCTCAAGTTCAGTGATGCAAATGTATTTCCTACTCGTTATCTGAAAGAAGCTCAACTCTGCCTCCTGCAGCAGCAATAGAATTAGCGACCAAATTCTGACTGCAGGACTTTTATTGATGACAGCAAAGAAATTTTCAGATCTTAGTTAGTTCTGCAGTATTGTGTTTTGACAATGTATCTTTTGTCCCTAAATATCATTAGTGGTTATTAAATACAGCTGTCCAAAGACAATGATCTGCTCTAGAAATGTACAGCCACTTTGTGTGTGACCTATTTTTGGTGATTACTATTAGGGACAGAGTCCTGCCTCAGTAGAGGAACAAACTACTCCTCCCTAACCCCCTGCCATCACCACTTACAGAACACTGAACAATAAAGACCTATAATCTGATCCAGCAGGAAAGTAAGTAAAGGAGAAACATAACTTGAAATATGAACTAAGGACTTTATAAATTCACAACAAAATGTAAATGTTGGGATTGTCTCTACTATTCTCATTAGCAGTATTGAAGTGAAAGCAAGACATTTCCTTATCACATGGGGATAATATTGTTTAGTCGTGGTTCTAAAATCATATTAAATGGACCTAAAAAGCCTCTGCAAGTATTTTTTCTTGTGAATATCACCTAAATAAGAACTAGATCACATCAATCAAGAGGTAAAATTTATCATGTGCTTTGTGTACATTTTTCTTCATCCAGAGCCTATGTTGCAGAACAATTCTGAAGTAAGCCTATACGTTTCTGTGTCCTGTTTTATCAACTGAATCAGGGAGAACAAACAAACAACATCAACTCTACAAAGGTGTTTTCAAACACTCATAGAAGCTCTGTAGACTCAGGACAGCATTACCCGCTTATTACCTGATCACGATCACCCGCAAAACAGCAACTCTTCATGGTACATGAGTTAAAGTACCCTTGGTTGTCAAACTGGAAGACAGGCAGTCGGCAGTGGATGTCATAGAGGACAGGGGGAAGGCGCCGACGCAGTGCCAGCAGCTGGGTTCCATTGCTGTTGAACCGGACACTCATGGCACTCTGAAGGGAGAGATTTCCACCATAGCGCAGCAATGAGCTGGGAAAAGACAGAGGAAACATGTCAGACAGGCTACACAGATTAACTGAACTGCTTAAAAACAGAATTCTAATGTTACTGAGTCATTTCAAGCGGACAAGCCCATAAACTCTATTCTTGTATAGTTTCTGCTTCAAAGCATCAATCACTGAACAAACTTCATTCAAAGCCTAGATGACAAACTATCAAAATGACAAGACTAAAGTCTCAGAAGAGTGAAGCTGAAGATTGTGAATAGTTTTGTTAATAACAAATACATTTCCTGCCTGGGAGCAAAGTTCCACAGAGTAACCGTAAGCCTTAAAAAGGCTATTCTTGTACTTCTGGGATGTTGGCATCTAAAACCGACCCTACCAGCACTCAGCTCTTTTTGTTCAGCTGGTGCCATAAACCAGCCAAGCCAAACTTTGTCTCTCTGCTCTGGCAATGAACGGCATTTTCTCCAAGCATAGATACTCTGACCATTATCTTATTTCTAATTCTATTTACAGCTCTACAAGGCATCAAAGAATGTTTGAACTCTAAAATCAGTTCCAGCTGTCTTAAATAAAAGGCCACCTTACTAACAAGTTATTGCAAGAAATGCTAAAATAAGACACTTAGCTAATCTCAGACTTGCTTCATGTACAAATATTGCCAAATAGGCAGGACAATTATGCTAACAGATGACACTATCACCTAAAAATCTCACATGGTTGAAATAGCTAGTTTCCTTATCCCATATAAGGTTGTATGACCAGAGCTGGAGCATCCGTATCAGTTCTTACTGACATACACAGTATAAAAATTAAGGGTCATAATTTTCCAGACTCTCTCTTCAGAACAGTAACAGAATATGGAATTTGTCTCATCCATGAGCTTAATGATGATCAAAGCACACCTGAAATTCAACATGAATTATATAGGCTTTCTTGTCTTTTCAAAGACTTAATCCTTGTATTTGAAATCATCACGTGTATGGAGAGGGAGACAAACAAGGAAGATACTTTATCTGCACTCTCCCTCCCACCCCCCATAGACCACTGAAGCTTCCTTAAACAGTACGGGAACCAGACCTTTTGTAAACAGATTTTGAGCAGTCTCCATCAAATCTTGTGTAAAGAGCTGTGACTTTTATGCACCTTCTGGACCAGACAAGGCATGCCAGCACATAATTTGTAGATTCTAGAAGGAAGTTCATTCACTGGTTTTAATGCTGCAGATTTTCTGATGTAGCCCTCTGCCTCAACGTTTGTGAAAAATGAGTCACTCCATGTGTATGGGAAGCCACATTCCACACAGGTTGAAGCACGCATCACTACAGGAGATACTGTGAAGTTAAAAATCTATTGTTCCTAAGCCAGAGTTAAACAAAACCAAAAACAAAACAGGAGACTAGACTCCACATAATGAACCACTAGAAATACGCTGCTCCCACACACACCAACTTTGTGAGCTGAAGAGTCAAAGCCAAGGTGCCACAAAAGAACCAGAAGTCACATTTTCAAAGCCAGCCACAAAGAGCTTCAAGCTGGACATCAAAAATTTTTAGCACTTTTTACTGTGTTGTTCTTGAGCAGTTAGGTGTGTAGCTTCTTGATCAATCCGGATTTTGGCTTTGTGGAAACCCATTTCAAGTAAGATGTAAAAGAGCATTATACAAGACAGCTGTGCCAGCCTGCCAGCTTCTTGCACCTCCTTCCTCTTGTCCCCTGATCAGTCACTTGTGTCCATTGGTTTATCTTGGTTATCAACAAACAAAAACCAACCTGCCCCCTCCACCCCACCCCCCCACCACAAAAATATAAACTAAAATACTGCAGAATAAATAAACCCATATTTTTTTTTTTTTTTTGGTTGAGAAAGGTCAGTTTGTCTATAAAAATACGAGTTTTCCACCACACAAGAACACTGTGATGCACACGGACCAACCAGATTTGATGGTAAGATGCAGGCCAGTGCTGCACAAGACTAAGCCCCCTTCCCCATTACCAGTTCTCTTCCTAGGCCTGAACTGCAGCCCAGATCCTCTCCTGCCTGCAAGCGAGTGCACCAGATACCCCATCCTTTCAAATCTCCAAGCAAAGTTTCCATGGCTACTATTATTATGCCCTGCCTGAAATATTTTGAGATTATATTTTATAATAATAGTAGTATAACATTAAAGTAGCTTCCATTCTGCTTACAGATGTTTTCATTGGGTTCCTATGACAGTCAAAGCTATCAAATAAAACACTTATTGGAGCTGAATTCTGTATCCTGTTTTAGTAAGTTTAGTGAAATAAAGCTCTAAAAGACGATTTTACTTATTAAATTAAATGAAGAAAAAGTAGAACTTCAGAAATTATGATCATGTACAAAGATGAGAAGTCTAATGTTAAAGAAGCTGCATAGTTGATCCCCCCCTCAAAAGCCCACAGCTTTGCTATTTCATATCCTCACTCCACACAATTCAGCCACACTTGTAATGGAAATAGTTTGTGCTGTTCTTGACCATGACATTTGGCTCAAAGAAGAAATAAATAAAAACACCAGCAAAAACAAAGTAGGCTAAGTTTGGCTGAAGGAGGAAGAAAGGCTACAACAGACATTTACCATTCATATAGTGACCTGTTCTATAAAGCATTTATGTTTTATAAACCATGAAAAGAGACATTAGGTAGTTAGGTGAGGATGAGAGAAAAAGTGACATCAAAGCTCTCAAAGCATCCATTTCCTGATGGAAAGGACAAGGACAACAGGGAAGACGACAACAACACTGTTGTGAGGAGGGAAAAATTGTGCTTAAGCATGTTTCGTGTTACAATGACTGTCCCCACTTTTCAGATTGCATCATGATGCTGCTCTGTACCTTTAGTCATTGCTACTTTTGGATTTTTTTTCAGACAGGATTACGTGGGGCACTGTAGACAGACATGCTTGAATATGTTGCCCATGTTACAACTGTCACTTCTGCCTGCTCCTTATTTCATGCTCCAGCGAAGAAATTTCAGAATCACCACCTTGCAGTTACTACAGCTTTACTGATGGGGCAGACTAAGACCAATACTCCCATCTCAAACACCCAGATTATGACAGCTAGGGAAAAATCTGAGGGAGATCCCAAAAGGACATGCCCAAGCAAGATGGGCAGCACTCACTTTCTGCCACAGGCGTTGTCGTGCACCCAGACTATGCCAGGAGTCAGACTGCTTCCCAGCATGGCTTGCCCAGGCAGATGGGGAATGCTGGGGCTGCCTACCAGCTCTGGAAGCAGCAGAGCCATACGCACTCCTGAGTTTAAAAAAAAAAAAAAAAAAGTCATCTTGTATGATTAAGAGAAATATTTAGTCCACAGATGGAACGTTACATCCAAACACACATGCTGGCGCTGGAGGGAGGCTGAGGAGGGAGTAAATGGACAGTTATGTGCAATATGGTAATTTCCGTAGTTGGATATGCTGCATTCAGGCAGCGCTCAAGTGTTAGCTAAATACCAGCACAGGCAAACAATGGAAGGCTTTCAGTCCAAGAGCAGCACCACTAAAGTAAATAAATCCGCTTCTGCTGGCAGTTAGCAGGGTGAGGGAAGGAGTCGTCTCACTGCAGTCAGAATTTGCATCACTCAATCTGCAGGAAGAGACCATACCTGAAACAAATGTTTCCCTCCTCTTCCCTACTACCTGAAGAAAAAAAAAAAAAAAAGGTAGTTTCATCCTTTTTGGAAACTGGTAACATATGCTTAACCCTGACTACTCATGAGTTTGCTTGACAGCAGACAGCGACCATTAGAACTGAGAGAAGATCAGTGTCCTGGCAACAAAAGAGGCGTGTATGACAGCATTAAATAGAACCATTTGAATAGTTTCTCTCGATAAGCTGTAAATCTGACAGTGAACTGCAGTATAGATACTGTCCTTGGGAAATGAGAGTCATTTAAGAGGGATAAGGAAGGAAGGAAGTGAGAAAGTACTGGTATCATAAACAGCAGTGTGTGAAACTAACATAATGAAAGAATGACCTTAAAAGGGAAAAATGAATTGACTGCTTGTAACTCATACATACGATTGCACACAGCCGTGTTTGTCAGCAGTTCTGTAACCACTAAATTGAGGAACTTCTAACTGTGCAAAAAGAACTGGCATGAAACTTGGCAAATAGAAATCTTGGCCTGGAAAACCACAGAAAGGGAGTTGTATTTTTTTTTTAAGAAAGTAATTCTGTGTATGTAAAAACTCAATTCTTATTCAATCTGGAGCAAACACTTAGGAAGAGCCAAATTTACCAATGAGAGAAAAGCAACCAAGTATCAATTAACATGCATAGTTTTTTTTTTCATCTGTTTTAAAGGAAAGTAAGATTCTTACAGAAATCTCAAGATACCTTCTTTGAAAAGCAGCACAGTCATATAAAAAAGTGCCTGGAATTTCTCTCTAAGTATTGAGAAGTGTTAACAAATCTAAATTAAGTCCATCAGTGTCTTAAGAAAATGAATACACAAGCCATAGCCAACATTTTATATTTCATAGTTAATATGCTCCTCTTTCTAAATTGTCATCACCATTTGATTATCTCACTACTTGTACAAAGAATCCTCTGTAGATGAACAACATCCCTCAGAACGTGAGATGGAAAATAAGGGGTATTTGTTTGAACTTTAAAGAACAACCAAATAAAATGAAGGCTGTGTATTGTTAGTAAAACTAAGCACCTTTGCTTTCCTTTGCAGAGGAAAAACAAATAAAATCACCTGCATACAACAAGACTGGAAAAGCACGGAGTTCAGGGTGAAAATTCCACGTGTTCAAAGAACACTTCACTCCTTCTCACTTACTGTTTAGGCTCAGGAACACGCAAGTCAGAAGAACAAACAACCCCCAACATTAACAAACTTTGTGCTTGACAAACTCTAAGGTGAACAGAAGCTTCCCTCCAAGCCAGGAAGGCTATAATATATATTTATTATTTATATTTATATTTTTATATATATATATATATATAAAATAGATATATAGATGTAAGATATATATATATATATATATCTTATTTTTTTAAATAAGAGATTCTTTTCTGATAATTGACTTCAGAATCTGGAGCCTTAAGATCACCCGACATCACCAGATTTAAGTACCCAGGGGAACCAGACCTTGTAACAGCAAAGGCTCGCGTGGTTTAGCCCTTATGATCTAATTGAGGTGCTGAATGCTAATATTGCTTCACCAATGATCACAGGCAGTTCCCCAGAAAGCACTGTTGTGTCTTCCTTTACTCTACCTTTGTTCACAGGAAAAAAAAAAAAAAAAGCAATCAAAAACACCTATAAAATGTCATTATTTTGACTAGGATGACAGAGCAGAGGCCCAAAGTGTACCAAACTCTTTCCCTCATCTGTATCACTTACATCCATTTAGGGATAAGGCTATTACAGCAATTAAGCGTTAGCAAATGACAACAACGAAAAAACAACCCCATTTATCTGAATGTTTCACATCCTCCTTCAGCTCAATGTTTGTTTTAGTCTTACTACAGACCTGTTCCCAAACATTCTCACCAGCCCAGCCTTGCCCTCACTATAATTCTGAGTCAGTAGGCACAAGTGCCCTGTTCTCACTGTGCTTGAATTATCTAGGTGTTACTATAATGTAATAAATGAGATCTACTAGATAGTGAAATGGTTTTGCAAGAAGAGGGAAAAAAACATTTAACCAGTTTAAAAAAAAAAATATCAAAATAAAAGTAGAGAATGCAAAGTGAAGAGTAACTGTCCCGCTAACCACAAACTAGCTAAATGATCTCATTTTTCTCCTTTTCTAATCTCTAAATTCTAAAGTCAGTCTATTACTCACCGTGTTCAGAAATAGCACCTTGAAGGATGGAGTATAGACTGTGGGAGGGAACACTGCTCAGCTGAAGGCAGTAAAACAAAAAGGAGTAGGTTCCATCAGATAACAAGACAGAGAAGATGCAAGTATAGCCAGACATGGCATGGGAAGATGACCTCTAGGCCAAACGAAGGGACAATAGTTGTTTCCAAAACAAAGCACACACTGAAGTCAGTATAACACAAAATATGCAGCTGCCAGGGAACGTTACCTCAGAAAGATAATCTGAGTGCAAAAGAGCGTAATTTGTCATGAGGAGTAACTCCATATTTATACCTTAGGGCCTACACAAGACCAGTCCCTTATCAATAACGCAGCCCTATGAAGGATTTTTTCCCCTCTGTGTGTTTTCCTGTGATTCTTGTATTGCATTAACAAAGCTGAATACCATCAGCTGCAGCTTTGCTCCCTCACCCAATAAAGACACATTTATAGACACACACTTTTCTGTAGCAAAGCTGCTCCAAGTGCACCTGGGCTGGGGCAATCCCAAGCACGAATACAGGCTGGGCAGAAAATAGCTTGAGAGCAGCCCTGAGGAGAAGGACCTGGGGTGTTAGTTGTTGAGAAGCTCAACATGAGCCAGCAACGTGCACTTGCAGCCCAGAAAGCCACACGTATCCTGGGCTGCAACAAAAGCAGCGTGGCCAGCAGGTTCAGGGAGGCGGTTCTCCCCCTCTGTTCCACCTGGAGCACCGCATTCAGCTCTGGAGCCTTCCTTTCTTTTAAGGGGAAGAGTGGCAAGATCTAAGGTGCTCCCTGCAGAAGCAACACCTAGTCTCGAACCAAAGCTTTTGCCTTCCAATACGTACAAGACGAATACAAAATGGCACCTACCTAAATACAAGTCTAACCACAACACTGGTCTCATCAAGTTGTTCCATCACAGTTTCCTAGGGATTTATGTTTCAACAACTAATTCCCATGTCTTACGACAGGGTTGAACCAAGGCATGTGTACATTTAAAAAGGGCACCAAGTGAGGTGGGCCTTCATACAGTACTGTCCTAGTTAACTCTTAAGTAAGTTCATGTCATATAAAGGTGGGAAAGAGTACCAGGCAGTATCCAGCAGACTTGCACACTTACTGGAAGTATTTCTAGACTAGGTATTAGTTGGCACTCACACCAGCAAAGATTGCTTACTTCAGAATAAAAATATTTAGCATTAAATTCACTGATTTACATCTCTTGCAACTTTAGAGTAGCACCTTCACCCTTCAAAGATAAAGAAGCACCAACCACAAAGAAAGAGTCCATATGCAGCAAAGTGCTCTGCCCAGCAGAAATACCACTTGTATAAAGCCTTAATGGTTGTAACCATCTCTCTGCCAAAAGTTGGAAAGGTTTATTTGAAAGCACTCCCTTTTTTCTTCAGTGGCTCTCATCACAAAGATGTCATTTGATTTTGGCTAAAACCTGTGGCAAACAGTTTGGAGATTTATTAATGGTTGCAATGAAGAAAACAAATTCAATACACATTCCACAGAAATACCACCCCTCACCATAACCATTCAACAGTTCCTTCAACACACCCCAAATATTTCCATAAAAGAATAATTCTCCGTAAACTTCAGCAAAAAATTCACTTTCTATAACAAAAATAAATGTTTAAGTAATAATGGAAACAAATAGGGGAAAAAAAAATATCTAAGCTTATGCTCTGTGCCATGCGGGGCAAGTACACCAGATCAGAACTGGGTCAGGAGAGCCTCAAATTCTAGGTTGAAACAAAAATCATTTGAGGTGTCTCAGTGCCACAAAACAGATGAGGATGCTACAAGTATGGGGGGTGGGGTGAGTTGTATTTCCTGAGCAGTGAGAGAAGATAAATAATTATTTGAACTATTTTAAGTGGTATAGTTGACCTAAACTGCTGAGTGCCTAAGCTGCATTTAAAATTTATGTTGCAACCTAGCTAAATAAGTTAATTTAAGCAGCATAAAAATAGTCAAAATTCACAACAAGCAGTTTTACTAGAAGGGAACGAAATGACCTGATGATACACACATTTTTCCTTCACTCATTAATGCAGTGCTCTGCTCAGAGCAGGACTAGCAGAGGTCTCAAAACAGAAACACACAGCACATTTTTACTGGTAGTTGGAGATTCAGTGATGCAGAGGAATTTCTTTTCCATCTGCAGGGGCTTTGATAATCCTAAACTAGGTGCATTACAAGTGATCAGTAGTATGACAGGCTTCCTTCCTTTACATGCAGGGTCAAAATGCAAAACGGTCACAGAAAAACCTTTAATCTTCACATATTCCTGCCATGCAACTCCTGCAGACCTCATGTATCATCTTATCAAAAACCTGTAGGGATGAAAAAATTACAACCCAAGATGCTACTTTGAAAGACAATTTCCAGTCCAGCAATTCTAGCCTCTGCACAGTCCCAGCCTCACTCAATTTGTTTTCAAAAGCAAATCCTGTGGCTACCCACTGGACTAATGACCTGTGCAATACAACCAGGAACAGTGCTGGATCCCACACTTGTAATTCCAGGAGCTCGGTATATTTCAGTCAACATACCAGACATCCTGGTAACACAGAGATAAAGCTAGGTGACAGATACTTGTTAGAGAGAAATCAGGAAGATAGCCTGGGCAGGATAACATGCAGCACATATATGAATATTCCTCAGAAAATAACTGCAACGTTTGCTCTTCTGGCATCATCTTTAAGGATCAAATAACAAGGCCAGGTATGAGCCTGGAAACTAAAACTGATAACTGTTGGAGACCTGTATCTATGGACTCAGTTATGATGCTAGCTAAGGACCTTTAAATTCTTCCCTGCCACCACACAGGTTCTCCAAAGTCCTCTCTGTTCCACAGGCTATAAATATCACCTGTGGCACAGGCAGAGCTGAAAATACTCATCTCCCTTTCCTCCCTCCTCATTGTTCTCCCATCCACCAGCACCAGAATAAACCATACCTCTATTCAGAGGTACTACCTTGCCCTCTCCTGCAAGGATGGTTTGCTTGACGTGCATTTAACTCACGCTGCCTATAGTTCTGACAGCTGCCACTTCTATTTCACACCTGACAAAGGACTTGTGAACTTGAAAGACCATCAAGCTGTTTCAGTTACATGTCAGTACGTCAATCCAACATAGATCACCTGAAGGACTTCTACATCCTTAGATTTTGATGGATAGAGAGATATTCCATACTCCTCCATAGAAAGAAGTTGTTTATGTTTTAACCTAATAAAGCTATTAGCACAGAGATAACATCTGAATATAATCCTGAAAAAAAAAAGGGGGGGGCAAAAAAAAGGAGATCCGCATGGAGTAGAAAAAGGGAAGAACACAAGAGTACTTAAAAATATCTGGAGTTACACAGTCGTTGGCTGGAATACACAAGTAAACTGACTTGCTGAGTTGCCCCCAACAGTTCTGTAACAATACAGGTCCACAATACATTTTTGCTGCACACAGTTTATGATGCACAGAACTGCCTTTTTTTGCCTATCTAAAAACAGGCACAGCTTCTAGGCTCCATCTAGCGTTGTAAGTGCCTTACAACAGCCTTGCTAATCGAGAACATATTTAAGCTTCTCAATATGCTATTTTTAAAGAAGAAACAATACAGCTGGTTGTGGTTTAACATCCATCTGAACGAAAGACAATATTAATACACTAAAAAATGAGAAATTATTTCCAGAATCACCAGTCAACTCGTACTAATGCTGGATTTCTATGAGTTCTGCTTTCATAGTGCTTCACATGCTATCTTTGATGAGCCAACCCCATTGCATTTAGATCTTATTAGTAGGCTCGTGAAGGAATCTCAATTGCTGCATTGAGGAAATCTGGGACACAAGAGGAGATACCAAGCTGTGAATGAACTCTGAAAAAAGCAAAATGAATCAGTCTCTGTATCTCAAAGAGCAAGAGTAATCAAATTATGATTATTTGAAAAGAGGTGGACATTTCACAATTCCAAGCTGTGCAATTGTCCCTAAATGTTTCTGTGCACACCAAGAAAAGCTCTCTTTTCAACTACCTTCTTCACTGTAGTAGTTGAATAGTAGCTGAACTTGAAGCACTCCCAGCTTCCAATCAGAAAGTTAATCACTTCCTTAGTATATGAGTAAACTCTACTCTTCATCAGGACATTTGTTTTTCCCCTAGCCCTAAGAATACTTTATTTATAATTTTAGGAGGTGTTTAGAGTTGCCTGAAAAAAGCAGATAAAACTAACTTTCCTGGCTGGAGGCATATAACAGCAGGCAAGAAGCCATACTCCCGTAACTCAAGTAGGAAAGAACCGTGTATTCTGGAGAAAAATCCTCAGATTTTTGACGATAGGTAAGTAGATACAGCTCATTTGTTTCTAACAAATGGTGAAACCTGTATCCAAATTCACTAATCTCCTTAGTTATCATTGCTCCATTCGATATTTTGAATCACCACAGAACACTATTAACTTGACAATTTTGACAGACTGACGCCTTCCCTAACAAGGTTACAAAAAGGAATTGAAAGTAAGACCCTTAGAGACAGTACTTATATCACAGTGATCCGTTCAGCACTAAATTGTGGCTGCCCTTCCATTTACGTTGTTAGAAGAGTGACAGAGGAATACAAATGAGAAGAAGGGAAGAGGTTTTAGTGTTTGGATTTTTGAGGTGACATTCCTTGGAGCAACACTGCTAAGTAGTTATATTGCAATCCTATCCACGTGGCATCAATGGGCTATTTGTGGCTATTAATTTACTTTTGGTTACAGTAAGTGGAGAAGAGAAACTCTGATCTCTTCCTACTTCCAGGTGCATGATCTTACTGTTGCAAAACTGTTGCAGAAAGTCATTAAAATGTGATTATACAGTCACTAGTTACATAAATGGAGTGATCAGCATGGATGCCTGGTTTTGTAAGCTGCAAGAATTTTGAGCTTCAAGGTCTTTATAAGCACTTTTAGTCCTCTAGATTGAACAGAAAACCTTTTAAAACGTTTTTTATTCTCTCTGCCTTTAAGACACTAAATCTGAATTTTCAGAAGCACCAATTAGACACAGTTTGAGTTTATTAAATGTTTTGCCAAAATTGAGCTTCCAGAAATGGTGACCTTTGGAGACAATTAAATTCAATGCCCCTGAAAATTTAGAGCCATTGGTTTAAAACTGCAGTCAGTTAGCCATATTTTATCACCTATCACACAAGTTATGAAGCTAATGGCAAATCATTATTTTTCTGACAATGCACCGTATTTAACTGATCGATATTAAACCTCACTTGAGGAGCCTTTGCAGATTAAAACCAGAGAAATTTTACATTAAGCCTGATTCCCTTCCAATGAGTGAAGGGCAGCTGAATCCTGTGGGACCAACAAACCTCCCCTGGTTTGAAGAATATGTGAAGAGTATTCCTGTGCCACTGCTGTTGGCTGTAATACGCGTTAGGTGAAGGTGTTGCTAGCTACAGTACTACTACTGGCCCCAAACAGCTGGTGTTCAGAATTCCAGGCTTTTGACTTGCTTTCTGGATTTTGCAGGGGGAGCAGCAGTAGGATTCCCCAGAACAGTCTCTAGTTATGAGGAAAACCAAGTAGCACCTGCATCAGTTTAACCCTGCTTCCATCTGATACTTGACAGATGGAACAGGAGTTCTGGGAAATGAGAGCTGTATCACCAGTTTAAATGAAGTGCTTCACTAGCAGCAAATTAACTGCTTATACCCATTTCACCTCACTTGTAGCAGAGTGGTGCAGACCTACGTAAGCCACTGGAAGTTACTATGTTGGCAATCCTCAGAAAATTTCTTCCTCCCCTTCTTTTTAGCCCCTTAGCCTCTGACCATAACCCCACTACTACACACCAGGACAAAACACCCGAAGTTTACCTGACCTAGGTAATTTCTGCTAGCACCACAGGCACAAGGATAGGATAGGACTGAAACGTTCCCGCAATGGTCACAATATTGTGAAGGACTACTCTGGTACTGAAAAAACATGGAATTTTCCTTAATAGCTTGGTGTATAAAATAGATTCCCTCACAAATGAGCTTCATGCACATAATAGAAATAAAAAGATAGTCATGGGAAGGGATAGATATACCTAGCAATTTTACATTATCATTATACTCAACAATCCCAGCAAGTTAATACTTCTACGCTGTATCCCACCAAAGCCTCTATTCCCTTTATCCTTCTCACACCTCATACAGTGTTACATTTTCTTGGATCCTGATAACAGCATCAAAGAAAGAAACCTGCAGAGAAGCGAGAATTTCCACCATTAGCGGAGTCTTGACAATGAGAAAAGCAGCTGATGGGGTTACCCTTCTTGCTGTGCTGCTGTTCTGGCATGCAATTATAGATAGAGGCAGCTTCCTGTTTATCCCACGATTATAGAGAACCTCAAGGCTCTTTAACCCCTTCTCCCTATAAAATTTCTTAGCAGCCAAAAGGGTTTTGGAACACGTCTTACTTGAAACTATCCTTTGTATCTTTTTAGTACTAATACAAATAGGGAAAATAGACAGACATTCACTCTCATACGAACTTCAGTTCTGTGTAAAGTCTAATACTGTACTTAGAGCAGTATGTGGATTATTTCTCTCTTAATATTTTTTAAAAAAATACAAATATATTTAAATTCAATGTATTTTCTCTAGAAGACACAATAACAAACTAAAACCCACTGACAAAAACTGAAGTTCGGTTTCCATTTTTAATTGCGTTTGGAGCGAGGATTATATCTTAACTGATCTACACATTAATTGAATTGTTTCCTTGTAAGACAATGTGAATTGGCCTCAAATATGTTGAAAGTAAAGTTCTGTATTTCCAGATTATTAAACTAGATCTCTAGAGACAAGTGGAAGCTTTGACAAATGCTTTGGAACTCTTAAAAAAACAAACAAACAAACAAAAAAAAAACGCTAAAAATCTGGTTTAATTTGGTTAAATCTGACTGACTCTGGCTTTGGCAGCCTGCCAGCATAATACAGACATCTCACTCTGAGGATTCCTCTTTCCTGAGAGTTTCTTGTTAACTGTAGTAGCACCAGAGTGCTTTAGGCCATTTTCTTTCCCACCACCACGAACACCCTCTTTACCATGTTTTGGGCATACCTCTGGTCATGCCAAGGAAGAAAGTTGATTGCTGTCCTGGAAAGTGACAGCTGAAAGCAGGCTGTTTTCACCTGCATTCATTTAATCTTACAGCTTCCTCAGCCCAAGTCTGAGGTTCTAAACATCATCCCCTCTAAGAGGGGCAGGCTTGTCCCTTACCATTACCTCTTTCCTGTTTCTGAGCCCTACAGGAGGCGCAGGCTGCAGGCAGAAAACATGTACCAGTTTTACACCATGCAGCACGCCTACTTCGCATGTGCAAATGCTGTAAGACTTCAGTGCTTAAGGATCAGCTGCATGGTATACACAGTGTATATCCACTGGTACAGTAAGGATGTTGTAAGCATTCCCTTAAACATGGAAAAAGTGGCGTGACCTACCCACCCAGGAACGTCAGCACTATTATCGCAAGGTATGATGTTTCACCACCACTATTTAGCTTTTCAATTGGAAATATTTACTTTGATCAGATTAGGACCAGAAGAGGGTAGCTCTTGTCTATCAGATAGGTGTACAAGCTTCCACCCATTTAATTCACTCAAGGCCTTCAGTCAAGTTATAAGGCATCCTTTCCCTTCCCCTAGAAAAGACTTTAGAATTCAGATTTCTCAAAGGTTATCAAGTCGTTCACACCTGGCTCTAAACCTGAAGAAATACAAAATACTTGCTAAGAAGCATTACCAATGAAATTGTTCTGTAGCTATTTTGTATTCGGCATTAGAACGAACAATGCCAAAATATGAGTAAAATCCGTGTCCTTAAATGTGTGAGCACAGACTATCCCATACACACACAATTGCCCCCAACAAGCATTTTGCCTTGGAGTTAAAACTGAGGAAGAAGGCATGATAGCATCTAGACAGGAAATCTTCAGGGTTTCTATGACCTGACAGCTGCTACCACACCCAAACAATAACTTATCAACACTTTTTAACGTTTAAGCTGAGAAACATTTAGATAATCTTAAGTCTTAATAAGAATAGCAAAAGTATCAGAAAGCAGCTATCACAATTTGCGGGAGAATTCCTTTCTCTAGTGATCTGCTCTGACACTTATCAGAGGCAATGCTTGCATCCTTTGTAGTAAGTACTTCCTCTCTCTATTCCCTTTAACCTTTCCAGGTCACATGTATCATTCCATTCACTTTGCTGCCCAAATGAAAGACAAACTAAATTTTGCATCTGTGTATAATTTCTATTAAGTACAAACTATAGCACTATCATAACTATCTATGTTTGTACTCTGAGAGCAAATGCGTGAAGAAAAGTGTTTTGGCATAACTCCCCTTCAAAACGAGAGCAACCTTGACCTGTGGAAGTTCTTAAATCACAAAATTGAGGTACAAAACAAAACAAATAAATACACAAACAAAAATCCTGCAGAAACAGTACAAAGCCAGCTACCTTGGAAAGGAAACACCAACTTTATCCATATTAGTTCATTTGGAAAAAAAATGGCATGAATACAAGTTACAATGATAGAAACTTTCTGGAAACAAACAAGAAACATATTTTTTGTTGTTGTTTTGTTTTTAAAGAAAGAAATAAACCTAACAACTTGAATTTCTCTGCCTCTCTCCAGGGAGTGATGAACAGTTTGCTGTCAGAAAGCTACTTACTAAGACCTACACAAAGGGTTTGGCAGGGATAAAAGGAAAGTGCCTAGGCTGTCTTCTAACTCCCTTCCAGTTTATTTTAATCAAACCTAAATGCAATAGCAGAATGTACAACAGCTGCCGACAAGGGCTCTGGCAAAATTTACAAATATGAGGGAGTTCTACAGCCATGAGCATCAGCAAGCAAATACTGATTCAAGTTTAAAAGCAGAAGTCAATTCAAACTAATAATGTTTACAAGTTAAGAATAATAAGCCCCCTTGAAATCGTAATTTGGTTGCTATTATAGAGGATGTTTAAACATTTTGGAAATTTTATTCAGTTGGTTATAATTAACTCCAAATGTTATTGTTCTTTCTGTCTGCACAATACAAAGCCAAGAAGTATTTTTAGTGATATGCATCTTGTAGATATTCCAAGAAATTTGTTGATAAAGGGAGGGTATGTTATGGAAGATTTTAAATAACTGAGGCTACTGTATCATAAAACAACTACTATCTCTTTCCCCCTCTTTTCACTTTTTTGTAATTATTTTATGTTTCCATTAATAACTGGAAATATGGAAACAAAAGTTGGAGAAAAAAAGGATAAACATTTTCTTGAAATGCTCAACTTTTTTTCTGATAGTTACAAGGAAAAAAGGAAATTATTTTCAAAACTTGAAAGACAAAAAAAAAAGAAAAAAGAAAAAACTCCAACAGAAGCATAACCTCTCATTCATTTAAAATTGTGGTACCTGGCATTGCATAAGTCCATTTTAGAACCCAGTCTGGTTAGTAGCACTTCGTACTGCAAACTTATCTCTTAAGTTGTCGATTTGTTTAAAAACCTATGCAATTGTGGGGGCACATCATTTAGCCTTCTAGGAAGTCATAAAATGCTGAGTAAAAAGCAGACTTGACCAGCCACTGAGAACTAAGCTAGGTAGAAAAAAAAAAAAAACAAATTGTAAAACAGGTAGTGCCCCCACCATGGTTTCTTCCAGTTTTAGTAGGACAATACTACATAGAACGATGAGATCTTGACAACATCTGTGTTAATTCTGCAGTGGTGAGGCCAAGCAGACTTTCAAAATGTCACCTACCTTAACACTGGAAAATCTAGCCCCACTATGAATCAAATTAGATAGTATTTGTAAAGAAGGGTAATTATGCAAAATAGTTTAATTCAGCATTACTAACGTTGCTGTTAACTTTATTCCACATCTTCTCTTACCATTGCATGCTCCGACATCAGAAGAGTGGCATGCCATCACATCTCAAGAGAAAGAAATCACACAGCCTAAGACCAGGAGAGACAGATCTTACCTCTGAGGTTTACGAATGTCCCAGAGTCCCACACCTTCCTTAGAGTTGGCAGTAGCCAGCAATCTGGGTTCTACCGGATTAAACATCACACTGTGGAAGGCTGATGGGTAGTGTGCCAAGCAGAAAGGCTCTGTTGAAAAAGTTGTGATTTCAGACATCAGAACAAACAAAGCATACAACTGTTTGATGCAATGAGTTTGGCAGCTTAATATGGAAACAGCATAACAAGATTTGAAGATACGGAGACATGTTCAAACCATTTCTAGAGCTGACACATCCAAAGCAATATAAAAACCTGAAGTTTTAGAACCCACCCACACGTACTCAACTTTGTCTAAATATGGAAAAGGACAGAAACTGGATTTCAAGACACCATTTGGCTTATGGAAGGTTATCAGAGTATAAAACTAGGCACTTTTAAAGGTTAAATATTTGAGTTTTCTTATGGTTCGTGACCAAATCGTCATCTAATAAGAGCCACATGGAGGACCTCTGAAGGCTTCCTAGCAAAGATCACATCTGAAGCCTCCACAGCCACTGATGATCATCCAACCTGTAAAGGTGGCAGCAACTTCTTACACTGGAGGCATAGAGTGGGAGAAGCTTTCTTTTAGAGCTGAGTTCCATACGACCTACCATCCCTGAGGAAAAAGAGGCCTCTTAAAAGTGTTATTCAGCAATCGTGTAAGTATGCAAGAAAGGGGGCTTCTTACATAAAAACATTAGCAGTTACCTTTTGCTATTCATACACACAGATTTTTTTTTTTTAAAAAAAAGCTCATCCAGGCTCTCTTCCTCTCATCTTGATTAGGATGAGACAAGCAAGACTGTGCTTGGCCTGCTACCCTGCCCTGTTCATTCCATCACAACGTTGCGTCCATGAAGAACAGGAAAGAGCCTTGACTTTGTCATCCTTCTCCGTATCTTTCTGCTAGCTTTATGGCCTTAGGCATAGCCTAAGTCTCTGTTGTATGTTTTGTGGCATGCTGCCATTCTGTCATGTAACTTGGAAACAAGATTATGCCAGACTTGCCATTCACTGGTGCAACCACCGTGTTGCTCACGTGTCTGGGAGACTGCTACTACCCTTGTTTGGGACATTGTGTGCAGGCACCTTTAGCCCCACAAGCACCTCCAAAGGTACTTCATTTTCTTTCCTCATATCCCTCATTAAGACAAATGTTTCAACAGACAACACTCCTGAATTCCCAACACCTGGAACTACTGCCTATCAAAATACTGAGACAGAATTCATACGTACCTGTCCTGCCCCCATCTGTTTCCTCCCCTTGCTCTATTACAGGCTTAAGGCAGGGACATTTCTTTTCAGTATTCATTTAGTAGACATCAAAACAATGGTCTCAGACCACAGCTGAAGCTCCCTGGTGCTATAAATTATCATAGGAGGTAGAGGTGAGGGGAAGAACAGGAGCAAACTTTTGTTCTGCCAGCCTGCTCAAAGACTTCAAGAGATTGCTGTTGGTTTTACAGCAGTTCCGAATAAGGTTTAATATCAAAACTGACCTACATTAGCATCATCAAATTGGATCCCTGCTGACACGTTGCTAAAATGGCAGCCCCCACTGGAAAGCAATGGCATGCATTAGCTGAGTAGAGACTGAAACAACATGCGATTGCCAAATAAATGAGTTGGTTTGGTTATTTTAACTAAACTTTAAATTTGTGCATGCTTGCTTAGTAAAGTCATTGTCACTAATTAATGGTGTCTTCCTTCACACTTATTATTATAAACAGCCTGGAATCATAGTGTTCTTCTAAGATTTTGAAAGTTGCCTTTCAGTCTGTCAAATTAAAGACTGATTACAGCAGCCAAACTAATGAGGCACTAAGTCGCTAATGAAAAATAGGGGGCTTACTTTTGTTATTATTCTTTATGCTCATTTCACAATTGTAGCTCTTAAACACCAGGGGATGAAAATGTTTCTCAAAGGAAAGTTCAACAGAATCTCTTCCATAAATTAAATGCAGGTTTATAAAAGCTACTGCTTACGTCACTCAGCAGAGGAACACAGGGATGGACGTAATGCACTATTTTGAACTAGGAGCTTATTTGCAAGATTCTAACGCCAGCCTAACTACACTCACACTGGCATGCATAGTGTGCATTCCCATGACAACACCCCTGCAGACGAGATTACCCCAGTGACAGGCATTTTCTTGTAGTAAATACTGGCAGGGCTCACCTCTAAATGCTGACTTGGGACTCCCATCCTAAATAAGTGTACAAAAGCTCTTTGTTTAAAATTCAGAGAACCCATGACACTACTTCAAAGAACCCCACATGTACCACAGCTAAACCTTCTTCATTCCATTTTCACTGGTGCAAACTTCTCATTCAAAGACTTAGTAACAGTAAGGCAGTAGCAAGGTTTAATTGCATCTTTTTATACAATTTTAGAAGCTTTCATAAGATTAGACATCAGCTTATGATACTGAACAAGCTCATACAGATGCATTTAAGCAGTGTCCATTTCCACCATTTCTTGACATCCAGGTAGCTCTCCTAACAGAGATCTTTATGGTGTAGAGTTCAGGAGAATGCCGTAAGTGAACATTTTGCCATTTCTAATTTGGAAGTAATATTTATTGTGTCTGGTCTAATCACTTGGATATTATGAAAACAGAAAAACAGGGATGAAATGAGACTTGGATTTACTAAAGATAGAATCGTCACATCAGATTAATTTGACCTCTTTCCATGATAAAAGTAGTGGAACTTATTATTCAGGGGAAATGTGGCAGAACTAATCAGGACTAATTTCACATGATGCATAGTATAAAGTTTAGCTACAGGCAGCTAGGATTAGCAAAGGGAGTTGGGAGTTCCATGGTAGGCAAGAAACTGGCTGAAGGGAAGACTATAGTTCCCTGTACTGAGCTGGACTAATGTCACTAATGAGTTTCTCAAGGACTGATCCAGAGAAAAGACATTATGGACATTTTCATTAAAGTTGGTTTCACACCTATACTGAACGTGTTTGCTGTTTTTTGGAATGCTTTAACATTTAATAAAAGTACCAGATGGGACAGAGATAAAGGATACCACATCTGCACAAGAGAATCAAAATTCACAGTAAGACTTAAGACTACTGAAAATTGAATGTAGTGCTATTACATTTAATTGTTATTTATACAAAGGCAATGCCTGATGTAGCAAGGCATCTATAAGCAATCCACTCGGAGTATTTTGGGGGGGGTTCATCCAGACAGACCTAGCTCTGGTCATGCTCGTTCAATGAGAGCCACTAGTGTCATAAGGGCTGTAAGACTAGAAAGTATGTCTTGTTTCAGCATTTGTTTCCTAGGCAAAAAGGGATAGAATTCCCATCTAGAAGTGTTATCAAACTCACTAGGTATGGAAAAAAGCTAATTTAGTTAAACTGCAACTTTGACTCATTAGCAAATGTGTACAAATTGCAACCAACAATTTTACTGTAAGACCAACAGAACCTATGAATTGACGCAATTGAATTTAATCAGTTTACAAAAGAGATGCAACTGTATTTCAGCTATGATGGAGGGGAACCACATTTGGTACTCATGCAGACCACTCAGTTTTAAGTTATCAGCTTTGTGTTCTTCAGGATGGGGTGAATGCATAACTTAATTTACTGAAGTATTCCTGACGTACTTCTAGATTGAAATTCAATTATTGAAGTATTCCTCTCCAAAATGTAAGTACAGTTCTAAATTGAAATTCTCCAGGAGAAAAACAACAACAAAAACCCCACAGCCACCCAGATTGCGAGTGTTTCAATTTAGAAAACAAAGATTGAAGTAATAATTTAACTTCTTTCCTGTTATCTCATAAGGAATCTAAGTTTCCATATGAATGCAATAAACCTTTTTTTTCCCAGTCAGATAAATTGATTTTGCTCTCTCATTGAGTCCACAGTTCACAAGAGAACCAGAAAACATTATGCATAAGAACAATTACCAGTGTCACAGGGAAATACATAGTTCACTTTGGAAAGTTTTTTCAATCAAAATAGCTTCTTAAACTTCCAAAAAAACTTTTATCCCAGACTATATACAAAAACAGTATTTAAAAAAAAAAAAAATCGAATCCACATTCTTAATTGGTTTAAAGTTTAGCAAGACATTTTTATTGAAGAAACGTGTCCTCCATTGTTTCTTTAACTCACGTTAAAACCTATTCCATACCAGGTTCTATGCTACCTGTGGCTATATGCAGGTACTTTATGAAGTAGTTTAAGAAAGTAACATAGAATGGTAAAGACCAGGGCTTACCAATCACTCTCCACAAGACTTATGCATCCTTTTCACCCTTCTCCAACATTCCACATTTTGATTGTCCAGATAAACATAGCTTTTGCATTCCCTGGCTTGCCCACATCCCAATTTTTTCCTAAAATAATTATCTTTCTATCTGGAGATCTTACCTCCATGGGAAGACTCTCTGATATCCCAAATAAGAACACGGCCATCATCTGATGAACTGGCAAAGATGTTATCATTTACTGGGCTCACTGAAAGGCCATATACTGCATCTTCATGGGCAAACACATCCAATGTCTCAGTGCTGGAAGAAACACACACTATTATCCTTCAATTTTTACTACTGTTATAAAAAGCAAATACCTACAGCTTTATCTATGTGGTAATATTAATGACAAGGTTAATGTATCTTTTTAACAAGCCCCTTGTATTTAATTGGAATCAAACAAAAAAAAGACACCACCAGCAAACACATGTGTCACTACAAGATGCCATGCTACAATTACACCTGGGAGGAGGTAACGGGAAAGGGAAAGAGCTCTGGGGACCAAGTTATAGTACTTGGTCTGAAAAGGAAAGCAAAACATAAGTAGATTCATTCATACAGGTTTCTTTAAGTTCAGTTGAAGCTCACAAAAGAGCAACATTCCATCTGGCTATTTTTTAGGTTTTCTTGGTGCTCCAGGACAAACCAGACCTACAATTTTGCCCCCATTCCCCCATACTAAAAGCAACAAAAGAAAACAAAATAAAAATAAGTCCCTTAAGTGCCTAGGCTTCAGACATGGCACAGCTACAAAAAAAAAAAAAAAAAAAAAAAATCACCCACACTACTCCACTCTTTTCCCAACCTTTTAGATCACCTTAATCAGGCAGAAAGAGTGGCATGGAGAGCCCAGTAGTTGAAATACTAAGACAGAGATTTTAATATTGTTCTATTCCTTTGGTAAAACCCTTTAAATAACATTTAAATTTCCCTAAAGAAATAAACTGTCATTGCTTAAATCTGTAACAGTACAGACCAAAATTTTACATGTTAATTTTCTACTTCAAAAGTAAGAAGCTCAAAAGACATGGTATGCTATCTAAAGAACTCCCATCAAATATATTACCATTACTATATTAATTAGATTTTGAATAACAGCCTAATCTTGGTTAATCAAAGCCCAATTCTCAACTAGTTTGCAGGTTTGTTTTAAATAAAAAGTTTTAAAATAAATACGTTTCATAGCAGCAGGGAGAATCAAGAAGCTGCAAGCCAAAGTTTTAAAAGGTACTTAGGCGGCCAAGCACCAGTTATCTTAAATACACCAATGTGAGTGTTTTGGGGAAACAACAACAAAAAAGGCAAACAAAAATCCCACACAAAACAGAGTCTGTAAGTGCCAGAATAATGGCTCTGAATCTTCCCAAAAGCTAATATGCTGCCTGCAGGACAGCATATGTATTTAATAATCCCTCACTTTCCCAAGATCAAAATGATGCAGAAACCAAGTACTTAAAAAAACAAATAAATGGTGTGATGGGGAATACTTCACTGCAGATATGAGTTTAGATAAATAAAAAATATATTTCAAGATTAAATCAGACTGTTCTCTTCTCCCAGACCATTAAGTTAAAAGAAAATTGCCTCCAATGATTTGTTATTAAGAGAGTTCATGAAGCAGTAGAAACAAACTGTATATTTATTTACCTTTCGACATCATGGAGTATAACTTGCTCATCATTACCTGTAAAGAAAAATATAAACATTTAACATGGTGTTCCAATGGTTAAAAAACAACAACAAAAACACAGTAAAAAAAGTAAAAAACAATATATACATATATATTTTAAATTTAAAATTTCTATTTTGAAAACACAACTGAAAACAGCAAAGACCAGCTCTGTTGCCAGGCAATCAGCCCTGTACATTTCAGTTTCAGTTTCATTAAATGTTCCATGTGATATTTCCAAATGCACCAATCCATTCCACCTTCAACAGGTAACTTCTACTGAACTGTTACTGATCATTCCTTGTTCAGTTTGAGCTTGAGTTTTGGGACATCTGCAGTAAAGAGAAGATTATACTAAAAAGCAGCAGAACACCTCTAACTCTCACATGAATGAATGCATCTTTCTTCCTGCTAAGATAATGGAGGGTAAAAAAAAGGGTGCCACAAGCAAAATGCATTGGGCTCACGTGCCAGATGATGCCAGTTCATGCTGTCAGCCTTCAGAGTTTTGCAACTATTGAGAAGGTACAAATGTGACAGTGAAAGAGTCATTTCTTTTGTATTAACAAAACCCAAACAATCCTGTCAATTTTCTTTGATCACAACCATTGACTACAATGGTAACTAGCCACATGTATTCAGACTAAGAGGATCACAGCTACAAAGTAATTCCACTGTTGTCTTCAGAGTTTTTCAAGCTATAGCAACAGATTATATATATTTTTGGTTTCTGCACTGACTATTAATTTACGTAATTTGGCACCTCTTGGTTAGAAATATTTAAGGAGACAGATTCATATTTTATTTAGAAGAAAATACACAGAAAGCCCAAAGTCCTACTTTTATGCTCAATATATCTTTGTAGTTGTGGTATCAAGCTGTGAAGCTTTTCCAGTGCACACCAAAGCCAGAGGTTTAGAAGGAGCACAATTTTTTCTGCTATGACTTTTAACTGTTCATATGACTCAGTTTCCGTTTATCCTGTATGCATTTCAAATTGTTTGTTCCAACAGAAGAAATATAAGAAAGTTTCTCTTTGACTAATGAAGTGCGAGATTTTCTACATCCACTTGCTCTTTGCATAGGCTCCCAGTTAAATTGTGCCAGCCTTAGATCGCTGCAATATCTCATCTTTTCCATGGTACAATAAACGAGTCACTCGTGTAAGCGTCCTTTGATCATTAATTGCAATGGAAACTGTCCATTATGCATTACAGGCAATGTTTATACCTAGTAAAACTAGTGCCTGTGTATTTCACCCGTGAAAAACGTCACCTAGTCTCTCCAGTGATGAAATTTCCCTTCAATGACAGGAAGATGAGGAGCAGGAATCACTTTGCCTCCCCCTCCCTGCAGTATGGACAGGAGAATCATTCTAGCTGCCTGGCTTCAGGCCTCCAGCCATCACAGGATCAACCTTCCCTTCCAGCATGAGCTCCAAAATGGGAAAAAAAGAAAGAAAAGAAAGGGGGGCATGGAGTAGCCACTGCTTCTCTGTGTTTTGTGCATGGAAGGAGAAAGTAGTGACAAAGCATAACCACAAACTGCTCAACTGCTTCTGGTAAGGATTCTCCCCTGCAGGAAATGTCACTGCTCTTCAGACTAGTAGAAGGGTAATAGTATTCCTCAGGGATGGGAACTTCCTTGGTATTTTGAGATTTCTTCCCTCCTCCTCTACCCCCCCCCCATGATCACATGCAAACCACTATCCACTCAGTTCCTACCTTCCGTTTTAGAATTGTCTCTAGGTGGAGCACGTTATACATGCACTCTTTGACATCAAGGAGGTTTGAAATTACTTGGATGGAAATCAATTTATACTGAATTGGAAATCTCTGCTATCAAGACCTACTTTACAGAAACGTCCTCAAACCCTAAGTCATTAGCTGCTGGCAGTTTTGTTTACAGAACAAATGAGGTTCTGTGCCCCTTATGCTAGTTTCCACACTTAAAACCTAAAAACTTTAAAGTATTCCAACTTCTATGTTTTGAATGCAACTCCAACTGAATTTATTGAACAGAGGGGAAATCAACAGATCTTAGTACCCGCGCTTCTTTCAGACCTTCTGAAGATTTCCAAGAATGTTGTTGAGTGATTAAATATAGTTAGCCCCATTTTACTGGAAGAGATGACAGATGGTACATCTAGGCCATGCAGCAAAGTGACTTTTTACGAAGGATCCAAGAGTCAGCCTCACAGCCCCAGCAGATGAGCTCTGTGAATCTTGGTGGAGCAGATGAATAAGTTCCTGACTCCTCCAATGGAAATAATTTCTGGCAGAGGCACAGCCTGCGTATGTGGACCAGAGGAGGAGAAAGAGATAAGAACGGCCAGTTTGTGCATCAGCTGTCGCAGCTCATCGAACCTGGCATCTTAGCAAAAATACACTATAATCAGTGATACAAATCTATAACTGCAGGTGTTAACTGCAGTGGCAAGGTACAGCAAAAGCATTCTGCTGCTCTTCCTGTGATAACTGTAGCCTCTGACAGCATGGCCCAATGGACAGAGGGTTGAGTTGGAAATGGCAAGTACCATCACAGCTGCTCCAGCAAGATTTAGCCCAGTTCATCTGTCAGTTCAGGCCTTGAATATTCATGTAAGCTTCCATTTGTCTAAATTCAAGCTAAAGCAAAACAGACTTCAGCCCAAAATTCCACTGGAATAACTAGAGACCTCAAATAGAAACATTCATTCTGTAGACAGTGTGGATTGCTGTTTCTCTCATAAAATAAACAGCAGTCTCAAGAATCAGAAGACAGACATCAGTATTCAACATTCTTTTTTTTTTTCCTCCACATCATCTTTCAGTATATCCGAATCATTTCAACCTTGAAATGTGACACTATCTAAAGCTTTGCTATGTCTTTCCCCCACCCCAAGGGACATTATGGTTTTAATACAGCATTAAAGCGTGGAAAATTTCCACCATTCCCATGTCCTTAGAACCAGTTTACAGCATTGATTTGCAGTTCACAAATCTTGGTAACAAAGAAGCACTGAAAGGCTCTGACCAAGTGGTCTCATAATGCTCTACAATGAATCTAGCTGTATGTTAACTGACATACTGATGAAAGATACAAATTCCTATCCTTCTGATAATCAGATCAGACACAGAAATGAAGTATGGCAAAAAAGGGTAATGACTGCATTTCAACAGTCTTGTAAGCAAAACCTCTTTCCTTCCTTCTCCTCTCAATTCAATTCTAGCACAAGTAGGGGCAGGACTGGACTGAGGATTCTCATGGTAGTTTATGACACAACGCCCTTACACCAGGATTTGGAAAAAAGAGGAACTCGATGAGACTGAATATGCTGTGCTTGCTAAAGAATTCCCTGCTCCAAAAGAACCTTCATGTGCTGATTAAGGTCAGCTTCCAGATCCCTAGGGGATTATGGAAAAGACCGTTCATATGGGGTAGGATGTCACTCACGGCTTCTACGCTATGGCAATCACAGTTCAGACTCCTGTGAATCAGGGTGCTCTTCCTTACCTCCAGAGAACACCTTCGTATTGCCACTGTTGAAAGCTAGGCAAAAGATATTGGAGTGATGTTCCCCTTTCAGCTGAACTGGTTTGACTCTTGAGTGGATGGCTTCTTCCATATGCCAAAGTAAGACCCGGCGGTCATCACCTCCTAGAGGAGAGAAAGGAAACTTGTGTTGCTGCTGGAGTCACGTGTAAATCGGTATAGACAAATTATTTCATTCTGCAGTTACTCAAAACAAAACAAAAAATAATTAGCATAAAAAATGTTGTACCTCACAATGGTTTGGGTACTTAGACAAGTATTTACATAAAGATGCCACGCAGTCAGGTATTCAATTAGTATTAATGGTAACAGAGATCAGGAAGAGTTTGGAATAAAAACCTGCTGTTCTGCCAATACATACGGACAACCTATAGCAACCTGGAGACTCAGAATTGTGCTAGGGTGTAAAATTCTGTAGCAAGCTGTAAATGAATGACATATGCATGTTGGCAAAAATACTTCTGCACCAAATCCCTGTTCACAGCATTGCTTAGGTTATTCATGAAACAAGAACCTTTCCCCCCAATCAACAACTGTATCTCCACGAGCAGTCTTGGCAAAGCCTGTTCACAGCACCGGTTAGTTACAGGACTGATGTATGGGCATAAAAAGATGTTGCTGAAGACTCCTGAATGCTTCAGTATAGACAGTTATGCCATGCTTCTAGATCTGTTAAGACAGACATTTCTGAGGCGAACCTACTGACAAAGAGGATAACTGCAGAAAAGAAGTTCAAATCTCTCTCATTTTATGGTTTTCTGTAATAGAATTTATTTCTTTGTAATAGTTTGCCTAGTTGCAGTTCTCAGTTCAGAACTCTGTGCACAAATATATTTAAGTGCCTCCTTCTCTATATGGTGAAGAGTCAGGAATAAAAGAAATATTAGACATTGTTTATGTTTAATTGCATTAAACAACAGTTTGCCAGGAAGGGAGAAGATCTTTCAAACTTTTCCAAAAGTCTTTGATTTTTTTTCCAAGATTGTGTTGTATTTGGTAGTGCTCTCAACATCAAGTTTGGATGCCTTGTAAAATTCAAATAAACCTTTTTCAACTGAGAATCAAAGCGTTGTTGGTATCTGTCTTTAGTAACAAATGAAAGAGAATGGCATTGCAAGTCAGAAGTGCCACTAGAAACCTGCTTGTTCCAGTTAAAGCATTTTACTGCTTCTTTGCACAATCAAAAGCACAACCTGTGCCTTCTGAACACCTACCCTGAAGGAAAAATCATGAAACAGAGACAAAAGGAAACTGAAATTAATTGGTCTATGTTTTCCTTCAAGAAGAGGTAAATGCACAAGTGGAACGCATTGTTACTCTTAATCAGATTTCTTTACAATTTTCACATAATACGATGCTACCAGGAAGTTTTTCCATGGAACTGAGTTATGTCCAACATCCCTTAAGTTAATGGTGTCTCAGTCTTTGAGTCTCTTAAGAGATTTTATCCCAATCACTTCAATAGACAGCACAGGTCCATGTTACACTTACCCATGCTCTGTGAAATTACTAGCTTGTATTCCTCCTTCTGATTTTGTACTTTACAGAGCAAACAAGCAATGCATGATAAAGAGATTTGTAATGCATTTGGTAACTACCGAGAACAAGAGTCAAATGTGACGGCTCCAGGAAAACTCAGCACTTATAGTTAACTGAACTGAAAGGAGCTTGGATTCCTTTCTGTCCAGAAAAAGGTAAGAAAGTTCCTATTTGCACCCTGGTGATTACAGATGAGTAGTAAGGGGACACTGAAACAGACAACTGGTGAAATATATGACCACTCCAGTCACACTAAAATAAAGAAGTGATCGTCACACTTAAAGGGGTCACTTTCTGAAGCTGTCAACAGCCAGGTCTTGATGTTATCACTCCCTGGCAAGTGATTTAATAGACACCTGAGGCTGGTGAACACCAGCATTGCTCCTACTACACCGCACTGACTGTCTTTCAAGACTTCTGCAAAAGACTTTTCAGAGCAAAACGTATTAACACAGTGGTATTAATTGTGACCGTAGGAAGCCAATTTGCAGAAACACTGCTTTAAGTCTGCACATCCTCCTACCTGACAGCACTGCTATCTAAGGGTTTCACTTCAGCAGCAAATCCTTTTTCACTGTTACTGCCCACCTGGTCCAGACACAAGAATAATGAAGATCACCAGAGACAGCAACCCTGGCTGTAGCTTCCAACATGCATACAGCACAGCAGGAGACAGAAATTGAAGCCCGCGCAAAGCCTTTGCCATTGTGAAAAGTTGCCACAACTTTTTTGTAACTTTTTAAGAAGTTCCTATTTCTTAGTGTCTGTTTCCCGTGCCTCCTAACTGTTCCTAATCTGCTCCCCGACAGAGATCTCCGCAACACCTTGGTACAAAGGGCCCCACTACTACCCAGCAGTCCAAGAACGGCATTGCCTTTGCAGTGCACACTTTCCACAGCTTAGGAGCTCAAGCACTCTCAACACACATGCAATTCTGTCCCTTCTCCATCTTCAGATTGTCTTGCACATGCTTGTCTTTGAGAATGTCTACACCTCTGTTTCGAGCCTCAGTTTCATTCCCTTTGTACCCCAGTAAGACAAAAAAGCTTAATAAAATTAAAATGTTAACTGGGTTGGAAGTGTGTTCCCTTCTGCCTCCAATCCAGCTATCCCAGAAACACTTTGATTTGAGGCCATTTCCATCAGAACCAAAAATTTGTTAGAATGTGAAGAAAGGAAGGAAGGGGGCACACAGATATTGGGACAGGTATACAGGGAAACGGCAAAGAAAACTTGAAGACACGGAAGGAGATGGTTCCATCAAAAGGAACTACACTTCCTCAGACACAACGTGCACGCACGCTCTCCAACATAAGATACAAGCCTGAGAAGTACTGGAAACTTAGGCCTAGAGCGTTTGTCCTGGACGGCTGGTCAGTGAATGCACGACAGTTAAGATGCTTTCTGTTCACGGTGGGCTTACTGTGCACGTTCACCAACTCTGCAGCACGTGAAGCAGAAGCGCTCAGCACTCCGAAGAAGCACCAGACCTGCTACATAAAACTGTGACAACTCCGCAACGCTCCCCCAAAGAGACCACCTGTGCGTGGCTACAGGATACAGCGCAACACACCAACAGCAACAGGCTTCCTACACTGAGAAACCTACATATACGGCCTCATCTGAAAGCACCGTAGCCACCAGGGCTCTTGTAGGTCCCTGGAAAACATTAACATCAATTTTCAAAACAGTGCTATTGTAAAATCTTGAGCTACACAAAATCCAAATGCCATCTACTTACAAGTTTAGAATGGTGGCTGCAGTCACTTCCAGGTATATCCCAGCACTGCTTTATTAGCTTTTGACACCATTAATAATGTTTGAACAAATATCACAAGTTTGCTAATGAAGAGAATTACACATATTTGCATACATATATATGCGGATCATTTTACGGGATCTTTTAGCACTCCTAAACCAAGACATTTAAGAGCATATTGGAACCTTTCCTCCCAGGCCACAGTGGCTCACTGAAACCACCAATAATTTAAACAGTGAAGGCTACCTTGGACAGTGTAACTGCAGAAATGTCAGAACTAGTTAATTAGACATCTACAAAGTGAGAGAAGCTTCACTTCCACCTTACTTCACTAACCCTGTCCAGCATTGCATAACCGAGTTTGGAAAGGGAAAGTTTGTGTGACCCAGGTCAGAATCAGGCGGTGCCGTGCCACCGTTACTTTTCAGAACGGAATCACAGTTAGAAAGATTTACTCAACTGCTTCAGCGTTCATATTGTTGAAACCTGCTGCTACATGTAAAATGAATGTCAGACAGGAAGAAAACTCAGGCCAAAGAAATATTTGTGGTCAGAGAAGCTGGAAACTTTATCACCTTTCCATATTACTCTTTATGTAGAAAATAACGTTAAAAAAAAAAAATAACAAGAACACATGGATGAAAAACAAATACACACACGATTCTTCTCCTACCCCAAACCACTGGAATACTTTGTTAATGCTTATGGCCTTCTGGCTAATGTTGATGAGAGACACGGGCAGGATCAAGGAATCCTACCCAGAGGATGCTCAACACAACATACCTAAAAAGAAAGCTTCGATCTCAAATCCTGAGATAATTAACCTGAAGAAGGCAAAGTGAACAAACACTGCTTGCCCACTTCAGAACGGTTTGTGCTTCCTGCACACCCCAAGAGTTTTGGGAGAAGTAAGAAGGGGTCCCCCCCAAAAAAAGTCTTTTGTTTTTAAGTAGCACAGATAAATGATACGGGTAGAACACTGTCTCCACCATTTCTAAACCAAAGCACTCCAGGTTTGCCCCACTTTTGGGCTACTATCTCCCTTAAACATTCCCTGTTCTGATTACCTTCAAAACAGGTAATCAATGCATTTGCACACAATTGACTCTGGAGGAGGATCCTACCCCACAAGTGGTCTCTCTGAACTGATTCAGTACAGCTCTCCTCTAATGGTTTGAAGAGGGCCAGCACATACCCTTGTCGAAAGCAGGTCTAGCCTAAGCTGTATCTGCATAGCTCATGAACCACACTTCAGCTTGTGGGTGCAGAAAGAAGCATTTCAAAATCGTACCAGTGAGCACTTAAAAACTGCAGTTTAAGTGCATTAACCTTAGCAGCTGCGGATAAAGCTCGAGACCGCTACACCTCTGTCTCCAATACACCTCTTAGGCCCCATCATTGCAGACAACACTTCTAAATCATAACCTAAGATTACTCTTATTGCTTGCATCTACCTGAGAACCTGTAAGGATCACAGTAAGCAGGGAAGGCATTTCAAGAAGTTGATCACTTAGCTGATCCTGGCCATGGCCAGAATGGCAGACCACCTGAACTACTCCCACCAGTGTATTTCTGTGTTTAGGTTGTTCTTAAAGAAACTCCACTAAGGTAGATTTCACACCCTCCTTAGGCAGCCTATTTCAGTGCTTCATTATCCTTGCCATTAGGCAGATTATCCTAATATCTAGCCCGAGGGTGCAGTTTGACGTTACACATAATCCCACTGCCCCTTGCCACTGCTCCTTGCTATTCTCCCTCCCATCACATTCAGTGGAGACGCAGGCAGCAGGAAAACACGTTGAAGAAGTTGACCCCACGGAAAAATCAGACCGCAGACAAACAACTTCTCCCTATTCCTCCTAGACCCCTCAGTCATACCAGTTCATGGCTTTAAGCTATCCAAGTGCCACATCACAAACAAGGGAGAGGAGAAAAAAGTGAACGAACTACAGGATGAATGGGAGGGGAATAGAGGCTGCCCTTTTTGGAGGCAGACACAAGTTACAGCACATTAGGTAAGATCCAACTGCACCCTACAATTTAAGACCCTTTTCTTGTCCTATTCCCAATGGACAAAGAAGAGTTTACAACTTCATGTAACAATGATTAAAGACACTTTGAAGACTTGCCTGTCTACTCAGATTTTCTCTCGGTAGCCTGAACAGACCCCTTCTTTCCAGGCTTTTATTTTACTAGACCTCCAATTGTTCTTCACAGTCTCCTCTGAATTTTCTCTAGTTAGGCCATATCTTTTCCAAAATTTGTGCCCACAATGGAGCACAGTGCTCTTTTTGAGGCCCCAACAGCGCCAAATAGAGCAGAAGATTTACTTCACGTGCTTTATCAAATCTGGTGTTATTTATGCTGTGATCTACTATCACATCTGGATTCTCTTCTGCATGACTGCTGTCTAATCTCCATACTGTGGTTGTAGAGTTGGCCATTTTGAAACAGTTTGCACTTGTCCCTATCAAGCTGCAGGACATTTTTTCCAGGTAATGTCTCTAATTTTAAATTCAGCTCCTACCTCTGCCGCCTTTCCTGGTATCATCTTTATTTTTTTTTTTTAATTTCTCAGACACTAATAAAAGTATAATGTAATAAGTGGACCTGTGACCCCTCCTCACCCAGAATACTACTCGACACAAAAAGGCTAAGATCAGGACTATCCCTCCTTAAATCATACTTGATACACAATTCCCTTAATTCAGAAGTAATATTCCACTACCTTTGCTAAAGTCACATCATCCTGCTGTCCTGTTAGATTTACCTGACAACCAAACGACAAGCGAATTACCAGCACTTCTTGCATCCCTATGAATTTACAATCATAGAAGAGCCATCTATTTCTGCATTATCTTGCAAGGGTGCAAAGAGGCAGAGAGACTCAGAGAAAAAGAACATATGCATGGATTAAGCAAGCCTCAGATTACAGTATTTCCCAGAAGTTATCTTGAAAGTACAGTTGGGGGGGGAGTGGGAGGTTCTGATAAAGATACTCATGTTTCTAAGAGATAGCACACATGGAAAATGACAGACAAATAGGAAAGGTCATCCACCAAACTTGAGGATGGGAACTAGGAATGCTATTAGGCAGAATAAATAAAGATGATTATTTTTCAGAAGTTAAATTGCAGAAGGAGATGCTTGGCATATCTGAGGGAAGAAGTCAGCTGCTTATCATTGCATATGGAATTTCACTTCCACGCACTTACAGTTGTGTTTCTCAAACTGCTAACAGAAAAATACCACCACCTAGCACATAAAAAGTTGCAGAGGCATTTTGTCCAATGAAAACTTCCAACTCCATCCAGCAGCTAGTTTTAACTCATCTCAGCCTCTTCCCCGTGTGTCATTCTACAAATAGGTCTTTCCTACTTGTCCCACTGCACTGTCTCTCCAGTATGCACTTCCTCCTTTCATTTCTCTTAACTTTCTTTAACCTATTTCCTCATGCCTGTCCCTTCTTCTAGAAGTCTTGCCCCAAAACATGAGCGTATCTCTCTTTCTCTCCCTCTCAAAGGTAACAGTGTTAAGCCCACACAGGCACAGCAAAAGCCCAGACAGGCAGATCCCCAATCCAATTTATTGACCAGTCCCCCCCTTTTTTTGTATTTTTAATAGTGACTGAAATGGTCAAATGGCTCTAGAACACAGAAATATTGTAAACAAAACAACAATAAATGAAAAAAAAAACTACTTAAAATCATGGTTAGGAACAAAATTAGTTACTATTAAAGGTGTAATCTCTAACACAAGATTTAATGAGGTTAGGAAGTTTTGAACATGTTTTCAAAGGGCTTGATGAGGCTTGTCTACACCGAGGTTCTCTCCAAAATCCTAACAGGAAAACTATCTGGAACTGTAATGTAAACCCTGTTTAAGCACTTTGAAATGTTTACTAAAACAGTAGTAATCATTAGCCTTACAGACCTATTTTTGGGAGGTATGGCCAAAACCAAACCAAACCAAAACCAACAAAAACCCACACCAGAAAAAAGGGGACACACACCCAGAAAAAGCATTCCAGCCAACGCTGATGAGAACAGCATAACTCGGATGCAGGCTTGAATTTAAATGGGATCAGTACAGGCAGTATGAACGTACTGTATCAGCTGCAGTTAAAGCAGCTCTAACAAGGTCTAACTTCTTAACAAGTCAATTAGCCGAGGCAGACTTCTCACTGTTAATATACATATTACTTAAAACTGAACAACTGAAAAACTGCTTGCACTCTTACTTTTCACACACTCCGGTATCCCTGTTAACTCTCTTAGCTGCTACAAGCGCAGATGGAAGTATCTAACATCTCATCCTTACCTCAGCACGCTGACTATTTTGAGGGAGGAGAGACCCACATGCCATCTATTCTAAGGCTCTATCTACATTTGGAAGTCTTCTGAAGCGACTCTTCTACAAAACCTTCAGATTACAGTCAGCTTACGCCCCTCCTTTATCTTTCATCTGAGCTCCCCTTCTCACTGCTTTTTCTCAGTGTTTCAAGATTAAGCATGACCTTAAGAAAGTAGTGTTTTGAGTGTAACCTTAATGAAGTCTGTACTTACAATGGCATCAAATTTAACAGAGCATCCATAAATCTTTTGCCTTTTAACTTCTTATTCTTGAACGAAGAACAAAGCAACTGCCTGTTGTTGCTGTATCACATACAGCTTTCTAGATCTTGTGGTCAGAGATAATGTAAAACTTTGTTTAAAAGTTACCGTAATTAGAGCTTTTCATTTTCTCAGGGCATCAATACGAGGTCAGACTTAAGGTAGTCTGTTCTTAATTATCCCAAATTTGTGCACTGCTAACACATGTAACTTAAACATCCAGTCCACACCCATCCACCCCCCTGCCTTGTATTTTTTTTTTAAACCAATAGAACATTCACTTGCCACTTGGTCACCTTATGAATTTAGGAGGGTACAACTCTAGCACCATCCCCTACACACTGAGTAAGTGCTTAGCCCCTGTAAACACTCAGTGGCTTTAAAAAAATTAGGAAAATGTGAAATAGACATGGTTTGAAAGCATCCCTTTTCCACATATCCACTTTGATAGGAAATCTGCCTCTATTATCCCACTGCACCTACCTTGACTCAGGCAGTTGAACAAAATTAATTCCTGAAGTCCCTTCCAGCCCTCAATTTTTTCTACTTCTACCTAAAGAATGGATGTCAACGTAGGCAAGTGCACCAGTGATGTGACAAGACCCAGAACATCTCCTCCCTTCCCTGAGCAAGAACAGAAACTTCTGATGGTGTTTCGATCACTTACGATGAAAACTTAAGAAAACCAAGGTGAGATGTGCTTGAGCTCTCAGCAGCACTTTGGAAGTAGAAATGCGTAGCTCTGCCTACTTCTGGAGAAGGCCTGGTACAAACAGGATGCCGAATGGAGAACACCTGAGAACTTCAGAACAGAAGCACCAGCCCTCCTCCAACACACAACCGTGCGTGTATATGCACGTGTATGTATATTTGCAAGACAAATGGATGCGTACCTTGCAAGTTGTGTGTGCATATAGATATAAGAACCCCTGAGAGCAAAGCTACAATCCTCCAGGGACGCTTATTCTGGACATTACTGGACTTACGCTTTAAAATTTCTTCCGATAAGGAAGTTATA
Organism: Heteronetta atricapilla; assembly: GCA_011075105.1. Taxonomy (NCBI): domain Eukaryota; kingdom Metazoa; phylum Chordata; class Aves; order Anseriformes; family Anatidae; genus Heteronetta; species Heteronetta atricapilla. The sequence goes on from CM021735.1 coordinate 27,730,168, forward strand.
ATTAGGGAGGTCTCGGCGTACCAGCTTCCGCTCTATAAGGGTATGTTTTGCTGGTTTTATCCCACCCTTACTGAAAATAAATAACTGAGCAGCCATAACAACTTTTTTTTTTTTTTTTTTTTTTTTTTTGTTTGTGTGTGCGTGTACTGAAGCCCCGCGTTATTTCGGGAGCTATCACGGCCGCCGTGCACCGGCAGCCGCGGCGCCCCTGCAGGGCGCAGCCCCCCGCTGCCTGCAGCCCCGGGCGCTGAGCGAGGCCGTGGCCCCGCCGTACAGGGCGACACCGCTCCCAACACAGCTGCCCAGGCCTCACGCCCCGGGGCCGGGCGATGCCCCGGGGGCCTCGCCGGCGGGGACCGGGCTCTCCCGGGGCGGGAGGCAGGCAGGGAGCTTCTCCCGCCCCCTTCCCCCGAGGCCCACGGCCTCCCCCCGCGGCCTGCCGCGGGCGCAGCGGCCCGGCCGGCGCCCCGCAGGGCTGTGCCCGCTCGGCAGCGGGGTCCCCGGGCCGGGCCGGAGGGCAGGGGAGCACCGCGGCCCCCCGAGGGCCTCGCCGAGGCCGGGCTGCGCCCTCGATCCCCCGGCCCGTCGCTCCCAGCAGCCCGGGGGGAGCGCGGCCTGCAGCGCCCGGCCAGGCCCCGGCCTCAAGTTGCCTCCTTTCCCCGGCGAGCCTGGGGGCGGGGAAGGAGCAGAGGCACCTGCGCCAAACGCTGCTGGGGAGGGAGAGAGGGGAGGCGGGCAGCCGGCTGCCGGGCCCCGCGGCCCCTCCCGGCGGGGGGAAAGGCTCGGCACCCCTCTCCCCCTCTCCTCGGTGTCGCAGCCCGTGTCGAGCCCCTGCCTCCCTGCTAGCTGACAGCATCCCCCCCCCGGCCTCCCCCTGCCCCAGGCAGGCAGCAGCGGGGAGCCTTAACCCCCCCCCCAACCCCATCACCGCGGAAATAATCCCCCCCTCTCTTCCCCCAAAGCATCCTGCTAGGGGAGGAAGGGGGAGAGGAGGAACAAAACAACCCCCCCTCCTCCTCCTCTCCCCCCCCGAAGCAGGGTGCCCAGCCCCCCGGGACACGCCGCCCCCTCCCCATGCCCCCGGCCGGGCTGAGGCCCCCCGGCCCCCCCCGCTGACCCCGCTGCGGGAGGGCGCTGACAAATGTCACTGGGCTCCCACGATCAGCCCCGCAGTTTTGTTTCCCCTTCCCGAATAAAATTCCCCCCCCCTTTTTTTTTAAGCAGGAGGGGAGGCAAAACAAACGATCCAGCAAATAAAAGGGCACCCCCGGCTTCCCCCCTCCCCAACCCCGGCGTCCTGGAAACACTCGCGCAGAAACTTTGTCCGGGGCTCCCCACCACCAGCAGCAGTCACAGCAGAATTTAAAACCTGTCAACCATTTTAGATCTCCACTTGGGGGAACATTAATCCCGGGCCGGGGCTGCTCGGAGGCACGGCTGCGGGTGCCGCCGCGGCTCCCCCCGGGCCGCGGGGGAGGCGGCCGAGGAGGAGGAGGAGGAAGAGGAGGAGGAGGAGGATGCTTTCTGGGGAGGGGGCGGCGAGGGGGGGAGTGGGGGTGAGGGCCGGGGAGCGCTCGCTTTACCTGAGACCAGCCACTGGCCTCCATTGTTGGAGAATTCAATGGCATTGACACAGCCGAAGTGGCCCAGGAGGTCCTTCTTGTAGAGGTTCCTGCAGCCCCGCAGGCGTCGCCGCTGGAAGTCCTGGGTGAGCAGGGGGTCCCCCTCCAAGCCCCGCTGGGACAGGAACCCCACCACGGACCGCATGCTGCCCCCCCGGCCTCGCCTCTTCATGCTGCCGCCTGCGCCGCTCCCCGCCGCTCCTTCCCCCGCCGCCCCTTCCCCCGCCGCCGCCTTCCCCTCCCCCGCTTCCCCCCTTGTTATGGTTATGATGATTTTTCTTTAGCCAGCCATGGCAGAGAGGTGTTAGACACTCCGCCGCTTCCTGATCCCGCTGGCTCCTCCCCGCTCCCCTCAGCAGCTGATCCTCAGCTGCAGCCCGCGCCTCCCCGCCGCTCCCGGCCCGGCTCTAACGTCGCGCCGCCGCTTTTTAACTCGCTCCTGTAACGACGGAGCGGGGAAATTCGCGGTCCCCCGGCCCGGATCAGCACTGCCCTGCCCTGCCCTGCCCGGCTCGGCTCGGCTCGGCTCAGCCCTGCCCTGCCCTGCCCGACCCGACCCGACCCGGCTCAGCCCAGCACTCCTCGCCACCAACGTTGGGCAGCAGACAGGTGCTGCCGCGGGTGGGCACCGTCCCCAGACTCGCGCGTCGCGGCGCCTCTCTCCACCCCCCGCCTTTTTATTTTTTTATTTTTTATTATAATTCCCTTCTGGACAGTCGCCCCGACTGAGGTAAAAGGAAAAGGGCCACCCCAGAGCGGTAGCTGGAGGGGGCGTGAGGGACAAGTAACCCCCTCCCCGCTGCTGGGTTTGGTCGTCTGTGAGCGATTTCTGTGGCGTTTCCAAAGAGCGTGTGGTGAGGGATTTGTTGGGTTTGAGACGGTGTCTGCAGGGCTCGCTGAGGTGCTGCTGCTCGCTCCCTCCTGCTCCTGGCTGACAGGAGGATGGGTGCCCCTCCTGAGGGAAGCAGGGCTCCCAGGGCTTTGCCACAGAGGAAGCACAAGCGAATCTTCTTCTCTTCAGCAAGGATGAAACAGGTGAAACTAATCTGTTGTACTTCACTGCGGCAGGACACACTCCCCTGTGTGTTTGTGAGGGGAAAAAAAAAAAAAAAGACACACACAAAAAAAAACACATTTTTTCTCTTTCACAGGACCGCATTTGCCATGTGCAATACCTGACACTGTGTGAGGACAACAGCAGTGATCCTTGGAGAGTAGCTGCTGTGAGGCACAGCCCACAGTCCCATTTTGCAATGTACAACCACACACGAGGGGAGTATTCCCAGACCTGTGGCTTGAAATTCCCAGGTTTGTATTTCCCCACAGGTGCAGGAGAACCAGAGCCAGTACCTATGGAAGCTACAGTTTTTGGAATATGAGGAATTGGTCTAGTAGTCCTGGCCTTCCTTATGCAGAACTGCACCTGCTGAGAATTAGGTGTCCGCAGACAGACAAAACCCTTCCTGACATCAACTATGGTGTGGCAGCATCACTGGGTACTACTGCACTGCTGCCATGTTTCAGGGACGGCTTTTCAGTGGAAATTAAAATGATTTAAGTATAGGAAGCCAGTTGAGTGTTTTGATCGTCTTGGCTAAGACTTACAGAAAGAACACAATCCTATAAATCATACTTTTTAGTTGACAATGCTGTAGCTTTACTTCTCATGCAACAATATAAAATAACAAACTCTTTTAATGGAATTTTAAAAACTCAGTGAACATTTCTGTAATTCAGCTTTTCAGACAAAATCAGTGAACATTTCTGTAATTCAGCTTTTCAGACAACATGTTTCCATATGTGATATCAATAGGTGTAAATACTGGAACTTAAAAGTTAATTAAAGGTACAGTAATAATTTGAGAGGAATATTCAGACACAGTCCACTAACAGTTTTCTGTTGGAATGATAATTAACAATGTTAACGTTAAAGTGAAAGCCAGGAACACTGAGTCTTTGCTACATCTGAGTTGTACAAGGATGTTGCTCTAGTTGGAGTTGTTGATAGACAGCTTTTGCAATGTAACGTATCTAGCAAGCCTTGGTATAGGAGACAAAGGCCCTGTCAGTTATGACTTGTGTTTATTACCTTAGCTTCAGAAACAGGTAAATTGTACTGGTATAAATCATACTTTGTACCTCTTTGGCTTGCATGCTAAAAGATTCTATGGCATTACGATTACATCAGAAATTGTTGCTCACTTCTAAACTCCCACCATAGATTAGCGAAATTATATTTTTCTACCTATAGATTTCAAACTGACTCTATCAGTTTGTATTCTGCTCTCTCCTTCATAGTTTTCATACAGCTTGCATCTCTACAAGATCCAAGAGCCTTCCAGAAATACATCGTGCAATGTGACTGTCACTTTTGTCACATGTGGTTCATTTTTTCTCCTTTCCTAAAGTATTGCTTAGGTTGGATTTTTTTTGTTTGTTTTTATACGGAAACAAATAGGTGTAGGAACATTTTATTTGAAATGTGACATAACAAAATTGCTGAAGCTCTTTCTCTGTGTGCTGGATCCAGTCTCTAGGAAAGCTGTGTACTTACATGAACAAATATAAATAAACAAAATTATTTCCTAAAACCTCAGTGCTAGGATTTTCAAGAAAGATTTAACTGATTTTTTTTTTTTTTAAATCACATTTTTCAGCAGTCAGAAAGAAGATGTCATGTTGTCAGAATTCGAGAGAAAAATAATAGCAGACTGCCAAGCTTTTCTGCAAAATGCAATGTTCTTTCACATATTCATATAGGTTAAAAATGTACTGGTAAGCGTTTTTTGCTCTCCAACTCCTTTGTTTGAATTAATTTTGAAAATATTTAACACCTAAGAAATTCATTGTGACCTGTACTGGTAACATTTTCCTCTGAAAATAACATGTTGCTGCGTTAATGCCTGAATGCTGTAGTCTCATCAGAACACATACGATAGGTCTGAGTCATGCTGGAGTAGCACCAATGAAGCCTCTTTTTCTAGCTTCACAGGAAATTTCTGCAGCTTAGAATGGAATTAAGCCTGGACAGTACCTAGTCAAACCAATTCAACGTCTACAAATTCCTATTTTGTGGGACGTGTTAGCACAAAGGGTGCTGTGCTGGAACTGTCTGAGCAACATTGGGCCAAGCTGGCCCGAGTATGGCTAGACGGTAGACTGGGCAGGATACCTCAAGGTCTATTTGTACCCACTGCTTGAGCAGCTTAATTCTGTAGGATGTTAGTCTCCTGCGTGCCTCAAAAGCAGCACGAAACAAAGCACAAAAATGTTTTGATTGTAATTTTGACAAGTAGACAGTAAAAAGGGAGGATTCAACTGAAAAGGAAATGGGAGATAATGAACAGGGAGATGGCTTTCTGTAGAGGAAAATGCAGATAAGTGAATAATGTTTGTTGCAATACAGAACAGGGACCTATCAGAATGCTTCAAACAGAGAAGTGATGTGGTCAGAGTAATGATCTACATAAACAGCCTTGGGTTGTGGTTTCAGGGTTGCTAATTCTAAGCCTGTATACAACCAGATCTCCCACTGCTACTAAAATAGTCTGGATCAGGTATGGCCACACTGTCACATTGCTCTCACATTAGCTTGTGCCCATGCTACAGAGTTTTTGTTCTCCTTCTGGAAGGACTGACAATACCTGATCTGTTTTTAATGTCTTCTCATACAAAATTATCCCATCAACATTTTGTTCTGACCAAATTTGAATTGGCAGAATGAGTTAAAATTGCATTAGTGGTTTCATTTGATGGTTGTGGCATACTTGATCGTTAAAAAGAGGACTACAGTCAGCTTTCCTGTATTGTCAGTTCATGGCATTGACAGCAGTTAAAGGCTGTGGGGTTACGAGCCACATTGGCCAGTGCTGGAGGGAAAGGTGTTGGGGCAGTCTAGGTATGGAAGCAAAAGACCTCCAAGGGATTCAAGAATGGATCAAAGGACTTTGTCTAAAAGATGCCTTATAGCACAAGTCTAAATTTAGACATACCCTGGGCACTTGTGTCTACAGAGAGGTCTCAGTCAGAACTGATAGTTGACATGGAAACTTGAATGGCAGGTAGACCAGTTATCCATATAGATATGCACAAAGAAGATGAGAGAACTTTTAGGTAAGAGAAAGAGCCATGTTCTAGCTTTGCTTAGCTTTAGCTTCCTGCTAGTCATCCACAGAAAAGAGAAGGCTATGATTTGAGTTTGGATAGAGGGAGATAGCTCTGGGGAAAGGAGCAGATCTGTAAATCATCAGCACAGAGATGGTAGTTGTATTTCAGATTAGATAACTCAGAGATAACGTGGGAGGATAAAAGCAGAAGGCCAAGGATACAGCTCTGTGACACAGCATGAGGAGAATCTGCCAAAGAACACTTGGAAGAAAGGCCTAAATGGTAAAAGGAGAAGATTTTAAGTGAAGCATGGTTGATTGTGTCAAGTCAAAGACAATGAGATTTAAATACATTTTTCTGAGCACTGTTGAGCCTTTGAATGGCTTGGGTTGATCCAAAGTGGAAATAGAAAGGAGATTTGGACATAGATAGTCAGATCTCTATGGAGTTAGTCTACAGGTGCAACTGAGACAGGGCAGCCATTAGAGAAGGAGGTTGGTCTGGGTCAAGGCTTTTATTTATTTATAACACGCTTGATTTTTTGAGAAATAGAAGGAAAAGGACGGTGAGCCAAGAAGATGATGTCATACTTCAGCCATATCTTTTTTTTTTTTTTTTTTTTTTTTTTTTTTTTCTTAATAACTCCTCTTGTGTAGTTTATTCCTGCTAGTGGAAATTAGGTGGCTTCTGGACTTTTCTCCTTTTGCTTATTCATTTCACAGACCAGAAAGGTGGGGGAACAAGCACTGTTCTCTCAAACATCAGCCCTTGAGGCTGTTCAGATAAAGATGCAGCTGTGCTGACCCAATGACTTGTAGCTGCTGAAAGGAGGCTTTATTCTTCTTGGTTGTGCATTCTGTCTCTTTCTTTGTACTGATGCTGCTGCTCATTGGGCCTGTTTGTCTATCATTTTACTGATTTCATTTGGCTCAGGGAGGTGTCCCAATGGATGCCCAAATTGGCACAGACCCATCAGGAGTGTGCTGCTGGGAGCAGTTTTGGGAGATGGGGATGTCACCTTCTAAGCAACTATGAACTATAGGGCCAACTTACTGTGTCTTCTGGAACTCAACCACTGAGGTAAGTTTAGCAGCCCTTCAAGAAACAAAATTGTGAAATTCCTCTCTATTCCTACATATGCAATGAAAGAGTTGGCAATTAATGGAGAAACATGTTGGTGATGATTAACGGTAATACAGCTCATCCTCATGGGATCAATCTGGCAGCTCGCACCTCTGAGAGCTGTTGTTTCAGATTCTTTGCAAAACCTGCAAACTCTGGCAGATCCCTTCACTGAGGGAGTTGCAGCTGATTCATCTTTTGGCTTAGGATGCAGTTTTGCTGAGATCTGGCTCTGTGGTGAGCCAGTCCAAGGAGTTAAACCAGGAGAAAACTCTATTTTTTGCTGTGTTAGCTTTCTGCTCACTAAATTCCATGAATCAGACTGGCACCAATGTTTGCAGAAGTAAGGCAGTAGAAGGAAGGCTACAGGTAGAAGGGGGAAGCAGAATTGTTTTTTTCAACAGGAGCTAAACCTTCCATCCACCTTGTTACAGTGTGAAACTCCACCTTTAGGATGTGGCTTCACAGTTGATTTCAAATTGATCTCATGACTTTGACAAAAGAAGTCGTCCTACTACCTCCCTGATAGCAGCCCTGTTAAAAAAATAAAAATAAAATCCTGCTCAAAATGACTGATTTGAAGATGTAGTCATGGGGCTACTAGCAAGGAAGACACAAGGAAGATGAATCACATTAGGAGTTGAAATGTGAGTTTGGCTTCCTTGTGTAGCTTGGGATGGGGCCCCAAATGCAGTGTTATTAATGAGCTGGTGGGGACTACACGCGGCTCTCTGCTCATTGTCTGCTCGCAGCAATTTAGGTCTTGACTGGAGCCTCTTGCCTTTGATATTCCACTATCATTGATTTTCCTTTGAACACTGAGTCATTTACTCTAGTCTTCTCCCTGTTAAAGGATGAGCTAATGGGATTATAAAAATATTTTTTTCTGTGATCAGCAGAACAAGTGAAGCCTGGTTTCCTATGGACTTGTCCTGATGTGGCACTGCTGTGGGGATTCTCTGATGTATATTAAGCAGTGTCTGCACATGCTTGCTATTTTATCAGTGGCAGTTTTATTAGGGTCTGTTTCATTGACTTGGCTTTGCATTTCACAGAAGTCACCTTTGAAAGCTCTATCTCTTTGTACAAATTTAGATGGAATTGGGCAATGGCTTAAACGTGCCTTTTTTGGCAAGGGAGGAAGAAAGGGGACCCACAGGCAGAAACGCCAACAGACAGTGTAATTGCATAAGCCTTCTTTCCTTGGGAAATCAGGCTAAAAATGAGTCTTTTGACATCGATCTCTGCAGAGATCTCAGATCAGGTTACAGAGAGACAAAGAAAAGTCAATCTTGCTGTTTACCATGTAAAGGCTTCAGTTACCTGCTGCAACAGACTTCTCATAAGTAAGGCTAAGCCAGCAGTTGGTGTTTACTCACTTGGTTACCTTCTCATCTGCGGCAATGTCCCCGTCAGGCTTTGGGAACTTTTTTTTTTTTTTTTTTTTTTTTTTTTTTGCCAGAGTGCACTCATGCATCAGTTGCTTTCATTTATTTTTAATTTAACCTTTACAGTTGAATAAATGGATAGGTAGATAGTAAGACAAGCTGTTAAAGAGACTTGTGGTTTACAGGACTCTGATGTCACTGATAGCATGAAAAACAAAGGCTTTAGATGCAGCCAAGGATATAATCCTGTTATTATTGTAAAGCAAGGCTTGGGCATTACATTATATCATATTTTCTCTGTACTGTGTAATAAGTATACAAAACTCCTATTACCCTAGAAACTGAAATAAACACTTTGTAAAAGGGAAGACTGGCCTATTTCAGGTTTCTGGGTGGATGTCAGTTTATTACAGATGGATCCAGGTATGAATAAACTTTGCAGATTTGTTCAGATTTGGTTGCTATTCTGAGCTTGAGTCTCTGGCAGAGTGCTAAAAGATTTGCTGCCTGCACCCAACAAGGTGGCTGGACTTTGCAGTGCAGTCACAGAGACTTCTCGGGACTTGGTTTTGTGGTCTCTGAAATAAGTGTGTAGTGACCCCAGATGTTGTTATTATTTTTTTCCCTTGGACTAGTTTACAGGTGGATCAGTTGCCTGAATCTTTGCCCCTGTCATTAAGGAAATGCTAGTGCTCCACCAAGGGACCAGGGAGCAAGCAGTCAGTCGGGTTGAACAGGAACTGTTCTAATATCCAAGTAGTGCTCCAGGTCTGTACTTGGTTACAATGACCATGTAACACAAAGCATTGTACATTTTGGGGGAGGCAGGGGAATGAAGTGAGGGTAGGAGGGAAGGAGAACATCTCCATCTGGCTGTGGGAACTCTCAGCTAGAGGCAGGCCACCCCAGCTTTTTCTCTTGTGCATACCCTGCGTTGTGATGAGCTTCAGAGCAGTAGCCTCCCGCCCTGTGACGTGCATGTCAGCAATCAGCTGGGTCTGGTGCACTGGGACACGGGATGGAAGGAGAAGCTGTGGCTCGGGCACGGCTGTGAGGAAGAAGTGCTTCTTCCTCGTGAAGGAGAGCGTACCAGGAACAAGAGGTGTGTTGCTACAGCATGCAAAATTGCACTGCTCTATAGAGCCCAGTGGTTTAATATCAAAGTGGATAAAAACTTCTTCAGTGCAGAGCAAGATTGAGGGTCTTTGCAGAAAAAAAAAAATATAAAATAAAGAGAAGCCGTTACTAAAGCATTTGTATGTTCAAAACAGACCACTCAATGGAAAACAAACTTTTCCCAACTTGATCCCATCGCCTGTGAGATCTGACATCTCTCTGCCCTGGGCTTAGCCCGGCTCCTTATGGTAAGCAGCTGGTTAAGCTGTAGGGGATGGGTCACCTTACCGAGACCCTGCGCCTCTTGGCGCCTGCCCTGGGGGCTGCCCATGGCTGCACTGCTGCGCCCTGGGATCTGCCTGCTGAATGCCAGCTCTCCTGGGGAGACCTTCCTCCCCTCCCTGAGGATTACGCTACAAGCGGCCAAGTTAAAACCAGAACCAAGTTTGACACAAGTTGTCAAAGCAACTTAAAGCGCCGTTCCCCGTGGTTTGGTGCCTCCTTTAAGCAGCTGCAAGCAGCTGGGCTTCAGCAGCACGAACACTTGGAAGCGGGGGAACCGCCGAGGGACCTGAAGGAGCCGAGTGCTGCCCGGCTGCCTTGGGGCTCCCGAGGGATGGGCGGGGGCTGGAGGCTCGCCGCTTTTCGAGGCTGTCCCCCACCGCTCGCACATCCATTTTGGAGGCGGCAGCTCCCGGTACCGGGGCTGGAGGCCGGCCCGCCGCCCGCCCCGCCTCAGCGCCCGTACAAGATGGCGGCGCCCAGGGGCCGCCGGCTCCTGCGGGGCAGGGGAGGCGCCCGCAGCCGCCCGGTGCCGCACGGACGCAGGTAGCGGCCGGGACGCCCGGCGGGGCCCGGGGGGGCGCCGGGGGTCTGCCCGCATCCCGAGGACCTGGCAGCGGGGACCGGTGAGACCGAGGCCTGGCGGCGGCCGCCGCGCTCGGGCCTCTCGCCGGGGCCGGCCCCAAGCGACCCCAACTCGGCCCGGGGGCTGCGCCTCCGGCTGCGGTGCGCGGGTCTGCTGGAGTTGTCTCTCATTCCCCCCTCTCTGCTTTTTCTTCGCAGGCCGTGATAAAAACCCCGCAGTGCCGCGCTGAGTGGGTGAAGGGAAGGGGGATAAACAATGCCCAAGCAAGCAGCAGTGACAGTTGCTGTGGCGACCCTGCTGGGTGTTGCGGTGGGGGGCCTGGTTTTGTGGAGAGCAGCCCAGCGCCGGAAAGCAAGAGCGTGCTGTGGGGATCAGCGAGAGGAAGCGGTTAAAAAGGCAGGAGATGAGGCAGTGATTAAGGCAGAGGATGAGAAGGTGCCTTCCTTCTTCACATCTCCCACCTTCTCCCGGGCAGAGAGGAGCCTTGGTGCGGACATAGTGATAGTCTCAAAGCAGGAGGAATGGGAGCGGGTCGAGCCGTTGCTGAAGAAGGAGCTGGAGAAATGGCCAGTGCTTGGAATTGATTGTGAGTGGGTGAGTGATCACAAGTGCCTCTCCTTTAGGTTGCAAATTGCAACAGGAGATCATCTAGGGAGGAGCTATTCCTCTGCTTGAATGGGTACCACTCGGCTGACTATTGAAACCGTGATTATCTACCATGACACCAGTGAATTGTTCACTAACGTTGATTGTTCTCACGTTTAAGCTTGTTGGCTGTAAGTTTTTAGTTCACTAGTTGCATTGGTTTGCTGAACTTTTGTGATCAGTCTAGTTCTAAACATGCAGTGATAATTGTATAGTTAAATAGCACGGTACGTTTTATCTCTTTGCATGTGGTTTACCAGAAGTAGTTTGGATTTATGCTATTTTAAGTCCATCTATGTACTGAAAAAAGAGTTTCTTAATAAACCAGAAGAGGAGGATAATGCTGATAAGACGATAGAACTCTGTGGGCATACCAGAAAGCAGTATTCATCTGCTGCCTGTATGTTTGCCTATGTGAGCTCTTGGAACAGGCTTTGAGTCATTTATAAAGCTTGTCTTTGCCATCATTTTGGCTGGAAGTTTATTCACCCCACATTCATTAGTACAAGCCACGGTTAAACGGTGTGCCATAAACACATATGTAGTGCTGACATGGATTAAGGAATGTGTGTGCTTTCTTCTGCCAGCCCAGCTGTGGGGGACAAGGGTGAAAGGAGGAAAACATCTCTTGCAGGGTTGTGGCAAGAAGTAATTGTGGGACGGTAATCCTGTGAAACAAATCACATAATTTGCAGGAAAAGCTTTCAATTGCATAGTCTGATAAGTATTTCCTGTCTTTGGTGGCCTGTTTTATAACTTGATCCAGCCGCAGTACTGCTAGTAGCCCAACTGTGATTTTTGCCTTTATTTCAGGTATCTGTGGAGGGAAAAGCAAATCCTGTGTCCCTTCTACAAATGGCTTCTTCCAGTGGCTTCTGTGTTCTCATCCGGCTGCCCAGGCTTGTTGCCAATGGACAGACTATCCCAAAGACCCTGTTGGACATCATGGCAGATGGTGCTGTATTGAAAGTAGGGGTAGGATGCTGGGAAGATGCTTGCAAGTTACTTCAGGACTATGGTCTTCCAGTCAAAGGGAGCGTGGATCTCCGGTATTTAGCCATGAGACAGCGGTAAGTGTCTGAAGACAGAGGCAGCTCTGTTTCCAGTATGCCGTTTGAGTCTGAAATATTAAAAAGTAATTTGCGTGTGCTGGATGATGCCAGGCAGGTAGGACTGTAGTTCTCAGGACTGGGCACTTTCTTTAGAGCATGAGCACTGATGGCAGCAGCCCAAGAACGTGTCAGGCTTGTATTCTGTGGCCTTAAAGGAAATGAAATCATGAATGTTAATTGTGTCGGTTTGTCTTCTCATGTAATACCAATAAGGGCTTTTCTGAGTATCTTGCTTCGTCTTGTAAGAAGTCCAGGCACAGTGATGCAACACAGTCAGAGAGCTCACAATGGAAACAGATGATTGAATACGCTGCTTGAAACTATGGGGTAAATGTGTGAGGGGCACTTAAGTGGAACTGTGAAATTACAGGATTTCCTGAAAAATGGCTAAAAAAGACCCTAGCTCCAATTTTCTGTTCTAATATCAGTGTTTCCCATTATAGGTTATAATTGTGATGCTATTTTATCATCTGTTGTTCTTCCTAAAATAAAATGTTTTACTTGGGAATGTTCTTCATATTTGGTATATGTGTGTTGTTAGTGATGTGGGGCATGGATTTGATGACCTGATGGTGCCTTTTTAGCGCTGAGGATGAATTCCTATTGAGGCATTCCTTGCTCTCATGCCCCTCAGAAAATGTCTCCAGGCCTGTTTATTAAGTGGCTGATGAATCCCTGGGGCAGACAGTCCAGCACTCTGTGACAGACCTCTTTATTTCAGAAGCAGGTAGTTCAGAGCCAAATACTTCAGCTTGAGATATTACCAACTCCCAGCCTTACCTGTTTTGCATATTGCAGACACTAGATAATTACCAAATCTAGGTTGGACGTTGTAGTGGAGAGGGCCTGTAAAGCTGACAAGAAGCTGTATGCTGCTTGAGTGGGAGTCATGCGTCAAGCGCGTTATGTTCTGGCAGAACCAGGTTGTGTGAAGCCGTCTGAATTTGCATGAGTATTTAGTTTCATTTTTAATATGCCTCTTTTGCTTTCTTTGTTAAAACTGAAGGAAGGATCTACTTCACAACTGCCTTAGCCTTAAGTCTTTAGCTGAAAAAGTCCTGAACTGCCCGCTTGACAAGTCTCCTCGGATGCGTTGCAGCAACTGGGAGGCAGAAGAACTGACACAACATCAGGTGTGTCTTCCACTTCAACTTTGTGTTTTGGGAGGAAAAGCAAACTTTTTATTAGATGAGAGGCATTGTAACAGGGAGATCTTGTCCTTCTTTGAGTTCTGGTTCAATAGCTTCTGTGTGACTATGATCCAAAGTCAATTTCAGACTCTGCTTGAGTTTCCTTCCTTTTCTATGAAGACAAATTTCTGTCTATAAGGCCAGGTCCCTTGAACAAGTTGTTTGTGCACCCAAAGCCTCACTCTTTTGTTTGCTTTCCTCCAGTTTATAGCAGTCAGTGCAATATCAGATAAAGACCCTGGAAACCTTGTTCACCATCTCTAGTCTCTCATGGCTTCCCTAATTGCTTATGTTCTTTACAGTCGTGCTGCAGATGTCTACAAAATCAGTGACCAGTAGAGGGAGTGACAGGATAAATAATCACATTGAATGGTAGTAGGCATTGTGCCAAAAGGGAGCAAGGGAAAACAAATCCAGCTTCTGGTTCTACTAAATCTAGTGTTAAAGACTGATGGTGTTTGGGAGTGTTTGCTGGTATCTCAATGTCTGTGCTTTTCTGCAGGTTCTCTATGCTGCTAGGGATGCCCAGATCTCAGTGGCTCTGTTCCTCCATTTGCTGGGATTCGCCTGCCTCCCTGCTATATCTGAAGGTGAAAACTCTGTTGCTGCTTGGGAAAAAGTACTGAGTAAATGCCAGGGCTTGGTGGATATTCCATTTAGAGGAAGGAGGAGTGGCAGCACAGGAGAGAAGAGTGGGGAGGCACGTTCCCCTCAGAAAATAAAGAATCGGAAATCTTCGGTGAATGTCCAGTCCTCTGGCAGTCAGCAAGTGAGAGATCCTCGGAGGCAGAAGCGAAAGCCTCTGGGTGTGGGATATTCTGCAAGGTAGGTGTGTGAGCAGATTTTATTCCTTGCACCACAGGTGAAAAAGCTTTGTTTGATACTTCCTGCTCTAGTTATTAAACAAAGAGGACAATAAGAGCTAGGAAGGGACACAGCACCAAACAGTCATGAGAGCCAAATCCTATTTCTTCTTTCCCAGTTTCCCTCTATTGAAAGTGGCAGGGGAACTCAGATCTGTACTAGGCCATGAGTAGATTGAGAAGATGTCTTCAGTTTTTACCTTCCCTTATGATATGGAGGCATTAGCTCAAGAGCAGAGTCCCAGCAGGAGGCCGTTGGCTGTCTGGGTGGCATTTCCAAACAGCTGAACCCAGTCTCCTCCAGGGAAAAGGAGGCAACTGCATAGAGATTGTCCTGTGAGCAGGATCTGCCTCGTAAGCTGGTGTTCCTACTGTGCTGCTCCAGATCACTGTGGTCACAGAGAATGTCAAGGGACAGCAGACCTGAAAGCTACCACTGCAAGGGGTAAGAGGGATTATGTGAGGTGCCAGGGAGCGCAGGGAGGATCATCTGTAGTGGTATCAAAGCACTGCACTTCTCCATACACCAGGGGGAGAGGAGGGAATGGTTCTACTTTGTCCTTGCAGAGGCAACTGCTTCTAGATTCAGGATCCCCAGCCAGCAGGCTGTTCTGTGGGACAAATGCTAAATTATTATGGCCTTTTGCTACTGTGAGTTCAGTTGTTTTTAAATAAAACAAGTAGGAGTGATCTCTTTAAGCTTAGTGTAGTGGGAGACACAGAGAACTAGTATATTTATATATGTTTGGGTGCACTCTAATAAAATTAATCACATGGATGTAGGAACTCAAACACCCTCCTGCCCCACCTTTACCTTTACTTGGGAAGAAAAAGATTGATTTTGGTATTTTTCTCCTTTTTTTTTTTGGCAGTGGAGTTTACAGGATTGGCAGCGGAGTCATTGTATTGTAGTCAGTAACATTGATTTAATTAGCAGTCATTAACAATATTGTGTTGTATGCAGCAAGTCCCTTCAGATATATATATTTTAATTTGGAGCCTGTGTCATACAAAACAGAAGGGCTGTACTTTATGGGCGGATTAAAATTTAAACACAGCTGAATTCCAAACTGAACTGGTATCTCCCCATGGTTGCTTGGTTATTTATTTATTGGTTTACCCATGCTGGATTTCATGAGAGATTTGTAGATCCACTGTTTTTTGCAGTATCTCCAGCAGTCCAGTTCTGGTAAGACTGGATGTCATTTCAGAAGTCTTTTTCTGTTCTTCCTTTCTGTAAGCAAGTTTGATTTGAATGTTTATAAATTTAGAGTTGGGAGGTACTCATATTATGATGGTGACTGAGCTGAACTGCTGATTTTTGGTGAAAAGAGACCTCCTGTATCATTACATTTTTTTTTTATTCCCACCCACCCCCAGGGACATCAGGAGAGATCCTTTTGCTAGATTACATAGCCTCTGAATCAGTCTTTTTAGCTGGTAGAACTCTGCTGAGTGAATGCTCAGTGAATTGAATGAATACTGAGTGAATTTCCAGTACTCCAAAGGCTGTTTTTTTTTTTTCTAATGTTGCTCTTGGATGAATGAAGTAATTGCTGTTCATACAAAGTTTTAGAAAAGTCATCTTAATAAATAATTACAATATGGGCTTAGGTAGTTATCCTTGAAGTGGCCTTGTCTACAGGCTGGTAACACTCCTTCAGCTTGCCTGGAGCTCATCTTCGTTCTTGACTTTACCTTTTTTTTTCTAATGCAGAATTTTTTTTTGAAAACCATTGTCATTGGTGGTATCTCTTGAAAACTAGAGATTGGAGTTAGCACTTCTATTGGCACCAGGAGAGCAAAGATACCTCACAGTCAATTCATGAACCTCAGATACGTTTTTAGATGTTTTACTTCCCTTAGCAGCAGCCTAAGCCATGTCTTTAGAGGCTCCTCTCCCTCCTGTGATTTGGATGAGGCTGCAGGAGTTGTAGCGTGGAACACACCACTGTAGAGAGCTCTGTTTTTCTGGCACGTTACTATATTTTTTGCGATGTTATCCTTGTTTCATAGAAAATCTCCACTGTATGACAACTGCTTCCTGCACGCACCAGATGGACAGCCCCTGTGCACCTGTGATCGCAAGAAGGCTCAGTGGTATCTGGACAAGGGGATCGGAGGTGAGCACAGTAACGTTCCTGTTGATATTTAAAATACAGTGTTTTTTTCATGTTTCTTAGATAATTGGGCATGATTTTTTTGTATCCTTTCTTACTGAAAATGCTGTTGTGGATTCGGATGTCTCATTTAGTTTAGCATCGTTATCAAAGCTTTCAAATACAACCTTGTCTTGAATACTCTCTACTTGCCTTTACTCTTTCAGACCTAGTTAGCACAGACCCGTTTGTTGTGAAGCTGCGGTTTGAGCCTTCAGGACGTCCTGAGTCTCAAGTTGATTATTACCTGACAGTGAAAGAGAACCTGTGTGTTGTATGCGGCAAACGGGAGTCCTACATCCGGTGAGTGGCTCAGTGGGAGAAGAAGAAGTTGCATCTGATTTAAAAACAAAAAACAGCAATAAGACTGAAGTCTGCATCTAGTTCAGCACCCAGAAGCGTGGTTAGTGGGCTGAAATGTTTGTTCACGTCCTAGAAGGTCTGTCACTGGTTGAATGCTCTGTGGTCACATGTATCTGGGTAAGTTTGACACCGAACAGGTCAGCCTTCCCTCTTACAGAGGATGGAGGAATTGGTCCTTGGATAAAATGTGTGTTGCAGTTTGAATTACGGGTGGCAGTAGTAGCAAACACATGCTGTTCTGATGGCATTCTCTTCTGAGAATAAATATGCTATTCCTTCCAGTACTTAATCCTTATATTATTGGAAGGCTTAGGTGAGCCTGAACTTTCTGAAGAGACAAAGGGTAAGATTTTTGTCTTTGCTGCTGTTTAGTTGGCAGATGTGCTTCTTAAAAAAGAGAAATGTAGAAAACCTGTAAAGAGAAGTACAGATGAGGGGTTTCTGAAACTTTTGTGGTGGATTGAGAATCCTAGCACTGGTGATCTTTGTTTTCCTGCACTTTTATTATTAGTTGTACTTTTGTGGGCCAGGAAGAGGAGAAATCAGGGAGTAGCAGCTCCAATGCAATGAGCTGGCTGACTTGTCTTCCCCAGGAAGAACATTGTTCCTCACGAATACCGAAGACACTTCCCCATCCAGATGAAGGACCACAACTCCCATGATGTGCTCCTACTCTGCACGTCCTGCCACGCCGTCTCCAATTACTACGACAGCCACCTCAAGCAGCAGCTGGCCGAGGAGTTCAGTGCCCCCATTGGCTCGGAGGAGGGAGTGCGTATGCTGGAGGACCCTCTGCGCAGGCAGGTGCGCTCGGGGGCCCGGGCTCTGCTGAATGCAGACAGCCTGCCTGATCCCCGAAGGGCAGAACTTCTGCAAGGCATCAAGGACTACTTTAACACAGAAGCAGTGACCCCGGAGATGCTCCAGGAAGCAGCTGGTCTGGAAACCAGGTATAACAAGCCGAGCAGTAGATGTAACATTTTAGCCGTTTAAGTGCGCACGTAAATTCAAAAAAAGGGTGTCTACACACAGAACCTTGGGGAAATGTTAATGGAGCAAAGTAAAATCCAGCAGCATTTACAGAGCTGACGATCACACATGCTGGCTTTTTCCCACTGTGCTTTTTAATGAAAATAAGACCTATTGCTGGATTCCTTGGGATATGATTGTACCTTCCATAAAATCATGGTGTCGAGTTAAGGAATTTCTGAATTTGAGACTAGCAGAAGTTGATGTGCACAGGCAAAATGTACCCCTAAAACCACAACTTTATTGCTTGCATAAGCCTGCAGAGTCTGGATTTGTAGTGCTCATATGCTTAACTAGAAAGCAAAGAGAGAAAGAAGGTAATTGTGCTGTATCCTAAGGCTCTGTGAAGACAGGCACACCCTGGATTTCTTATTGTGCGCTTGTTTACCCTCTTTTCCCCTCATGCTGGTAGTGGTCTGTGGACTGCAGCACTAGTGTTTACCTCTTTTCATTTCTCTTCCAGCAATCTCCTTTGGTTCTTGCTCATCCCTCTTCCCCTTTACTGTTTGCTGCTTCCTTTTGAAGGACAGACAGATCAGGGAGGGAGACTGAAAGACAATCATACCAGAAGTCTTCTGTCTTTAAGCCTCCCCAGATACCTGTTCTTAACTAGTATCTGATCTCTGTCTGCATGAAGACAGTATTTTCTCCTTGTTAAACTCATTGTTGCTTGCTATGTGCCTATGTAACATCTCAGTACCTATCCAGGCAGGGAATCCAATGGCAGGATCAGGGCCCTGGAATATTGTATGGTTCTTGCCCTGAGATATTTGCAGTCTGTCTCCTGAGTAGCTTGTAATGGGCCTGGGAGCTTTATTTAGTATTGCTATAAAAGAATAACACTCAATTCATTTCAAAGGACCCTGCTTTCCGGTGTAGCTGTGTTCCAGAAAGCAGTCTGGCATTGAAGCAAACCTTAGAAGTTTCTCTCCCAGCTCCCCTCCTGGTTAACTTACTCCATGTGGCTGTAATTAAACCACACAACTGAAATCATCTTCAGTGCCTTGCTGTTTTTTGCAGACAGGTCTGGAGTCTGACAGTGGGCTTGTGTGAAAATGAACTCTGCTTTTGTCCTGGCAGGATCTGCAATGAGAGCTACATGCCACACGGACTGAAGGTGGTGCAGTGCTTTGCTAAAGGAGGCCTGCGCTCCCTGATGCAGCTGGAGAGACGCTGGCGGCAGCACTTCTTGGACAGCATGCAGCCCAAATACCTCCCAGAGCAGTGGTCAGTGGACCATAACCACACAAAGCTGATCCGAAAGTATGGGGAGGATCTTCAGATCGAGCTGTCTTGAAAGTCACTTCCAAGACTCTAGATAGGATCTAATAGACATACGTAACTGAAGGCGGACGGACTGCTTTTATTTGTCTTTCTCCACTAACACCTGAACCTGGGTTTGTGAACAGGCAGCAATGGGTCTGCCAGATTTGGCATTTATAAGGAGTTAAATCCGTTGCCTTGAATTTTATCAGGTGGCTTGGAATTTTTAACCCTAGACTCACTGATTAGTTCAGTGCAAGAGCGATATGCTAAGGGAATTATCCTTCTCTAGTTGACTGTTGGGAGTTATTTTCTACCCCCGGGATGTCTGGTGCCTCCAGGCCATCTCTTTTAACACAGAGCACAATATGTACACGTTTCCAGGGTTTCTGAGAGGTGTATATGTGCACCTTGGCTGCACCTCAAGAATCTCCTGATAAAAATCTTTGCTTTCAGTGCAGTTGTACTCACATGAGTTCTTCTCAGAGAAGACTACCCACTAGAGAGAGATTCCTTATTTGGAAGTAGCAAAGAAACCTTACCTTTATTTATTTATTATTTTTTTTTTCAGATTCTGAGCTGTATCAGCATTCCAGGTAGGCCTCACTGTCCTGGTGCTTGAGGAGTAGTAGTAATGTTTGGCAGTGTGGAAGCTCCCATGTCAAGGTTTTTAAATAGCTTCCAGCAGCACAGAGTCAGGTTTTTTTTTTAAAAAAAAAGGAGATTTACCAATTCTACTTGTTTATCCTGAGTAGCTCTCAGCAGGTACCTTTTCATATCAGAGTAAAATGTGACCAGGTGTCTTAAAAGGGATGAGAAGAAACAAATTTTTATTAAAAACCAGCATCTTTTAAGAGGTCAGATCATGTGTGGCAGGAAACTGGAAAATCTGGTGTTCTGTTCCTGGATTTGACTTGTGTGGTGGTGAGCAGGTCATACTCTCTCCATGCCTGTCTCTAAAATGGGACTAATAATACTTACCTATCTCACAAGGGTGTTGTGAGGATTAATTAATTAAGATTTTTGTAAAATGCTTTAAAAACGTGAGCCCGTGTGTGCTAATTATTATTGTTTTTAAAATTGTGCTGCTGTCTTGACTTTTCATAAATATACATGGTTTTTGCCTGGTGTTAGATCCTAGTGAAAATACAACTTTTTAAAAGTACATACCCATTTCTGTGAAATCACTTTTGATGATTTTGATTGCATGAGATGATTGTGCTTCTGAATGAAACTATGCTCAACTTCTATAAGCCTCTGTAGAGAAGTTTTGGTAAGACTCTTACCATGCTTCAGACTGCTGTGTGTAGCACAGTTGACCCATATTTCATGATAACATTTGGGCAGAATGCTATTGGGCTTGCTGTGATTGTGGTGGAAAGTCTCCTCTATCAGGTGATTTGAGAAATTTCACAAGCCAGAGGTGAAAAACATGTTTGTAGCAGAGCCTGTTTGAGATGTGTAGGAGCCAAGGAGAAATTATACGTTAATGTCATCCCAGAGGAGCTGCAGAAGCAGGCCGGCTAAAAGGAATCAAAGGTTTGTGATAAATAGTACTTATCACAGAGCCACAAATGAGACCATTTTCATTACAAGGGCAATTTTATGTCTTTCTTGCACCATTGACAGGTCTTGACAAAAACTGATGAAGCCGATGTGTTCTGTCACTGTGCTCATTCACACAGCTGATTATAATCTCAGCAAGAACCTCCTGTCTACAGCAGGAGCTTGGATGTAACTGCTTTTTGCCAAAGCATTTTGAGCATGTGTTCAGGTAGTGTTATCTCCTGTCTTTACTGATATCAGGTCAGCGTGGTGAGAGCTCTTTGCATGGCTCTGAAAACCCTTTTCAGCCGTCAAGAGTATAAACTGTCCCTCTCACTTCTTTGTTCTGTTTTTCTCCCTTTGTTCCGATGCATGAACTCCTGATAAAGCTATCCTTGTTTACAGGAACCCATAGGTGACAACAGGGCCTTTTCTTTTCTCAGTAAAGAGGAAAAAGACAAATGATGTTGAGAAAGGAATTAGACTAAGGGTCCTCTAACTTAAGGAGTTGGTGGTATCACTAAAGAACTTTTTAATTTTTGTCAAGTCACTTGTTTAGAAATAGGAGTTTGCAAGGAAAAGTTCCTTCATAAATATTTTCTTAGCTAGTATTCTTCATTGTTGGTTGTAAGATAGTCTTAACTGGCATGATTTCAAGTCAACCTGAAAGAGGGGGGAAATGGTATATTTATTGTGTAGAAATAGATTATTTTTATATGATTGTGATTTAAAATGTTTTTGCCTTTTAATAGCATATGCTTGCTCTTTCTGTTCAATAGGTCTTGCATATGGTTATCCAGAACACTTGCTGGTTTACACGGTAGTAGCAGTTCTACTGGGAGGGTCAGAATGTACTGATTACTTAAATTATTATCAGAGTACACTGCTTCCTCCTTGTAGAGTTGCTGTTCCTCTGGAATATATGGTGGTCAGAGGAAGAGCAAAACCAGCCTACAGATAAAACTCCATATGTCTTCATTGTTACTTTCAGTAAAAAACTGCTCTTTTACCAGACTTAACCATCAGTCAAGCTCTTTTTTTTCCTTTTTTCATGCCTGCTTTTCTCTTATTTCCCTGTGTCTCAGCCTGTCCTTGTGAGTCCATCCCTCCTTAGGGTAATGCCTGGACCTCATCATCTGGATTTCCTTTTCCAGTGCCTTTCCCTGCTGATCTCCCAGGTACCAGGATACTGTACTTCCTAGCAATGTGATAGCAAGTTTGCTCAGGAATACTTGAATTGTTCTGAGGTGGATTCAGGTACTGTCCTTGCCCTGATTATGTTGGTCAGTCACATTGGCTGCCTCTTTTTAAATAAATCCTAGGTTTGGCTCAACCTGAGTAAAAACTCAGGTTAGGTTTCCCCTAGCATGTTATCTAGGACTCTCCTGCAATAAACAGTGCATCCATTCCTTCAGTGGAGGGAGAGAATGTCTGTGCCTCTCTGTGGGCTGACTTTCACAACATGAGAGTTTTCTTTCAGTTGCTTGTCACTTCATGCTTGTGAGTTTGCCCATGGTACACTGCCAGAGGTGGGGAGAGAATGTTTCCTTTTCACCTGGCACTTGCTGCTACCTGCCTCAAAGCAATTTGTGCAGGTTAGTGGGGAGCATCCTCCAGATGCTGCAGTCCTGCCTTGGTTTGTGAGTTCCCTGCAGCTTTTGCCTCAGTCCTTTCCATTTCAGGCATTTTGTCCTTGTGAAGTGGATGTGCTTGGGGTGCCTGTCAGATTCCCTCTGTTCCATGTGAGACCTGAGGAAGGCTTGAAAAAAAGTTGGGTTTTATTCTGGCACAGCAAAGAGTTAAGGACAGCCATCCTGCAGTTGTCTTCCCCTTGTTCTTACAGCTGAACAGGCTTACACCAGAAATTTTGCCACTCCAGAGGATAATGACAAAATAACTTCAATTTTTGTAATGCTGCTGTGAAGCCTTGAGGTAAGAATTTTTTGCTGCCCTAGCAGCCATGGTTTACTCAGTACTTTTCTAAGAATATGACTGAGTTCATGTTTCCAGAGATGCTCCTCTGGAGCTGGAGCAACAACAGCACTGGTAGTATGTTAGCTTGCCTTCCTGCATGGGATATAAAAAGACTTTTGTCCTCCCAAACACTACAGTTTGCATTTGTCTTGGCTTTGCAGAAATTTTGGCATGATTATGTGGTGCAGGAAGTACCTGGTGAGCAGAATTTTCAATAGGCTTGTGGCTGGAGATGCAGTGAGTGCTGCATTTCTGAACAGACCACACATGACATGTTAATTATTCTGTTGACAGACTTGGCATTTGGAGTCCCTTGATTTCCCCCCTCTGACAGTCTTTAAAGGTCTCAGCTGTCACATCCCATGACTGACAGGGACTGAAGACAACATATGCCCGTAGGCTTCTTGCATTTGGTACTCCTTAATGCCAGGGGTGCGAAGCCATCTTCCTGTTGCATTGCTCTTGCTCTGGCTCCCTAGGGAGTATCTGAACTCTGCATTGTCTGTAACTGTTTGTTTTACTGTGTTGTTCCCCACCACCACCACCCGTGAGAAGTACCTCAATGCCCAGGTCCTCTGCCTGGATGCCTTTGGGGAGCTGGGACCTTTGTACATGTAGAAGGAGCCTCTCTAACAAGGAGTTGCCGCCAGCCCTCACCACTGTGCAGTGTGATTTAGAGGCACCTCCAGTCTGAACCAGTAGGTCAATTCCCATCACTTACTCTTTAGTCACCTTCTCCTTCCTTCAGGAAGACACTTTTCCACATACGAAAACAACAGCCAGGCTAAATGCAGCTCTTTCCCCAGACTAATCCTGATGGCTTCCCTCATTCCCATGGTCTAATACAGGCTGTCATCCCTTTGATGTTCTTTGGGAATAAGAGACATTTTAAAGCCTTTTTTTTTTCACATTTCTATGTTGTGTTGTGTTAGCAGCATAAGGGTTTTTCCCCACCTTCAGTATGTTGTTTTGGAGAAGGGGGGAGGCAGCTTAAGGTAAGTGCAAAGACTGCATCCTGCTTCCTCTGGGAGTTTTTAGAGGAGCAACAGTTTGCCCTCTTGTATTAGCCCAGCATCAGTGTGATTTTGTTAAATGCTTTTACAGGTAGAAAAGGTAATGCTGGAGAGTCGACATGGCCAAGTTTAGTAAGGAAAAATAATAAAAAATACCAGCTAAATAAGCACACATGGAACATAATTCTCTGTATTCAGAACAGGCACTTCTTTCACAGTGAATTGCACCATGAACTGCAGGCAGCTGTGGCAAGGATTTTCTGCGCCAAGGTTAGTGCTGCACCCTCACTTCCCACTCAACTATCACTGTGCTTGTTTCTGCTTTGAATTAACCAGGGTGATACTACCCGGTGTCTCAGTAGTGCTGGTCGCCAGGAAACAGAGCAAAACCGTCTTTCTTTTATTATTTTTTTGCAAAGGGACTGGATTAGTCCAGTTTTGGAGATGGAGGAAGAAAAGAGGACTGAAAACACAAAATAGAACTGGGGCTTTTACTGTAAAATAGAGATGTCATTTTCAAATAATAAGGAACCATTTCCTTGTACAGGAAAAACTCCAGCTTCAGCTATAGATGATACAAAATATGGCTTCTATCTTTTTTTTGCTTAAAAATTGAAAGATTGTGTAGTGATGAAGGAGCACAAGAAAAAATACATTTGTGTATCTGAGCACGAATGTGATAAGTCTGGGGAAAAAGGAACTACTAGGAAGCTGCCAGACTTGCAGACTTAAGAGAAAAACTGCATTCCCAAGCCCCCTCCACAAAAATATATTTCTCTAAGAACCTGTTTTGCATTGCGGTGTGCTCTGTAGGGATCTGACGTGTATCTCTTTCACATTGATTAATCCTGATTGATCATCCTTTGTAAAATGCCGAGCGGTACTTTGCATCAGCTGAGATCTGCCAATTGCTCTTCCTCTTTTCCTTTGTGCCCCAACTCCCTCCAGGATGTTTAGTAATAAAAGCAGAGAGATTCCGACTGCTGGTGGCAAGCTGTGAAAATGAGAGTGGGTCCTCCTTTAAATGCACTGTGGACTAAAACAAACAAACAAAAAACATTATCTTGACTTGTCTAGCAATGGCTATGGAAAGCCCAAATCAGAGCTATAAGTTTTGTGCATATAGTTTTGTGTCAGATTTTTGCCATTTGGATAATGTTTTCCATATGTTTTACAAACGTTACACCCTCTTCTTTCCCCCTCTGGTTCTCCTGTGATATATGGGTAGCAATTCTAGATGTTATTCAGCTGCACATCTCATATCGCTTTGCAGATGTCTTAAAGACCGGCTCCATTTTACAGATATTTTCCCGCAGGAAAAATATCTCCTCACTAGGAAGAGATCCAGCCCAGGAAATAAGATTAGAACTTAAGAAATCCTTACAGAGCCCTGGAAAATATCAGATTAGACTGCCTGTCTCTTGACAAATTGGCTATGGAGGAAGAAACTGCGGTAAATCAAACAGGCCTTGTGCATGTTCTGTGCATGATAGGCATAGGTGACAACCACTAGATGGTGCTGAGTATCAGACCCTCAAAAATACCCAAGTATCTTTTTTTCTCTGCCTTTAAAGTGGGCATTAGGATTCTTAATGCTGCTAGATTTCCAGCTTGTATTGAAATATTGGAGCATGCTTTTGCTACCAGCAGTGCAGAAGTTCTGCTGCAATCACAGACAAAGAAGCCAGGAGGCGAGGTAAGTACAAGGAGTTAGATGGAAGAGCTGATGTCTCCTACCGTGCTTTAAAAACAGTGTGTTATCTTTGCTCACTTGAAATAGTCACCAATTAAAAAACAAAAACAAAACAAATAAACAAACAAAAAAACTTGGAAGCTCTGGAAGGTGAGTCTTGTGCTCTGCTGGGACACCAGCACGGAAATTTGGCTTATGAGCACAGCCCAGAAGAACTGAGCTTAGAGGGAATAATGAACTAAGGGACAAGGAGACATACCAGAAGATTATGGCGAAGAGGAAGGGGGTTTTCTGGTCAGCTTTCTAGTCTACTCTAGCTAGGACAGGAGGTTATGGCCTTAAATGTCAACAAAAAGGAGATCTGGGCTGGTCAGGAGGAAAAGCTTCCTTATGTTACACATCGCTTCTTGTCCTATCGCTTCCTTACAAACACTGCGAGGGGCTCTCCAGCTGCAAACCATCTGCACTGCCCCTGTCTGTACTGACAAACCTGGAGGTGATGAAAATATTCCAGCTAGCTCTGTGCACGGCCATCCTGCCTCCATGCTCGCTGCATACCCTTCAGTCACCAGCTGCCAAGACGGACACGCAGCTCTCCTCTCTGTGAAGTGCTCTAATTCATGTGTGCCTCTTCTGGATTTTTATAGCTCTAAAAAAGTAGCTGTGAGCAGTATCTTGTATCAGAGGGAGGTTTAATATCACTGCTGTGCAGCTGGCCATTGCTACCGCTGCAGACGTGACCTTGGCACGTGTTCCCTCCCCTTAGATCCTCTCACTGTGTTTTAGCACCGCACTTTGTTCTTCCAGACAAATGCTTCAAAAAAAAAAAAAAAAGACCCAGGAGCCATTTTTTTTTAAAGTAACTTAGTAGCTTTACAGAAATCCCTGCTCCCTTGAGAAGAAATACAAAACCAGACTTCCAGCCCCGAACAAACTTTCTCTTGCTAAATATGTGCTCTTTTCTTAAATCTCAGAACTTTTTTAGGGGATGGAGTCAGTAACTTCGCTAGCTTTACGCTTCTATAAATCCCTATTATTTTTTGGTGGTTTGTTTATTTTCTGTTTGTTTTTTACTGGGAAATTAAATGAAACTGCTGTACAAGGAAACAAATTGTGCTGGAATAAAGATGGGAATACAGTAAAACTAGGATGATATTCCCACTGTTATCTTTACAGAACTATAATTTTATCTCAAAGACAAAGGGAAAAGTCTGGAAAAATACAGTCAACTTGGAGCAAAGGGAGATTCCAAAAGCAATGGGGTGCTACATACAAGGCACACAACAAAAAGTAACCCCAAATGTTCCCTGAGGACAAGGATGGGGATGTCCGAGTTGCTGTGCTGGACTGAAGCTAAAGGCTAGTTAGTTCAGGATGATTCATCTGGCCGTAGCAGTCAGTAGTGAGAACTTGGTTTTCTCTAGTTTGTTTTTCACACTTGATATTTTCAGGGATGACTGAGAAAAATTGAGTGATATTTCTTGTGTTAGTTTGAGAGGAGCTAGGGAGAGGTGTTTTGTTTTAGCAAGTCTCCTATCACCAAGAAATGTGATAGCCAACTCTTTGCAGATTCGAGATGAATGATTTTGGCAAAAAGATGCGAATGCAGCTTCAGAAATAGGGGAACAACCTCTGGTGTTTAACATAGAACAGCCTGTGCTGGTATTTAATGTAGATCTCTGCTTTTCTACTCCATAGTACAGGAGTATAGGATGCTTGCCTGCAGACCACACAGCTCCTGGGTCCAGCACCTTATCTAAAACAGCAGCAGGAGTGCTGGCAGGGTACCCCATGCTTGGGGGTGGCCTGAGCTTGTTTGGCTGCAAGGCTCCTGCACAGAGGGACAGCCACTGAACTAAGAGAGCGGTCTGCAAGGAAGAACTTCTGGGTCTTCGCAGGGGTTGGTTTTTGAAGAGCTCTGTTTTCTGTAACTCGATGGCAAGCTGTTTGGGAAGGTGGACAGTAATTGCAAGGAGGCGGATGAATGGATGTCATCTGTTCAGGCTTGACGAACACCGTGGCTGTGTATTTAGCAGTGAAGTGCTTCAATGTCAATGGTCCTTACTAGCTGTGGCTGTTAATGCCCACCGAGGTGTGTGAAGTGACTCATTCACTACGCTGCTCCAGACCATCTGAAGAGGACCCTCTGGACCCATCTTTGTCTGCTGACGACAACCAGAAATTTAGACCTTGCTTACATGTTGTTAATTATTATTTTGATGGGGGTTGGATTTTGGGATAGTCTTTTTGTTTCTTTATCTAACTGAAATTTGATTTGATGCTGTCAAGGCGGGATTGTACAAAGGCCAGTTATGTGTTTATAGCTTATTCCCCTGGTAATGCAGTGCTATAAACACCTCAAATCCAAAAGCTGTGTCCATCCTGAGAGAGTTGTACTGGTTTATTGCTGTCAGTGTATTAAAGCAGTAGTGCTTGTGTATCAACAAGCTCCTCTTTCTTTTAACAGTGAAAACATGCAGTGAGTAAATACCTTAAATACCTTTTTTTTTCCTCTTTTTTTTCCCCCTCTATTCTGAAAATAGGGAACAAATGGCATTATATCTGTGTCCCTGCCCTGGACTCCTGGCTAGGTGCAGTTATGCACTGCTAGCAGCCTGGATCCCTGCTGTAACCCAGCAGACTTGGACAAATAAGCTTGCAGGTGAACCAGGCATTAGAGATCCCCCAGAACCATGTGGAAGGTTTGATAACCAAGAGGCCCTCTGCCTCAGGAGCAAAGGAGCAGGAGAACAGTCCCAAGGAGCTGAGCTCCTCTTTCTCACTGTAGTCATCACTGACCTCATGATTTTGCCTTTGGCTCCTACTCCCCATTGCTTTCACATCAAGGAGACCCAAACCACACACAGTGAATGTGAGAAATGTGTCACTGCTCCATCAGATGGCTCCCTAGGGAAATTCTGTTCCTGCAAGGTGCCACAAGGCTCAAATGTCTATTTCTGACACCTCAAATCCCTAGAGAGTAGCTGAGCTCATGTCTCAGCAGGTGGGGCTGTGGTAGGACATTGCACCTGAAGTGCAGAATAGCTGGAACCAGAGTAAAAGTCTTGGAAAAAAGGGTTCCCACCTGCAGCAACATAGCTTGGAGTGGGGGAAAGAACACACAAAAAAACATGAGATTGGGATATTTTACTGAGAACAAGCTGCTGAACAGGACTTTCAGAACTGCATTTGAACACTCCTTGGAGAGAGGGAGAAAGTGCTTCCCTTCAGGCATTTCTGTCTGTCCCACTTTGTTTCTCACCATCCATAAACTCTTCTGAAACCTGCTCAAAGCTGTGAATGCTTTACTTCAGTATTCAGTACACCCACAGCAAAGCCTGGCATGTAGGACAAGGACTGACAAAACCAGCGGAGGCACAGAACCAGAAGTATCTGGAGACCCTTCCAAACTTAGAGGCAGTGCCTGCAGCACTCACATGGACTTCTGCCCAGTGTAGGGACAAAAATTGGGCACCTGAACAAATGTGCAGAGTCAGGCTAAGGCCAGCCCATGAAAGCAGCACCAGGTCACTTGTTCCAATATTTTATTAGTGAAAAAAATGTGTCCAAGCCAAAAACGAACCCTAAGTTTTGTTATTTGTACTTCAGTGGACTGTGGCCTAAACCCGAGTGGAAATTTCGGTGGGCCTCAGCTCACAGTGAATGGGCAAAGGCCTAACAGTCTGATGCCATCATAGATCTTTTCTCTTGCAGATGACTTAAACTCAGATTTAGATGGATGTGATCTAATTCAGAGCCCAGACCTTTCTCCCTCCTCCCACAGACCTCCGCGGTGTGGAGTGGCCTGTGTGAGGAGCGGCCTTCTGCCTCTTCCTCACCAGGCCTCGGACACACAGCTGGGAATCTCCTGGCGTGCCCCTCACACACAACATCCCTCCTCTGGGGTGCTTTCTCCTGTCAGCTCCCCCTCGGGCTCCGGGAGGCTGGGCTTTCATTTCCAGATCTGCCAGACATGTTTCATTGCGATGCCCGTTTGTCATTCTTGGCTTTTCTGGCCCAGACTTCATTTTCCACTTCCTCGTGTCATAAAAAGCTGCCAGCCTTTTATTTATTTATTTATGAAATGACAGGGCTAGATTTCTGCTAGTGAACAGAAAATGGAGCCTTTCCTTGCTTTCTTTTTTAATCCAGGTGCTAGGAAGGACCTGAAGTAGCAGAAAGCAGAAGCAGGGAGATGGGACAAAGTGGAGCATTTGCTTCACCTTGTCCATTAAGGACTGGGGTTTTACGTTTCTGAGCATGGTTGTTTCCTTCTGGCTTGTTCAGCAAACCTCCATCCTTGTTAACCAGGTCTCTCTTCCCTCACAGTTTTTTTTTGCCCCGAGTCTGGTGCACACACAGGGTGCTGAAGGAAAGCCCTGTGTTTCTAGTAGGGTGTCACCTTTGCTCCACAAGCTGCAGGGGTTGCACGAGATGGATGTGTCCCAGAGCTGTCATAACACTTTGCACTTCATCACTGTGTGAGCTGGTCCCAGTTCGGCTAAGGCCCCCTCCAGACTCAGGTGAATCCTAAGGATTTAAGAGCAGTGATGAGATCATGAGAAGAGCCATGCCAGACAGGGCTCACATTAAAATTGTGCATGAGATGTGATGACAGGACTAGAACAGCAGGGGTAGGCCTGCCTGCAGATGAAATACGTAGCCACAACGGACACAGCTGGCAGAGCTTCTGCTTGTTGGCAAGTGCACGTCCACGGGAAGGGGGCTGCTGCTCTCCCACACCAGTGATTCACCGAGCCAAGCCCTGGGCTTTACCCATCTCCCCACATCCCTTCTGTGGAGGAACTTTCGACTCTGAAATCTCAGTTCTACCTTCACATCTGACCCCTGCCTCTCCTCACTCCCACATCCAGCCCCTGCAGTGCCCTGATGAGCTCATACCTGGCAGGCCCAGCCTCGGCATATTTGCAAGAAAAAACAGAGTCACCGACAGAGGGGTGAGCAGCTCACTTTTCGATTTACAGATACTTTTTTGTAAAGCTCCTAAACCTCAACAAGTTACAGTGTTTCTGAGAAACAAAACAAATCTCCTTTCTCATCCTTCGGAAATGTACGTGTTTCATTTTTTCCTCAATTTTTCCCATGTCTCCTTTTGGACAAATGTTATTTATATCCCCTAAGAATGAGAAGCAGCTTTTCCCTCACAAGCATCAGAAAGGCTTTATTCTCTGGCCATTCCTTGAGATGCAGTTAGCTGCAGCGTGTTCTCTCCCAGCGGAGAGGTACGAGATGTGGCTCTGCTCCTTGGTGCCCCTGTTCAGGGCAGAGTTTAATGAAATTAGATCTGTGCTCTTGTACTACCAACCATGCTAAATTTGAATCTTGGTTTCTCTCCAAACACTGGAAAAGAAATAAATGCCCTGGGGGTGACACAAAGAGAGGGACAGCTGGAAAACCCAGACTTGGGAAGTAAATTTTAAAGTTAGGCTTCCACCTTTCATTTCAGGGATGTGGTGAGAGTGGTCTCAGGTGGACCAGAGCTGGGAGAGTGGAGCCACCATCACTGCCGCCGTCTGAGCAGCTGCCCAAATCCCCCACTACAATGAGGCTACTTGCACAACAGCCTTCAGAGATGAATGAGGATGTGATGTTTAGAAAGCAGAAGAGGTAAAATAAAATAAAAAATAAAGCGGATAAAATCTATTTTTATAACAGATTATGTTTGTGGGGATGCAGAAATCTCTGAGGGCTGGAAATCTGTCAAAGCCAACCCGTCCTTCAGAGCTTTGGCAGAGACCAAACGGCCCTACAAGATGCAGCTGTCCTCTTTGGCCACAGCTGCCTCTCATTGAGCTCCTCCCTGCACCAAATGATAAAGGCAAGCGGAGGCTGCTTGTCCTGCTTTATGTATTCCTTCTGTGGTATTTCTCTCATGCTAATGGTGCTGGTCCTTAGCTCTTTGTTCTCACTGGTCCCTGCCTAGCTGCCCTGGGGACACTGGGTTGGGATGAGCTGCACCCCATCTGTGGAGGAGTGGGAATGGGGCTACTGCTCAGCTGAGCAGAGTCATGGGGTCTCTTTGTGGCCCTGTGTCAATGGGGTCTGAGCTTGAAGAAGGAAAGAGCTGGATTATGGAGTGTAAACATTGGTAACATGCTGATGAATGGTGGTGTGCCTCCCAGGAGGCTGAGGCTGCACACAGCTCTACATGGGGATGTAAAACCTGGGAGCAGGGGGCTATCAGTATGGTTATTTTTGTCTGCGTAGACTTTACTGTGCCAAAATAACACATAAGTGTTCTTCAGTATTCCATCAAGCAGTATGATTGCAATTGTTGCACACAGCCTTTTTCATCCTCTCTCCACGGAGCAAAGTATGTTGCAGTGCACGCGTTTAGAGAGGAGCTGCATGCGCCAGTGATCATATATATTTTCTGGAGATGGTACATTTCTTTAATCTTGCTGTGACCTTCAAATAGAAATGGTCAGGTTTGTGATGGCTTTTAGCTCCTGTGGGAGAGATTTTCCTTGTCTTCAGCCAGCAGCAGAGGATGCAGTGTCTGCTGGAAGCTCAAATTAGACTTAGAAACTAATCTGAGTGTGTGAAACACATGTGGATGTGCTTATACTCATGTGTTGATGAATCTCTGCATCTGAAAAAAACTGCACTGATGTGCTGAGCATCTCTGTAGACATGCAGGCTTTCAAATGAAATAGTACTGCTTCTGTTCAGAGTGGCTTAAGCAGTTCCTCCCATTTCTCACTCCTTTTTCTGGCTGCTGTGCTCCTGCAGTGACAGCTCTTTATTGCCAAGCCTTGCATTCAGGTATTGGAGATAATTATGAGCAAAAATGAGGGGTCATTTTTTAAACAGTGGAATTTCTTTCTCCGTAATTCTCTTTCTCCTCTTCTACATGAGAGTGGGGGAGGTCATTTTGTTCAGCACTTATAAAGCACTCTTCTCTTTAGGGGGGAAAAACATTTGTCCTATAATGTGAATTTCTAAAGAATGTGAATCTGACTTTTTGTGTTAATGTTACAAAGAAATTTCTATCAGGTAGCCTTATTGTATCATGTGGGCTATAAAAATGGATTCCTAATGGTTAGACACCTTGCCTTTAAAGGAGAAACAAAGTCTGAAATACCTCAGTTTGGGGAAGGGGAGACTGGCTGAGTGGACAAAACTGTGAAGGACCCAGTGAAGCATTGCGTTGGACCTTGCAGACGCTACTAACAGATTATAGGTTTATACTATAGGTTTATATTATAACAGGTTATAGACTGTATGTCCATGAACAGATCCTATAGGAACAGTAAGACAAAATGCTACTCTTTTAGCAGTCCTTTGGGATGTTTGGAATAGGTATCTCCTAGCATTGGGTACGCTCTTGATGAGGCTGTCTCCACAGACACCAGTGTTGGGGAGCTTCAAAGGAAATTTGCCCTCATGTTTGCACTTCCAAATCTTCTCTTTCCCTGTGAGACTGATCTGAAAATCAGGGAGCCCCGTGTGCCTGCTGTGGGACTTGGACAGGTGAATGCGGAGATACCAAACAGGGATGATGCAAACTCACTGAGGCAAGTACCCTCAAACCCTCATCGCCTTCAGCTGGGGCCAAGTGCTCTCAGAGCCTTGCAGTGTTGGTCTTGGTCAGGCTGCTGCCGGGGAGGTTGTGGACCTGTGCTGAGACCCTGCTGCCTGCAGTGAGGTGGCTGATGCCAGTGCTCCTGACAAAACAAATGAAACGTTATCTGCACAGCTAGAAAAGGGGTGGGTCGGTGCTTCACATGCAGCCTCTTCTGTCCCAGCATGGCAGGGCCTGAGGGGGCTCCTGGGCAGGGGCTGAATCACCCAACTTGTGCTGGGCAGAGCTGTCATTGCTGAGAGCTTCTGCAAAACGGCTGGACCTGCATGATCCCAGCACAAGGGGTTTCTGTGCTGGAAGACTTTATAAAGTTCATGAGAGGACATCAGCTCGGCTTCTGTGAAAGCTTCAGGTCAGCAATTTTCCTTGGCTGTGGTTCCACTGAGGCTGTGATTTCCATAAATATCCCCCAAATCCCTTACTCCTGCCTTCCCGTGAGTTATGATGTTCCAATATAATGAGAACAGGAAAAGGTAGAAACTGGTAAATCCTCAGTGCTCCATTGATCTGGCTGGAGTCTCGGGGACTGAAAGTGCTGCAGATGGGAAGTGCTGTGCTGGTACTCCATGCACTACTGCCAGCCAGAGGCAGCTGAACAAAAAGGGGCATCCTGTGACCCTGGGAGGGAGCCTTGAACTCTGCTGAGGGTGCCCCACTTGCTGCAGTGATGGTGGCTGTGTTTTGCCCTTGAACAGAGTTTGTCTGTGCTGGGGTGAGTTTGCAAGGCCCGCCTGCCTGCAGGCTCAAAAAGCTGGAAAGCACCAGCATGCTGGACTTTTTTTCCCCACCTTAATGTGATGGATGCTTGCTCCTGATATCCTCCAGATTCCAACATTTTTCTTGGCTTTGTTGCCCTTTCTAGCTCCCACCTGGAGGGGGGTCTGGACCCTACCTGGCCAAAGTTGTGGATCGGGGGCAGTGTGGAGCCCCTGGGGCTATCAGATCCATGGCTCCTTTTTTTTTTTTTGGCCTCCCCTCAGCCTGAGGTTTCTCATGCTGAGTGCCAGGGCTGGAATGCTTTGAGAAGTGTTCTGTTAATTGTCCGGGTTATTTTGAGGGTTGGGGATTCAGAAATAAGTATGTTGCTGCGACTCTTATGAAAGTTAAGCATTTTTTCAGTGCACTTGACTTGAACCCAGCTTGCTGTGCATGATGAGAGTCGCTCTTATGGGATGTGTGAGAAACTGGGTAGGATATTTTTCACAGGTTATTTCCCAGACTGCAGTGGTTTTTGTCTGGAATTCCTCTGTAGTGGGAGACTGGAGCTTCATCACTCTGCCAGATGAGCGTTGCAAGCTGCTTCTGCTTTGCAGCTAAGAGGGCTATTATGAGCACTATCCTGGTGGCTATATTGAGCTTTAAAAGCTTAGAATTTCTATGAGGATTAAATTGCAGTTCAGGTCATATTCAGCACTGTGATGTGCTGCCAATAAAGGAGAGCAAATAGTCATCAGATTGTAATAAAAAGATTTTATTGTTAATTAATTCTGAGCACAAGAAAAGTGTTATGTGCTTTACCATAAAGGTGGGAAATAAATCCCTGTCCTAGGGAAGTTAAGATACAACAAGTAAGAGAAGCAAATGATCTGGGGCGAGAAAGGGACGTAAGTTCTCATCCTCCCTTCTACTGCTTCCTTTAAGTCAGGCTCATAAAGCTGATCAAGTTGATTCTAAGTGGATCTTCTAGTTTGATCATTTGCATTAATATATAACTTATTCTACTTAAATATTTATTTTGTTTCTACACTTTCAAAAACCTCTCATGACGGGTGCATGACTCCAGAGTGATTTCTTTTTTTGTGTGTTGTGCAGCTGTACAGTTCCTGCAGCGATGGGTGGGTGGGTGGGTTACCTGGCTCCTTCTCCCAAGGGTCCCCTGTCCCACATAACCATCTCTGAAGACTTTCCTGGCTTCTTCATTCGTCTGGCCATGGTTAGCCTTTTAGCAGGTTCTTCTCACTTGAGAAACACAAGTGCATTGCAGACCTGTTAATTATAGCTTACTGGGGATTCTTCTGTTCTCATTTTCATTAAGAAAAATCTTCATGAAGATAACCTTAAGATTAAACTGACCTTAAATACCACTTAAGAGAATGTTTAACAGTGCAATTTAATACAAAGCAATTCAAATTCCAGTTCCCAGTTTAACAGTATGCTCTTTGCCCTATCTTTGCCCTGGATCACTGCCCTCCACCACCTTACTGCTTGGACATCGGCCAGAAACCATGAACCAGAAGGTATTTCTGTCCTGGTTGGCAAATATGCCATCCCAGGCAGCTCATCTTCTGTTAATTGCAGAAATAATCAGCATTCACCCTCTGTGCCTCTTCTGGCTGGGCATCAGAATAGATTAAGGATGGAGCCACTCCTGGGGGAGTAATTTCTGTCTGGCCTCTTTGTGTTGCCTGTGGAGGTGACCACCTGGAGGGAGCCTGAATGGTATCTAGCTCTATGCCACGTTTAGGATGGCCTGTTAGATTTCTGGCACACCTTGTGCTTTTGTGGTGCAAGTGGCTGAGAACAAGGGTGTGCAGGGCGAGAGATGATCTGGGGCATTGCAATGTAGGTTTTCAGAAACCCAAACATGCCCACAGCCTCTGACAAGCACGAAGAAGTTCTTTGGAAATGGAAAGTATTTGGGGCAGTTTATGAATCTGGCCAGTGTAGTTGAGAAATGCAGATAACATTTTTCTTTTCCAGTTCCAGGCAGTGGAGGCTGGTGGCGCACACTTTACCACGTTGGCACTGCAGTATACATAAACATGTCTCAAAGGCTTGCAGAGGAGTGGTTTGCATCTGGGTTAAGAGCACAGTGAGGTGCTACAGTTAGACCTAGACCATCAGATTGTTCCCCATTTGCTGTGGGAAGGGACTCCATGGCTCTTCCTGCCCATTGGGGCAAACACTTCTCCCTTTCTATTTTTTTCCAAGGGTCTTCCTGAATTGAAACCAGGGCTGAACTCAGAGTCCTTCTCAGTAGGTAAACTGCTTTCACCCATGCCTATGCACCTTTTTCTGTACCTGGAAGCAGAGTCACCCTTGCTCAAAGAGAGCATGAGCTTCACCAGGGAGGGTGAGTCTCCAGCCCAGGGATGGAGTGGAGGAGGAGGAAGGAGCCACTTGGTGGCAGCAGCCTCAGAGAAAACCACCCTGAGATGTCTTGCACTCTTCTCCAAGGTACCTTGCTCTGACCATG
This sequence comes from Heteronetta atricapilla, assembly GCA_011075105.1. Taxonomy (NCBI): domain Eukaryota; kingdom Metazoa; phylum Chordata; class Aves; order Anseriformes; family Anatidae; genus Heteronetta; species Heteronetta atricapilla. The sequence goes on from CM021735.1 coordinate 27,766,042, forward strand.
AAGAAGGAGCTCTCTGAGGAGAGGTTTTGTGGGAAAAGTTCCTGAGCTGGGGCTGCTCTTCACTTGCCTAGCTTGGCTAGGAGCCATGACAAGCTTGCCTAAGAAAACCACAGAGCTGTCTCAGCTGAGTGTATGGATGGGCTTTGAAGTGAGAGTTATCAGAAGGAACCCCTGTGGATGGAGAGCTCTGTGGAAGTGAACTGTGACTGTATCCTTAGCCCTTGTGGCTTCAAGATACATGACTTCCTGGATCCCCAGCCTGTAGTGCTTTCAGTGAGCAGGCAGGAGCCCAGCTGGGCACGGGGTACTTCTGCACGAGGTGCAGCTCCGTGCCTGGCTGGTGGGCCATGGGTGAGCAGAGCTGCATCTCCCTGAGCAAAGGAACCACATCCCCACAGGACAGTGCCACACACTCATTTCTCCCCCTTTGCTGTTCTCCTTGCTACCCTTGCGACTGCTGAAGGAAGCACCCAGATGGGGAAGTCCCTCCTGCCAGCCTGGAAAAGTGAAACCTCTCTGCCTTGCAAGGGTGCAGCTGCACAGCCCAGCCTTGCGTGACCTGCTCCAGCCCCTGAACTCTAATGCTGATTTTCCTTAAATGTTATTAGCTAAACTCTGGATGACTTTGTTCAAACTGTTTCTGGAGTCTAGACAGACCTTATGTTTGCGTTTCAGATGGCACTTCCATGCCTGGAGGCCACAAAAAATAGCGGACCTGATTTATCAGATCAGAATAGTGCTAAGGAAAGCCTTTTTGTGTTCTGCAGATGTTCCATAGTTGAAAGCTCAGCTACATCAATCAGTAATCTGACAAACATGTTCTCTGCACCATAGCAATAAAACAGCCATGTTTTACTTTTTGTGAAGACAAGTCTGGATGATGCTTGTCTTTTTTTTTTTTTTTTTTTTTTTTTTTTTTCTCTGCAATGAAGAACACTTTAATTCTATCTGGGATACCAGATCTGCTTGCTCTTCTAGCTGTTACCCAGGCTATCACCCAAAAATACAGAACTGATTTCTCAAATGCGTTATTCAACATTCAGGGCTCTAGGAGATCCCTTCCTATGGAAGGTGATTTTTGGTAAGGCCTTGGTGATCATAAAGAAAATAAGGTTCCTAAACACCCCCCTACGTATCACAGAATCACAGAATTTCTAGGTTAGAAGACACCTCAAGATCATCGAGTCCAACCTCTGACCTAACTCTAACAGTCCCCACTAAACCATATCCCTAAGCTATACATCATCTACATCATAAACTTCTTCCATGTAGCTGATCATATTCCTCCTTTCCATTACTGTATGAAGATTACTCACTAAATACGTAGGCTAACAAATCAGCCACTTGAATTGCCAAAGGGCCCCTTATATCATTCCGCTGTATAGAACTGAACTAAGTGTGTCTCAAAATAAAATAAAATAAAAAAAAAAAAAAAACAAAGACTTCTCTAACATGGAAATCCCAGCTATAGAGGGAACAAAAAAAGAACAGTTGTGGTGGTAAGACCCCACAATTCTGCTGTGATGCTTGTACAAGATTTGTTCAGTTTATTATGTTTTTCAGGTCATTTCTGTTAGGCAACAGAGGTATTCATTGAATTGTCTGATGCTTTTGCAAAATCAGCAATGCAATATTGTCACTTAATAATCATTATATATCTACTCTGGAGGTTGCATTGAGATCTCTGCTAGGCTGCATCTGGTGCTTATTTCTGATAAGACTGTCTCCAATATCTGTATACAACCCTGCAGCTTATAGTATAGCCACACATGAAGAATTTGAATTGTCAGAGGTCCCTGTACAAACACAAAGTTCGAAATACGCTGTCTCTTAAATGAGAGGTGAGATTTTTGGAGCAAAGCTCTGCAGTTGGAGGTGAAATCCTTGCAAATTCTGGCTGCAGAGCACACGACCTTGGTACTCATAGCATGGGCCTGGGAGCCAGGGAGCATTTGGGCCTTGAAGATGCGATATGGCTGGGGACGCGTCTTCAAAGCGTGCAGAGGCCTAGTGCTGCTCAAGTACGCGTCTCGTTGCGGTGGCTGTGCTCAACGGGTGCTGTGTGCCCCAGGACGGCAGCTAGCACGTTGTCAGCACTCCCTCGACTGTTCGGCTCAGGTCCCGAAGCTTAGGTGACCTGCGTAACAGGTCTCTGTGGATCTGGTTTATCTGTGTCGAGTGGGGTGCCTCCGGGCCAGCGTGAGCAGCTCGTCTGATGGCTCTGAGCTGCCAGGCGGGCCTGGCTGAGTTTCCACAGGCCTTACCTGTAGGGGAATAATGCCCCGGGGCTGGCTTCTGGGGTGGCTAGCAGTGATTTTGCTTGGGGAGGAGAAACCTCTTCACATCCAGTTTATCGCCGCTGCTCCTGGGCAGGGGTCTACCCGCTCGTTTGTGACACTTTTCTACAGGGCACCTGGAAAAGGGGTTTGGAGCCTTCAACGGGAAGGATTAGCTAATCTATCTTGTGGTTTTCTTACGATCAACAAAGGGAGTTCAGGGCAGTAGTGGTTCTGTGCAGGATGCTTTCTGTCACTCAACCCAGCAGGCCGAGTTACCCAGGTAATACAAATAAACTCTGAGTTTCAGCGTTTTCTGTGCTGTTTCCTAAGAAGCACCGCTCTGGGAACAGCGGGACGCAGTGGGGGCGGCGAGGCAAAGCAGCTGGGCCGTGTGATCTGCAGGCACGGGGGGCTTCTGCCGGGACCCTGAGGGTCCGGGGGGCGGCTGGCCTCGGGGGGAGGGCGTCACCATCACGGGGCTGTGCCGGTGATTTCCTCCGGTCCCCTCCTGCCGGCGTTAGGACCCGGCGGGTGCGGGGGGCGGCCCGGCCCTAACCCGTCCCTCCCCAGCCCATGGAGGAGGAGGAGGAGGAGGAGGAGGAGGAAGGGGGGGCCCCACGCCGCCTCCCCGCCTCCCTCCGCCGCCGCTGCCCGGCGAGGCAGCGCTCCCAAGCTCCACCGGGGCTGTCGGCATGAGGAGGCTGCGGGCCAATGCCATCGCCGTGCTGACGGTCGCCTGGATCCTGGGCACTTTCTACTACTTATGGCAGGACAGCAAGCCCCGCGCGGCGGCGGGCGGCGGCGGGCCGAGGGCGGCGGGCCGGCCGGAGCTCCGCCGGGAGGACGGGAGCCTGCCCCTGGCCGTGAGTGGGGCGGGGGGAGCCGCGCTCGGGCGAGGAGGGGGATTTGGGGTCGCTTTGGGGGGTTTTGGGTCGTTTTGGGGGGGTTGGCGTGCCCGCTCGTAACCATGGCAGCGGGAGAGCGGGGCGATGCTGCGCGGGGGGAGCTTGGGTCCCCTTAAGCCTGAGCGCAGCGGCAGCTCTCGCAACTCCGGGAATAGCATAATTAAAAATAATAACAATAACGAGGCAGCCCAGGGGCAGAGGTGGCCCGGCGGTGATGCAGCTCGGGAGCTGCTCTGCGTGGCCCCGTCGGCAGCCGGCAGGCAACAAAAGCGGCACGGGCAGGGGCAGGGGCAGGGGCAGGGCTCGCCGTGCTCTGCCTGACATGCAGGGCTCTGCGCCTTCGGGGGTGTTCGGCAGGGCAAAAGGGGCTTCTGCTGACACCCTCGGCCGCTGCTTGCAGAGGGGGAAACTCCAAAGTCAGAGCTGAGGCTCTTGGCACGGTGAGGATGTTGTTTGTTTCCAGCAGCTGGGGCATCTCCGAGGTCCTCAGAGGAGCCCGCGGGCTGTTCTGCACCCCTCTGCAAAACGCTCCCGTGCTGTTGAACCGTGTCAGGGTTTGGAGCACTGCTGTCTGTCGGATCCCCCCTCAGCGTGGGGAAAGCTGCCCCGAGCCCCTGATTTCTGGCGTGTGCTGAGCGTGCGGCTCTGGCAGCCTATTTCTCAATTCCCCCCACTTACCCTTCAGTTATTTTTCTAGTTGCATTTACTTTGCTCCCCCTCGCAGGGTTTGTGCGAGGTTTCCTGGATCTGCGTGCCCCAAAATCCGCGGGAGGATGCCGTGGAGGTGCCGTGCGCTGCTGTGCTGCTGCTGCTGCTTGGGGGAGGCGGTGTGAGCTCGCCGCTAACCTCGGTGCCTGGCTTCACAAGCTGCAGCGCCGGGCAGCTGCCGCTCCACATCCCAGCCTGCTCGCAGGTCGCTGCGAAGCATCCCTTACCACTGAAATCCCATATCACAGGGAGAAATAGTCTGTTACCTTTGTCCTTGCTCTCCCATCCCTCCGTGCTGGGGTCCCACGATGTGCCACCCCCAGGAAGGCAGTGGCTGGGGTGGAGGACCTTCTCCTGACATACCTGAGCGCATCGCGGTGTGGTGGTAATACCATGTCCTGACCTGCAGCGATCATCTTGCAGAGAGAAGAGCGACAGCGGGGTTTTGTGGTGTCTGGGCGTCCCCTCATACATGCTGGGGACAGCATTATCCCACAGGGGTGACATCTAGTGGGGCCCCGAGTGGGTGGTCTCATGTGCCCTGTGCGAGTCCGTGGGGTTGGTTACGTGTGGCTGTGGCTGTGCAAGGTGGTCTCACCATTTGTCCTGCCTCCTCCTGCTGGGGCTACAGTGCTGCCTACCATCCGCCCCCTGTCCAGCCCAGAAAATATGCCATTTCAACCTGAAATTGAACCAGGAGGGAGAACCCTGAGGGAGAAATGGTTATCTAGAGACATGGCTGTCCTTCTGCTGTGCAGAGCCCTCCGCCCTGAGCTCGTTCCCTGAGAAGCTGAAGTACTTGTGGTAATAAATAATGGCAGTGTTGTGCAAGAGAAGGCGTGCGTATCCTCTGCGTGCTGCTCGAGTCCCCTGGCCTTCCACAGAGCCGCCAAGGCAAGCTGCCTGTTTTCAGCTAGCTTTTGGTCTGCTCTGTGTGACTGATGGTGCTGGAGTTCAGGTTTGGGTTCATCTGCAAGTAAGGGTGACTCATGTGACTTCTGGTTCTCTGGAAAAATATTTTCTCATTTTTCTGCAATTGGCTGCTTCTCTGTCTGGGGGAAAAATTGTGTCTCTTTGATGAGCAAGTCCAAGAGTTCTGCTCTTGCATCTATGCTGTGACATTTCAGATCCTGGGTGAATTATGGTGAAGTGCTTTCTGGGCTTGAAGTGAGATGTGGTTTTCTTAATTGTTCTCTCCTGATGAATAAAAATAACTTCAGGTAAAAAAAGTTGATTCTGAGTCTCATCTTGAAACTGGGTTCTTACTTGATTACCTCACATTTATTAGCACAAGTTTAAACTTAAATTCTGGATGCATGACTCTTGGAGTCAGCAAGGGAAATCTTTGAATGCTAAAGCTGGGCTGTGGGGCCGTCAGAGATCAAACAGTGTCCCAGAAACAGCTCGTGCATTAATGGTGATCCTACAGATCCCTGCTCCTTATCCAGAAATCTTGAAACTTGGCCTCTATGCAACAGCCTCTACCCAAACAGGTCCTGCAGATGCTTGAAATAAAAATGCAGCAATTGGGAAACTGGAGGCGTGAATCAGCGTGAGCTGTGCCCCTGGACGCTCCCTGTTCCATCCTCCGTGGGCAAGTGTCAGAGTCCAGGGAATGCGCTATTTCTGTTTGCCTCCTGACCCTTGGAGGCTTCCCAGAGGCAGAACCTGTGCAATGTGTCTTCAGAGGGGCTTTGGCATCGTTTCTACACGACACACAGGCTGTTAATCATTCACCGCTTGCCTCTCATCTGCTTTCATGTGGAGCTGATGGCCAGAGCCTGACTCCATCCTCCTGCCACAAAACGCTGCTGGGTGGGAAGCTCGCCCGGAGCACCCCCGTCCCTGCAAAGTGTGTTGGTCAGAGAGGTGGCTGGCAGGCATCCCTGAGGAGTTTTTCTTGTTGGCTGATGGTGTGTGTTGAGGATTTATTTGCTCCCACTCCTGAGTCAAAAACTGGATGTGAGGCTGCCTGAGGGCTTCTCCAGCTGGCTGGCTTTCCTGGGGTGGCACAAAACCAGCATCTTTGGAAGATGGAGCATGTTAGGTGGTGCCTGGTTGCTCTTCGGAGCACTTGCACTGTCTGTTACCTTTGTCCTGCCAGCTTCTGTGGCCTGTGCAGCTTCTCTGTGATCCCACCAGAGGCTGCTTGGCAGCCGACAGCTCTGGCAGAGTCGCGCTGCCTCACATTTCCCGGCGTCAGCTCTGGTGGCTGCCCGCTATCTCCGTGTTCAGCCACTTAAAATGAACACCAGGCAGATAAGATCGCTGTGTCCTTTTCCCTTGTAGCAAAGGATTTCTAAATGCTCTGCGAGCGGCACCGAGCTGAGCTCTGCTGGCCTGTCGTGAGGCAGCTGGTGGGGCTCTGGGCTGGGCTCTGGGTAGCCAAACTGGTGGCTTGTTCCTGTTCGCTACCAAGGCTGCCTCAATGTGCTGTTATTTATTTAGGGAAGGGGGACAGCCCTTGGTGGCTTGCGGTGGCAGTTCCTATTGTGGATGAGCCCCTACAACATGCTGGTTATCTGTGGGACCTCTGTTACCAGCGGCAGATGAGAGCCCTGTGCCAGGAAAGGACCACTGCATGCCTGATCTCTAAGACTAATGTTCAGGGGCAGTTCAACAGCCTAATATTTTACTTACAGCATTTATCTTAGACATGTGGGGATGCCATTTGCCTAACAGGCAGAAAATGATTGTATTTAACTTGTCTCAGTGGCCCGTGTGTGAGACATTAAAAATAAATAAATAACAATTTTAAGAAAAGGTTCACAGTGATGTTAATTAAATCCAGTTGGCAGCATTGGCATTGTCGATGTGTGGCGTGGCAGTTCTGGTACAGGGGAGCGTGGTGTCCCGGGCAGCTGGGATGGTGCTTGGAGGTGGGGGGCTGAAAGCACAGCGCTCCCCAAAAAGCGTTTTTGCAGAGCCTTTGAATAAGCGGGTGAAGCAGCTGCAGGCTTTAGTGAGAACGCAGTGTGCCGCTGCTTCCAGAGTTAGATTTCTCCTCGTGTTTATAAAACCACCCTGACAAACCTCTGTGATCTAAAAGCTAAAAATTTAGCAACGTTTGCTGGGAACAGAAGCAGTTCTGTGCTGCCTTTTAGTTTCCCCAAAATCTAAAATGGAGATTTTAGCTGCTTTGCAGGGCTTTCGGGAGCCTTAACTCGCAAGTCGTGTGAAGCATTTCAGATGAGATACCCTTAGCAAAACATCTGATTGAGTTCACTCTTTTGTGAACATTTGAACCAGAAACTGGATTAGCAGAAATGCACGGGTCAGGAAGGATCAGCTGCAAATGCCGTGGGCACAGCAGAGTTTGCTCAGCGTGCAGCAAGGAGTGAAAAAAGGCCGTCTCCTACCTGCTGCTGTTCCTCGCTGCGTTTTTGTGAGCGTATTTTCTTGCAGCTAATAAGAGACAAAGGACAGGAGGTGGACTGTTCTCATCAAACTTTCCAGGTCCAAATGGGGCTTGTGTCTATATGTTCAACGAAGTATGTAGGAGTACGTTAAAAAATCATTTATTCTGGACCAGCCAAATCCTGAAACAGCCACAGCCAGAAAAGCACTTTTGCCCAACAAGGTGTCTTTAGCAGGTCTCTGAAAAACTCTTCCTGCAGGACAAAACTGGAAAACACTGAAGCTTTCCGTCTGCTCACGTGCAGAATGCCCTGCTTGAAGGATTTTTCTGCTGTACCTCTGTGCTTTTTGGTACCAAGGGTACAGTTAAACAAAAAAAGATTAATACGTGAGCATCTAAGAGATGCAAAAAGCAGGTCCTTGGGTAACTTGTGAGTTGGTTTCTGAGTCTGGGAATGGTGATACAGTGGCAATTCAAACGGTAACCATCAAATCAACTTGAAGTGGTTGTTTTTTTTTAATTAAAAAATGTAAATTAATTGTAAAAATGAATAGTACAATATTGAAGTTAAGAAATGTGAGTCTTGGAAGTGCTCAGTGATGTGATTATGCTGTATTTCCCAAGTGCTATAATAAGTATGTGATTCCTTTGTTTTCCTTTGTACCTTCCTGGAAGACATTTTGGATCCAGTTGTGCAGCAGGAGAAATCACCAGCTGCACCAGGCTGTTGGTGGAGCAGGCTGTGTGTTTCCTAACTTCCTGGGACGTCTGTTTGCCTGAAGGGCAAACATGTCAAGTTACACCTGAAGCTAGGGTGCCATCAGCCTCCCAGTGCGATTGCTGGGTGGGTTGATAGGAGCAGCAGCAATTGGGGCATAACCTGTGGTGCTCTGCCCTTGGCTTTGTGCTCAGGAATAGCAGAGCTGGCTCCTGGCAGCATCAGATGCAGGCTGAGGGGAGCACGGTCGCCGTTCTCCCGCCTCTCAGAGCTCAACGTGGTGTTTACACTGAGCCTGGGTTGGCAGCAGAAGGATGGATGCTCTGCGGTGAGGTAGCCCCTTCCAAAAAATCTCTTGGAGCAAACCTGTGCCTGTCCGCGTCCGCTGTGTCTTTGGGTGGTCCGAGTCGTGCTGTGCCATGCCCTGGGATTGCCCGGCTGCTGAGCCGTGCCTGCTAGCTGAGCACTCCCAGTCTGTGCTGGGGAAACTGGTCCGTGCTGGCCGGGCACACCCAGAAATTTTGGGGAGGGCTGGGAAATCAGTGCTCCTTCAGAACAGCTGTGGTTGGCACAGAGGCTCCGTCAGGTCAGGAGACAAAGTGCAGCAAAGGGAGGTCTAGCCTCAGAGGGGTTGCCCCAGCATGCTTCAAAAGCCGCTTTTGGCAGCGCGTGAAAGAGATGCAAAGAAAGACCTGCTGGCTCAGGTCAGGTTCCTGAACAAGCACAACTCATGCTGCAATGTTGGGTGAGCTGCTTTAAAGTGGAAGTGAATGGTGCTGTGCTTGCAGTGCAGGACACAGAGCGAGTCACGTCCAGTAGCTGGGAAAATCTGCTGATCTGCTTGCATTGCTTAGCTTCCCGCATTATTGAACATAATTGCTAATTGTACATTATTTTTCATTGATTTTTGGGGGCCCAAAGCCTTGCTTTCAGGATAGATGTGCTGGAGCTGAAGGGGAATGTGGTGGGAAGATATAAATGGTGATGCTTGGCAGGGCCAATGACACAGGTTGTGCAGTATTCTCCTCTCCGCTGCTGTTCAGCCACTGGGTTGTGCAGCTGTGCCTTGCCATTGGCACCACTCCCTCCCCTCCTGCCCCTTGCACCCAGGGAGTCGAGGAGGTTCCCGAGTGCTCCTGCCACTCCTGTGGTTCTGGGCATATCAGTCTCAGCGTGGCAATGCTGAGCCCACTTGCCCACCGCTGGAGCAGCGGGGCTCACCAGCTCTTGCTTGCCCGTAGAAGAAATTGCAGGGACGCCATCCTGCGTGCACCTCATTGGAGGCCTAGGATGTGTGCGAAGCTGAGCCCTTTAAATCTTGGTGCCCTAGTTAACAGGGATTTAGTCCTCCCAACCTGTCACAGCCCATCTCATTTTTCCTCTTTTTTTCTTTTTATTTAGAGGATTATAACTGTTGCATTGAGCTTAAAGGGGATCAGAGCGCTCTGTCTTTCTTCTGCTTCTCCCCAGTGTCTCCTGAGAGACACCACAAAGAAGGGGTAGGAGCGGATGAACGGGCATTAGCATCACTGCGAGTGCTGAAGAAGAGCTGAGGAAAATCCTGTGCCCTCGCCTCTTGGGCTCATGCTCTTGTGGGATCTGCAGGGGATGCTCTGTCACACTCGTGTCCCCCGATCATGCCTGTACAGGAGCAGGGGCTCACAGCAGGCTGTTGGCGGCTGCATGGGGAGAGTGCTGCTGGGCAGCTTTGTCTGAAGGGGTCCCCTTGTGTCTGTTCTGTGCCTCCTGTACCCTGGGAGGCATTATTCTAGCTCACGAATGTGCAAAAGGCACTTGGAGCTGCCTACGTGTTGCATGGTCAGAAAACAAGGTACGCAAACCTACCTGGTTCCTTCAGCTGCTTTTCAGTGGAATCCAAAACTGTAACATCTGAGTTTCAAATGAAACAAGTGTGAGCAAACAGAAGCATGGGATGGCCGTTTGAACTCCCTAGTTTATATAGCAGTGCATGGGAGAAATGAGGAAATAATGTAGCACACAGCATTTATTAAATGTCCAGGAATTTGCTAAACCAAGTCTTGTGGCAGATTCACTAAAGCTAAGAAAGCTTTGGGGATCCACATTACATCATCATCATTTATGTGTGTGTGTGTCTAGCTTTCTGTTAATGCAGCTATAATTCCACTAGAAACACACCTCCTGCTGCTATATTTAACTTGCCAGCCCTGTATGAAGCTTTAATTGTGGTTGTCACCACTCCGTGGCAAGGCTGGTTGGGAAGCACGTTGCCAGAAGGGTACGTGAATCACTAAAGGGGGTTCTTCTCTTTCCAGATTTGAGTTGTGACTGAGTGGGAAAACACTTCTGTCGAGCTCAGAATTTGCCTTATCAACTCAATGTTTTTCTTCCCAATGTAAATTCCCATATCACTGTCAGTTGGGAACATCTGACGTGGGTAGGTTTTGATAGGTTTCAGCCACTGCCTGTCAGCTGTTTTGTGTCTGAAGTTAGAGAAAGCAGCGCTGGCTGTAAGCCTGTGCACGTAGCCTGGCTCGCTGCTGGACCCATGCCTCCGGGGCAGACTCTGCACGTGAGGAACATGTCTGGGGGAGCCCCTGCAGGTGGGAGAGCGGGGCAGGGACATGTGTGGGTGACCAAACCACGGGGGGCTGCTGCAGGGCTGCCCACGGCCCGCAGCTGCTTCTCCAAATGGCTGCAGGTGAAGGCCGCGCGGCCTGAGGCCTGCGGGCACAGCCCTTGGGCACGGCCCTGCCGCCGGGTCCCTCGTGCGGGTGGCTGGGGGAGTTGGGATTTCCTACCCTCTCGATTACCCCAACCGCTGCCTCAGGTTTATCGTGCCTATCTTTCTACCTGTTCGTTTGCTTGAAGAAGCAGTGTTTGGAGTGGGAATAAGCTGCTGGGAGTGGGGATACAGGCAGGAGAAGCTTATAAATGGTTCCTCTGTGCGACAGTGTTAATCATTAAACCAGCTGCCACTTCACTGCATGACTTCTTGCCAGGACGAGCTGCCTCTCCAGGCTGAGTAGAAATAGATCGTGGGGTGTTTGCTGAGCTTGTAGGTGAGCGCTGGGAGCTGGGCTGCAATCACCCCGCTGCTGACCGCAGGCTGAAGGCTCTGTCGCTGGCAGTGCAGCACGGCTCCTGCTGCCTCACTTATAACTCTGGCTTTGGAGAGTTAAATCCTCGACTTCACCCTGATAATGTAAGGTTACCCAGCTTATGTTGCTTTTAATGTAAAGTGACAGCCGTAACCTGTGGCTCAGGCCAGTAGCCTGTGTGATTTGCTCTTCTTGGGGGAAGAAATCCACTGTAGGCAGTCTGAAGATCATTCCCTCTGTAGAAAAAAAACATGTTCCTCTGGGAACGTGCTCCTCGCATTTGTAGTATGCACTTTTTTTTTTTTTTGCCTTGTTAACAATTTCTTTAAGCAGCTAGGCAACAGTAACGTGAATGCCTGCATGCTTAAACATACGGCACAAGGTACAATGGGCAGTGCTGTCTGATGGGGCTCATGGCCTTTCTGCCACAAGTAATTAATAGTCAAATGCAAACACAAACTGCAGCATTGACTTTTGCAGGAGCAGAATTTTGCAAGGATAAGCTCAGCTGGTTGTACTTTCCCCCAGAACAGAAATCTGAATGCTGCACATCCACTTCTGCTACTGCAACCTCTGAATTCAGTCAAAAGGGGTCTAGCTAGTGTAGGCTAGACCGTCTGGGCAAATTCTGCTGGATGATCAGAAGAAACATGAATGAGCAGGCATTTAGCCCCACTGTACTGGGGGGTAATGCTGGATGTATGAACTATGTTCTGTGCCAGAGCCAGGTGAGCTGCCCTGTGAGGCTCCAGAGGCCACCTCCCCGATCAGAGGGGTGCAGAGGGGGATTTCTGGGGCAACAGCAACGTGCCACCCCAAGGAGACTCCTCACAGCCAACAGCAGCACCATGCCCTGAGGGAAACCTGCCCTGTCTGACACATCCTTGCTGTTTCTTCTTGAACATCTCCTTATGGCTCTGTGAGATCTGCACTTTGGAGTGGCTCTGCACTGTAAGCAGAAATGGGTTATCTGGAGTTATTTGAGGGAAAGAAAATGACCAAGATGAACTGAAAGCCCTGCTGATTTAAAGAAAAGCTCACTAGCTAAATACCTTTGCCCCTTGAGAAAGAAGAGAGTGGCAAATCCCTGCTGTTTGATAGGGCTGGTCAGGCCCCCATGGGCTGTGCCTCCAGAACTACTTGCAATTCTTCTGCCAGCTCACTACCTCCAGCACTACCATGACACACGTGAAAAGCATCTGCCCAGGAACATCTTTGGTGTCATTTGGAGGGCAGCTCAGACACTGGGTCTGGTGAGGAAAAAGGCATTTATACTGTGCTTTACTAGGTGTTGACCTAAAAGAGCATGTCACTGCACATTGCTCAAACCTGTTAGCTAAAAATAAATCTCCCAGTTTTTAATTAAACAGATTGAGTGGATTTCTGAGAATTTGAAGGTGGACATATGCTATATGCCTTTTATTTTGCTGGAGTACTTTGCCTGAACTTGGAGAAGCTTCCTTTGTGCTCCCAGTGAATGAGAAAGAAGTACGAGGAAGCACAAAGTTCGAGGGCTTTTTTCTTCAGTATATGCCTATAATGTAGGGCTGGTGTGGAAGTGGAAGTATTAAAATAGCAAATATTGCAATGTTTTAAATGTGAATATTAATATTGTCCTTAATTGTCACTTCAGCTATTTGAGTGTATTAGGAAAAAAGATGTATTTTTTGTATTTCCTCTTTGCACACATGTTGCATGCATCAGTCACAGAAAGTGGAGGTGTTAAGCATTGTGTTATCCAGGCAGTCCCCCCACAGATGCAGACCGCTGTCCTGTAGTAATGCCTCATGCCATATCTTGGAGCCTCTTGCTTGTTTGGGGAGGTACATAGAGGAGGAAGAGCTTTCGGACAGTTTCTGTCCCATTAAAGGGATTGATAAGATAACATGCGGGATGTGCAGTGCTGTGGTGTTAGCTTGCATTGAGACAGATTGAATGCTCAGTGTCTGAAACCAGAATAAACGATTATTTGGAGATGCTGGGCTATAGATCAGGATTCAAGGTCACTGGCTGGAGCTGGTTGCTCTTGCTGTAGAGGCCACGTTCCCTCATCTGAAGATGTGGGAAGAAAGGACCACTGTTAGAGGCCTGTCTGCTCCTCCAGAGCTGATTTAGTGGACTGCCTCCCCTTCAGGCAAGGGAAATGCGATTGCTGGAGCTCTTCCTGGTACAGAGGTGACCGACAGACCTGGCTGTGTGTCGTGGCCTAATGGTGTTACTGCAGAGAGCAGTGGGCAGAGGATGATGGAAAATCAAACGTTTTCTTTGCTGTGTGGGTAGGGGGCATTTCCCATCTGACTCAGCTGCTGAGCAGCCACGTTTCTCTCTGCTGGTCAATGAACAGAAAGTGCTGCTTCCTGCGCTGGGAGCTGGGGTACTGGCTGCTAGAGTCATGTCTTACCTGCCGATGTCACAGGAGTTGGGAACTAAGTATTGTGCCGAGCCAGGGATCTAGCTGCTGAGGATATACAGACTGAAAGGGAATGAGTATTTTTCTAAGTTCAACAGATTTGTAGTAACATTTGTTTTACCCAAATTTTTATTTTTTTACTGGGGGAAACAATCCAGAGCCAGTAAGACCGAGACACTTCAATTGTTATTTTTGGCACTAAATATATTTTGTATTGACACATCTGTCTGGTGCACTTCACTTAACACATTTCTGAAGAGCCCTTGAGCATCTTCTTTTACAGATCAAGAATCTGAGGCTAAGAAAGGTTAAAGTCTTGATTTATGCTGGTTGCTCAGGCTCCGACTTTCTCTTTGAATGTCTCTCACACCTTGCACTTGGCTGACACCCCTTTCTCTAGCGTATCTGTGAATAGTCACGGCTCCTTTGTGGGGAGGGGTGGTGGATTAAGGAGAAGAGGTGAATATACCCTACGGGTGTGTGGTGCCAGGATGCTTCGTCCCCTGAGGATGGTGCTTCTCCTTCTGATGTGTCCTTGGATGCAGCATTGAGAGCACTCAGGTCTGTTGGCAAAGTGTGACATCTTGCAGGGCTGCAAGGTGAAGCCCCTTGTAATGAGTGGCTCAAATGAGACAAACAGTAACGAGCTGTCCAGGGATGGCTCATTGGCTTCTGCCTCGCTGAAGGAAAAGTGTCACCCTGATTTGTGCTTACCTAGCCACATAGCTGACTTTTATTCTTGAACCAGATTCCTAGCTTAGATAAAGTCCCTTGGGCGAGATGCATGCCATTTGCGTGGGGTTCTTAATTAGAAGAATTCATCCTAAACATGGGCATCTTTCACTCGTTAATATGGCAGGGGATAGAGATTAATTACATCAGCAGAAACGTGGCTGTTGTTGTTTACCATTTATATGAAATGTGGTGGTCCTTGGTGTCTGCAGGCAGGGACGAACTTCCGGGTGATATTGCTGTGCTGCCACTATTGTGTTTTTAATTATTTAACGAATTGCTGACTTTGAGTTGAGGTAGCTCCACAAGGCTTGCTCTCTGCTGATCAGGAGATGCTTAAAACTTGCCTATTCCAAAGCTTCTAGATCTGCAGTGATAAAGGGGGAAAATCATGCCATGTTTAAATTTTAATAGCCCTCTCCTAAAACATCTTTGTTCTCCTCTCCTGTACTGCCACTAGTAAAGGAAGGGATAAGGTGCGGAGAGATTTGCTATGATAATTTCAAAATTAACAGCTTATTTTGCTTCTTTCCCCTCTGCCCCCCTGTCCCCTCCAGTTCAGCTGGCCAAGGGAAGCCCTTTCAAGTGTCTGGAGAAGAGAAAGCTTAGAAAGTACTGTGCAGAGATTAAAATTGCTCGTTGGATCCTTCTATGTGAAACCTGGCTTCTAGTGCCAAGGATGAATTGCTTACATTCAGGTTTCGAAGGGGCTGTGTCGTTCACAGAGAATAATGCAGGAACAGCTCTCCAGCCCTGAAACACGTAAGCACAATTTGAAATGCTTGCCAGTGGGGTGCAGCAGGGCTCTCCTCTGAAACTAGTGGGAGCAATTAAATCACTGGAGAAGGGCATTGCTTCCCCCCCCCCTTTTTTTTTTTTGCTAATAATCCCATCCATCTTTTCAGTGGAAAATTTCTTTTAGCTGCCTCAACTCCTTTCTTCCTCCCCCAATACCTGTCATGGTGTAAACATATTGCTAAGGAGAACCGTGTCCTTTCCATGCCTCAAAGTGGAGTGAAGGCATGCAAGCTGTCCCGTGGAAACAAGCCTTTAGCCCTCTTCTAACCTGGCTGAGATTATGCTCTCACCCCAGGAGCCTTGGGTGCCCATACAGCTACCCCATGTCCCTCTGGGGCTCTGCATGTAAAAGCTGTGATCTTCGGCTTTTGTCCTCTGAGTACAAACACTGGGAGATCTGGGGTATTATGAGAGGGGGATAAGTATTTGCCTATGCACGTAGTTAAGACCTGCTCTTCAGCGAGTGCTTTATTGCAGGTGTTTGCTGAACACTTCTTGCACTTTTCTTTTGGGATTAAAGTGTTAAGAAATTTTCTTCTTCCCCTTGTGCACAGTGCTGTCTCGCCACGAGTTAGGATGAAGGTGCCTCCTCTGCCAAACAAGATCTGATGGAAGGTCGTGCCTGGAAGATTTCTTTGAGTATGAGCTTTTTCAAGTTTAGAGGATGCTAGGTTAAAGTTTAAAGAAATACCTCAAAATGAGGGAAGGTAGAACAAGCATTTTTGCCTCTCCTTGTTCTCAAGTGTGTAGTGCCAAGAAATCAGAAGAGGAAAGACTATGGAGTTTTTGAGGTGATTGAAGATTTGCTGACCTGTGGGCTGTGGTGCCTTCTCTGTCTAGAAAAGCCCCCAGAAGAGTTTCTGCGCAGTTACCTACGTGGCTAGCTTGTAGTTTGAGGCCCCAGACATACGGTTTTCCAATCTGCCACGTGTCCGAGGACATGCCTTACAGCCTCGCACTTCAGAATGGTCAAGAACTTACTGACAATCCCTGGCTTATTGGATTCCTCTGTGTAAAATCTTATATACAACACTGATGACTAATTGACTGAACTCTTGTCTGGAAAAGTTTCCTGTGAGATGTGAGTAATGTAAAATTGCCTTACTGGCTCCAAAAAGCATAAATATTAGTTTAAAATGACTGTTGCCAGGCAGAGAACAATGTTATCTGCTTTTAATTACAGGACAATATTTTCATTAAAAAGTGAATCCAAGTCGTTTTTATCCTTACAGTGGATGGAAGCAGTTAATTAAACCAAACACGTTGGGTTTGAGATTTGCAAGGTCTCTCGGATGAGGACGTATAAAACACCTGCTTCCAGGTGTGCCCGAAGCTGCTTCTGGTGTTGCAGCTCTCCCTTGGAGCTGAGGTGGAAAGGAGGTGTTAATCACTCCTCGGGGGCTCTGCGAGACATTGATGCAGCGCTGTGAACATCCCAGTCCGTGTCCTCCAAAAGATCTTGCTGGGGCCATTCAGCTGGAAGAAGGGGTGGACAGCTCTGATAGCTTGCTGAGAGAAGTGAAATAATTTGATTTAAAAGCCTGGGGACGCTGCTTACTGTCCCTCTTGCTCTGTGAAGGTGAGATTCTTATATTTTGCTCTTCAGGTTAACATAAATTATGCCATTCCTGCAGATCTTGGTAGCTGCCAGTAGAGGCTGTTCATGGGTGGTCAGGAGAAATTAGCCGTACGCTCCTGGGATAAGCCCTTCATCTGTCTGCACGTGTTGCTCGTGCTTCCTTGACCCTGGGTACTGCTTCCCTTTTGGGCAGTGAAGGAGGCAGTGGCTGTCCCAAAGCATTAGTTAGTCTGTGACTAGGTTAGTCCTGGTGACCGAGGAGATTCCTGGTTGCAGATAGCTCTGGAGATCATGGTACACCAGGAAGAGAAGTTGAGCTGGTAGCTCACTGCCCTTCTGCGGTGCTCCTGCTTGAATCAACAGGTATTTTCTGCTTCCCCAGCTGATGTGGGCACTGGGGTGACGACCAAAAGTGGGACTGGTTTTCTTCACAAGAAGGAAGGTGTCAGACAGAGGAGGATGCAGTCCCCAGCAGGTCCAAGGGCTGGCTTGTGTGCAGGGCAAACTTGGCATCTGCAGCCTGAGCAGTGCTACCTCACCCTAGAGGCCTTGCCTTGAGCTTTGAGGGAGTGGATTTAAATCAGGGCAACGTTTCCACCAAAGGCTGTTCATGTCCTTGCTGCAGCCAGAAGCCCTGCAGTGCTCACTAACCAGGCTAGAGTGGGTGGTATGGAGCTTCTGGTATGTCTGCCCTGTCCCTGCTGTGGAGAGAGGAGAGCATGTGTTGGGTCTGAATGCAGTGGGGAGGGTCATGTTGTGGAGGCACCAGCATCGAGGGCACCAACGCCAGCTTGTGCCATTGCTGCCACTGATAACAGGTCACCCCATTGGGGGATCTTTGGAGGCTGGATGGAAAAGGAGTCCCAGGAGGCGGGTTTATTTTGGACAGAGTAACCTGTGACTCATCCTCAGCTTCCTAGAACCCACTGGTCCAAAAAATGTAGTAATTCTGCAAGACTTCAGTGTCACGATCCTTCTTTTTGTTGTGGGTGTCTTAGAAAAGTCATAGGATATTGCTCATACTACTGCTTCAGCAATAACCGCTGAAGCCACTGAAGACTTAACCTTGCAACCTCACGTCAGCAGCACTGCTCCAAACCTTCAGATGGAAAACACTGAGCACAGAGGGGGCAAAGGCGATTAATTGCCTTATGGAGGTGATTCGGGGAGGTGTATGAGCACATCTCCATTTGCTGCCAGCAGGTACTACAGGCTCGCCCTTGCTGTAAATTACAGGCTTTGCTGGTAGGATTGGAAGTCAACTGCTCTGTTAACCTATGAAATCTATAAACTTTTTCAGCCCATCTCTGTATGGGCACCTTACTAACCAAGTTTGCTTCTTTAGAAATCTTATGTCTGTGCTAGAAGAATTCAGTAAGATTGCTGGCTAGTGTTATAAAGTACAGGACTTCAATAAAACCTCCAATGACTGCCTATGTAAATGTGATGTGAAACTTCTCTATTCTCCTACCCTAACTCTGGAAAGAAAAACGTGATTTACTCAGGGCATCTTCCCTCCTCCTCTGTCTACACACACCTCACGTTAACCTGGTCACTCATTTGTACCTGTGACTTCCTTGAGCTCTAACATTTATATAAGCCAAATTCACTCAGCCCATTCATCACAATCACATCAAACTTAATATAACATCCTTGCCAACGAAGACTAAATTAACTGAAGTTCTTTCTATGTCCCCTGCCCCCCCAGTATTTGGAATTTTTCTTTTCAGGACTAATCTTTAATCTCTTTAGTGTTTGAAATATGAGCATTCCAGTACAAAGGTCACACCAACCATGCATACCTACTAGGAGAGAATGTAACAGAAATAATAAAACACGAGGGAGGGGCTGTGTTTAAAAAACTAAAAGGTGGCCTTGTACAACCTCCTCCAAAAGCATCAGCAAAGAGGGGTGTACCATACTGTCAAAGGATTTTTGTTAAAAGAAAAAAGACTGTAAAAATTAAAATATTAAAATAATCCACATTTGGAGTCTGGGTGACTGCAGGTGAGCTGTTAAAAATGTCTGTGCATATGCTACAAATGGTAGGCTGGCTGCCATCTTTTTCATCTGTTTCTCCTCTCATTTTTGTGTCTTTTCATGCAGAAACTACGTGCACAGTTTATGAATGAGTCGTTTGGGAGATGTGGATGTATAATTTACATGTGTGTATATTGGCAGGCTTGAGGTTCATATTGCAGCCCAGCTATGAGTGCATATTGTAATGATATTTTAATTGTGGCAACTTCTGGAGACTTCTTTTCAGTGCTGAGGATTTTCATTATCTTTGAAAATAAGTATTTTCCTGTTTTATTTCCAGTAGCGGCTCAGAGAGACCCTGTATTTTTCTTGCTGCTCTGTGGAGTGGTACAGATAAGTGACAAGCTGTTTGACCTCTTGGGCAGAACCACAGGAGGTCAGAGGGATGCCTCTTGGTATCTACCACAGGAACTATCATACCTATCTAGTAAGACTAAACCAGATCAGTTTGGCTGCAATGGGAGGTTTGCTGGGGCATTTTTGTCCTCACTGAGCAGAGGTCCACCTTGGACACCTTTTACTTCACAAGTCCTAGAGTCCTCTGGCAGAAAGGGCTGATGCCAGATGGCTGCTGGGACCTAGCTGCCTTCACTTCTCTTGGGTTTCTCCTGTCTGAGACATCCCCAGATGGGACTTGGGGATGTCCAAGAACTGGGAACAGGCAAGGTTACAGTCCCCTCCTGTGTGAGGATGGGGTGGCATTGCTGATGAGTTCACCAGGGCAGCATTGACTTGCAGCAGGTAGAGCCTTCTTTCATTAGAGGTGATGTGTGAGCTGGCAGCACAGCCAAGTGGATTCCCTGTTTGGGTTGCTGCTCAGAGGCAGTTTTCACTATCGGGTATCTCCTAAAGGGCTGCTTTAGTAACACAAACTGCCACGACTGTTTTCCCCATCCGTATCTAGAAGTCACAAGGCAGGCCACATTTTCAGGATTCAGCCCTGCATCCCTCTCCGTCACCTTATGCATATGAAGTGTCCTTAAGCTTTTGAACTGCTTGATACAAGCCTACAGGCAAATCTGAAATTGGATCAGTATTGGCAAATCCCTGAACTATTTGGCATGCTGCAGTGTTTCCAAGTGGCTGTCCTGATTCTGTCTCCATCGGCCAGGGGAAACTGAGATGGAAAAGCACTCTTGTGGTTGAGCTGGAGGGACCAGGAGTGGGACCAGGAGTTGGAATCACAGGGTTTTACTGCTGAGCTTTGCAGCTTGCAGTTGCTTAGGTCCTATTCCCCTCACAACCTGCCCGGCCCTCTGGTCCTCACCCCACTGGAGCAGGGGGGTGCCCCCACCAGCAGCCTACCTCTGCGCAGGGGCTCCACCAGTGAAGCACTCTGAGATCTGCAGATTAAGATAGCTATAAATGAACGTTTACTTGTGATGGCTAAGTGAAGAGGCAGTACCTTAAGACACGAGATTGTTAGATGTTTCAGTGTTCCCCAGTTAATGAGCCTCTTTGAGATAGGTGTCAAGAGAAAATAAATCCTATTGTGTCTCAGCCCTTACGCAGTAGGATTTGAACTGTGTAACATGGGTTAATGCAGAGAGATAAATTGCTGTTGCATTACCCTCACCAAGGTACATGGTTTGTGTCAGTTGTCTCTCCGAGGCAGCCATTTCTGGAGCACTCCATCACACACTACAATTACACTTTTAGTAAGGAACATGAGTGACTTTTCTGCAGAGAAATGTGATTTGTTCACTAATCTGTGATTAAAGATCAATGGGCTTTTGAAAGATTCCTTTCTACTTTCCTTTAACAAAATTATTCATTCTATTGCTCTGTGTGATTGACAAATCTGTATCAACCCCCAGCCTCCAGCATCACAGTAAGAACCTTTATTGCTTGTGTTTAAGGGCTGACTGTTCATTTACGGGAGGAGTACCAGGCAGTTATCCTCTGCGAACCAGCACACAGGAGCAAGTAGTGTGCAGTTCTAGCAAAGCAGGGGGACAGGTGTTCAAAAATGTGCCTTTTCGTGATGAATGCAGATTACAAGGACTTGATCTGCTAGTTTCTAATGAAGAATGTGCTCATTGGATCTTCTGCTCCACTTAACTTGGGACATTGTTATAAAGGATCGGCTTTCCAGAATTGCCTGCGTGTACCAAGAGTTTGGGTCTTTTTGCAGAAGGATGCTTCTCTTTCCCCTTCTGGAGGGTTTCTGCTTTGGGTGTCCTAAGTCTGAACACAACCACGGTTGGTTATACTTGGGGGAGGGCAGGGAGCCAATTTCAGACAGTTGGCTTGTTTCATTTTTGTGGGTCCTTTGGAGCAGCCCACAAATGACACGTTGAAAACCACGCTGGTAACCCATGTATGTTGATACGGCAATTCTGTGTTTAGGCTTGTGTAGATCGTTACGAGAGCCTTGAAGTAGGTGCTAGCAACGAAGGAGAAGTCTACTTTATTCGTGCTGTTTTTGTAAGCTGCTTTTGGCCAAGGTGTTCGGGAAGAAGCTGCAAGTGGATGCCCGAAGCATTCTGATGATTGTCCTGAAGGAGGCTGGTCACAAGGGAGCTCCGTGAGGAGCTCTGGAGGTACAGCAGTGTGGGTGGGCAGTGACACCATGCTGGGCACAGGCATCAGCTGTGCCTTGGGTGAACGAAGTGGGCAGAGCCCTGCAGTCGCGGTGGGGCCTGAGGCAGGAGCTGAGCATCTCCTCCCAGCGCCCTGCTCCCAGCCAGCAGGCCCTGTCGTGGCTGCGGCATGCTGTGAGAGCTAATTCCGTTCTCACACATGGGAACTGCCTCTGTTTGCAGTGGGTGAGAACCTAGCTTAAAAAAAAAAAAAAAAAACAAACACACAAAGGCAACAAAACAAACTAAAAATTACTGTGGTATTGCTATGGTAACAAACATCTGAAAAGCAGACAGATCTCTGTATCAATTGCAGGCTCAGACTTTATAGCCTGTGCCCTGGTGCTTGCATATGCAATCAGAGGCAGAAATGAAGCTGTGAGGGAAAACAGCAGCAGGCTTATGATACCTTGGGGTCTTCCCAAACGTGAGTTACTGCTCGCCCCACCTGAGGCAGGCTAGGAGCAGCTGCAGGCTGTTGGTACAGTCTGTCGCTGCCTGTTTGCTGCCCAGCCAGGCCGTGAGGGATGAGGGGACAAATGCACTTCACAGCACTGGTGCAGCTGAGCAGACACAGATGGTCATGGGATGGGTATTGGAATATCCCATGTCTCAAGTTTAAGAACATCTTGGCCTCCCATGAGGTTTTTGGAGAAGATGTAGCGTCAGTTTGCGTTCAGTTCAATGGCAGGCCTAGCATCAAGGCCTGGCAGAAGGCAGCAGGAGTTCAGCTTCTTCTCTGGAATGGTGTGGTTCTGGGTTTTGCTTTGTTTTCATTCTTTGCTTTCTGTTTTCACTCTGTTATCAGCAGCATTTGTCCCTTTTAAATCAGTGACATAGCAGAGGAGGTGCCAACAGCAGAGAGTTTTGATTCTCTGTCTGAGATGGAGCAATTTCTTCCAAAGCGCCCCTAATGCATGGGGTATGGTGGTAGCTCTTCCCTTCCACAAGGAACTCCAAAACGTACAGCCGGACTGAGCAGTAGGGCAGGAGAGAAAGAGAAGTAACAGCAGGGCAGTTGTGGAGTTGCACGAGAGCCCTACTATATTTGTGGAGGCTGATGATAGCAGAGAGGAAAATCCACCCTGAGACAGCCTGGCTCTGAAGAGGGGGCACTAGCCTAGCATTGGTACACCTTCAGAACACTGCCGAGGAAAAGAGGTCTCATTTCCCCAGCCCTCCCTGGGGGATGATCGCTAAAGGAGTACGGCACAGCATGCATGTGGAAGGAAACTGCCTCTTGTCATGCAGTGAATTCTCTGCTTGTTGCAGCTCCCGCTCCTCAGGGACCAAGCTGTAGGCTGATTCTTCCTGAACACAACCTCTGGCTTCAAATTAGGAGAAGCTATTAAGTGTGAGATATCGCTGGGGATGTGGTCTGGATGCTTCTGGCATGCTGCTTGTTTCTGGTCTACCTTGTGTGTGACTGCGGGGAGGCAGGGGAAGAGATTGTGGTTAGTGAACTCAGGGAGCTCCGTCTCGCGTGTCAGGGCACATGCTGGCACGTCATTACGCACGGTCATACCGCTGAATGCCTACACTGGACGTGTATGCAGAACTAACGTTGTGCAGAGACTTGTCATTCAGGACTGCCCTTTGTGCTGAGTGCTCAACTCTACAGCTTCAAATGTCCCTTCCGATACTGGTTTGGGGAGAGATCGCTATGAAGTATTGTAGATATCAACAGACAGTGAAGTGTCCTTCATGTACAGCAGATAAATCCTGAAGGATGGGCTCCTGTAGTTCAGTACATCTCTCATCGCTGACTTCACAGAGATGGAGCAGCTCTTGTTGCTTAAGCCTCTGCTAATTGGGGAGAAAAACTGAAAAATGCTGTCCCAGCAGCTGGCTGGACCCTGAGAGGTGTCACTTGGTGGCATGAGAGCTGCTACGTGTGGCTCACACACTGCGTCTGCAGAGATCTCAGTGGCAGCTGCCCTGTGTGCTAACCAAAAATCAGATTTCACATCTCATTTGAATCACTGAACTCGTTTTATTCAGTAGGATGTGCTACCCCGCAAGGATTTTTGCTCTCTGTTTGGCATGTTGCTCTTCAGGCCATCTTCAGCGGCGGTAGGCAAACCGCGTGAGCTGGGTTTGTGTGTGAGGAGATGGGTTGGTGCTGTCGGTCCATCGCCCTGCCACGTTCAGACTTGTTACTCGGAACGCCTTTTACACCCAACCAGTTATGGTAAGAAATGCTTCTTGCAGACTGTAACGCACGGTTACCAGCCAATTCTTCTTTCACACTTCTCTTTTCTCATTTAGGAGTAGACCTTCCAAATCTTGTTCCCTCTTTAACGGTTCTTTCAAGTTTTTGGTGAATGGTTTTCTGTTTTTGTTTTTAATGTGGTATCTTTAGTGCTGTGTGTCCCCATGCTTGCAACCACAGCTCTGCTGTTTGCTTTATAATTCATATTTTTGAATCTACTTTGAACAAACCTGTCAGCAAGTTTCCTTTGTTCATGTTTGTTCATCTCCACGCTACCTTCTGGAGCCAAAAAAGCTAAAACCCAACAAGAGTGAGCCAGAACTGCGAAAAATGTCTCTACATCTTTTTCTATTTGGGAGAATATGAGTTGTTAGAGACTCCGTGTCTCTAACAAGCTGTATTGCATTTAACCTTTAGCTCACCACCACAACCTCCAGCTAGAAATTTATACATTACTTGTCTTTTCTGTAATGAAGGCTATTTAACAACATATTAATTAGAACGTTTTAACATAACCCCTTCCTAGGGCAAGCATAGCAGAAAATTGGGGCTTTGATTAGTAGAGTGTGTTTCTGTTTACATTTTCTGTTATGGCTGAGATATTGTCCTGCTGATGTGCCTGGGAATTTTGCCACCGGGTCAGGATTCACTGGTAATTTACAACACCCTTAGCTTTTACATTGTGTTCTTCTGAATATGAACAAAGCATTTGTGCTTCATGCTGCTCTCTGAATAACTCTGGAGAGGAGAAAGCAGAGCTCATCCTCATGAGAACCCCTGTGATTTTCATGGAGTGAATGGTTGGATTATATGTATATAGTTTTCCTTTTCCCTTCACATTCAGGAAGGCTGCTGAAGGCCCAGGCAAGATTCTTTGACCATCACAGCACTGGTGGCTTTTTGGAGCTATCCACCAATTTGGTGAAATAAATATGGATGGTGAAAAATGTGCCCGCCTGGTGCTCCAAGGCAATGGGAAGAAGCTAGACTGTCACACTGCTCAAAGACATGAACAGAGCTCACTTGATCCTACTCTCAGCTGCCATGATTTGGACTAAGAACTAAAAATGTAAAAAAAGTAAATAAAAAAGCACCTGATGTAGCTTAAGGAGAAGAGAAGCCATGTTTCTTGACCACATTGAATATATTCTCACAACACTCTGGGAAGCAAAAGTTTAGGGTCTCGGCTCCAGGTGTGGGAAACAAACATGTACATTTTTCTTATGACAAATACATGAGCTTTTAGTTTAAAAACTTGCTTGTGGATTGGAAGCTGCTGCCGCTGGGCTGAGCCGGCGGATGGGCTGGGAGGCTGTCGGCACTGCAGCTGTGGCAATGTGAGGGAAGTGGCATATGACTGTGGGGCTCCTGCAAGCTTTCTGGAAATGTCATTTGGGCAAAACCTCCCTCCTGGAGTAGAATGTTGAAGTATTTTTAATAAATGAACTCAAAAATAGCAGTTCTCAAAATCTGTCTGATCAGGCCTATGATTTAGCCAAGCCAAAAGCCAGCTGTTGGCCAAGGTTTCTGCATAGCTGTGTTTTTGCTGACCACAAACATTCAAACATTACAAGATTAGTGCTGTTTGTATTGTATGGGGACTGATGCAGTAATGGATTTTAAAGATCCCCACTGGTCACATTGCAATCATTGAGTTTGCTTTGCCGCAGTTTGCATCTGCAGGATGAGACGAGTGGCCGTTTGAGGGGCTGCAGGGCTCCTGCGTGGGGGAGCTCTGGGTTCCCATGAGCGGTGGTTTTGACCATGACCTGCCCTTAGTATTTTGAGACTCAGGTGTGTGCGTTTTTGTTGGTGCCTGGGTCAGTGGTTCAGCTCTTCCTTATATGCCCCAACTCTTCCCTGGTTGACAGTGATTAAAAGGAGAGCAGAGAGGCTGTCGAGGAGGCTGCTATTAATAATGTGATGGAAGTCTACAATGACAGAGGCCTGCATAGTGTAACACAGTTTTTTTATTTTCGTATTGGACAGGCATGTATGAGCCCATTGCATGAGTTTTCATTGGTATGCACTATCCTTGATTAAATTTGCTACTGGGGAGGTGAATTTAATGTCTTTGCAAATGGAGACCCATGCAGGAGCCGAGTATGGTTCTGAGGGTCTTGTCAGCTCAAATTGATTGCTGAGTCCTGGAATGGGAGTAATGCAGTAACTGAAAAATTAATCAATTAAATTGGATTTCATTTGGCTTCTAAACAAAATGCCAATGGCCTGATACTCTCAAATCTTCACTGTCAGGGAACGGGTTTTTGCATTATGAGAAGACTATGTTGCAAGCCGCAGAGCTGAATGCATTGGTGGCGAACACATCTGAGTGAACTGCCTCCTGCGGGACTAACGTGTGTAATAATTCATGGCTGCACATGCACCATCCCCACTGTCCTACCCAGATGTTATTTCCTGGGAAGATGAGTTCCATGCGGTTTCTTACTGAGCTGCCGGGTGCTGACGGGCTGGGTTTATCCCTGGTGGAGGATCCAGCTGTCCCCTGGTCTTCTTGTGCATTTCT
Source organism: Heteronetta atricapilla (assembly GCA_011075105.1). Taxonomy (NCBI): domain Eukaryota; kingdom Metazoa; phylum Chordata; class Aves; order Anseriformes; family Anatidae; genus Heteronetta; species Heteronetta atricapilla. The sequence goes on from CM021735.1 coordinate 27,791,970, forward strand.
GCACAATGTGAATGTTGGCTAATTGCAAAACTATTCTATTTTATTCTTATTTTTCTAATTCCTATTTTAAAGCTGTGACTCTTGAGGATGAATGATTAAAGAGGTACTTCAACTCCCCTTTTCTAGTCTTAGCAAAAAGCCCTTGCAGCATGATATTAAGGGAAAAAAAATGAGCCTCAAGCTTAATATAATTAAATATTTTAATGCTTTCGGTGAACAGTGCCAACTCCTTAGTGCTCGCTGACCTCTGCTTATCTGTTAAGTAACTAGTTTGCTGCTGTCGACATTAGCAAGAAGCAGGCAGCAGCTGCAGGATTTCAGGGAAGCTGCACTGTTATTTTCTTGACCATTGGAGCCTTTCTGCTTTTATTATTATTTTTTTTTAATAGCTAAATCTTTGGTTTCACTGTTGTGGAAGCTTCTTCACACAGCTTTCCTGAAAAATAGTATAGAAACGTAGGCTATATTCTTGAGTTTTGTCCATATTTTATGCTCTATTTTCTTTATGGAAAGCTGGGGATTAGTGGAGCTTCATTTCCTCTCTTGACCTGAGGCATTCAGCAGGTTAAAACAAAACAAAACAAAAACAAGTCTTGACTTCAGCAGGAGAGGTTATTTTTCCTTAGAAATTTCAGCTGCCTATTCTCAGCCTCCTGTTTTCCATGTCACTTAACTTCTCCTTTCTGCTGGTTTGGGAATAGCACAAAGCTGCCTCGCCGTCCTCAGCTTAGCAGGCCTGAAGCTGCTTTCTCTGCGGAAATATCTGTGGCTGCATCTGTCACTCTAGACAGTTGTGATTCACTGGGAGGAAAAGGCTGAATGTAGGTCACTTGGGTTCAAAGGGAATGGATTAGTGCATCAGCACAGGAGGCACATACACATGTTGCATCTGTGCAGATGGCAGAGGTGGGGGAGTGGGCACAGGGAAACAATTCAATTGTTAACATTTGATGAAGACCTATCCCACTGCCATTTGCACTGTCTTACTGGCCTCATAGGTACTACCAGGTAATCAAGAGGGCATAAGCTGTGACTTGATACTGAAAGAGGTGCCATAAATCTGGGCTCAGGTAGTGACTGTATCTAACACTTAGAAGACAAGTAACTGTTCCTTTTTCTTATTTGTTTTAATGACTCAAAATTACTTGGAAACCTGGGGCATTCGTAATGTATTTAAAGTCTATGAAGACAGGGATATTTTGCTGGAAGAACAAATGTAACAGCCTATAGTGCCTGACTGAGAGACCTCAAAACACACTTTTACAACTACGTGTATAGCGTTTAGCAGAGCAGTGCTCCTATATACAGTGAGTAGCAAGATGGATTTTGCTAAGGAGGTTTTCTGTGGGATACTAAACAGATGTGTGAAAGCAGACAGCTTCGTATTCATGTGACCATCACTTCTTTGTTCAAAACCTTCATTCCCAGAGGTACTGTGTCTCCAGCTACCCTTTGGGATCTCTTTCTGACTATGCTGTTGTTCTGGTAGGGGTGCCAGGATCAACTGCCTAGTCCCTTAGGTATTGAAAGAGTGCTGTCATGTGTCTTATCCCTGACACTAGATGTTGTCATGGATATTTATGGATAGAAATAGGTGTGTTTGGAAAGCAAGTGCTCTTTCAGGGAAGAAAAACTCACAGACCCCACTCTCGTCTTTCATCCTGGTACTCAGTAATTTTGAAGACTTTCCCCTCACTCAGTTTTTCCGTGTTTTCTTCACATTGGTTTTCTCCTAGAGAGAAATGTAGAAGTATAATAAAAGATTTCTGTCACCAAAAATGGTGTCCTTCGTGTTAGGTAAAATTTGCCAAGTAGGGGAAAAAAATATCTCAACCCCGGGAAATGAGATGAAGATCAAATGAGCACAAAGCCAGATGTGTCTGGACATGCGTGTGTTTATTCAATGTACACGAATGTCATAAATATAATAAAAGCAAAAATTGTCACGGATTTTCAATTTTGTATAATGGCCATCTTTGTGCATTAGACTTCAGACTCAGGGAAGAAATAGGCATTGGCAACTTCATCACCGCATCTGGGGCCTGGATTTCCATGCTTCTGAGCAGCTTTATTTCCTCAAAGTTGCTTATAAGGTAGTGCCCTCAGGCATCTGTCTTTGAAGCTCTTTTGGCTTCCACTGTTGCTTTATAAAACACTCTTAAAAACAAAAATCTAGAAGGATGCCCCAGGGCATCATGTCCCCTCCCTCCAGTTATTGACAATTTCTTCTTGCCTCCGGTTAGCTGGGCCAGAAAGCTCTGTGGGATGCAGCCCTTACTAACTGCTTCAAGGTCTGTTCAGGGATTATATAGCTGCATCAAAGATGGGCATACTTAAAAGGTTACCTCCTATTAAATACAGGGAAAAATCTGTCTTGGCAAGCAGTAGAGCACAATAACTGACAGTGTCATGCACCTGTCGTCTGAGGTTGTAGAATAAGTTTCATCTTCTCAGGTTACCATTCAACAATGAATATACATCAGGGAAAATGCATGTAGTAACATAATTGACTTTATTTTTATCTCCCCCACTCCTTTTGTAAATTTCTCTTGCACAGATTTCTCTCTCTTGTGAAAGGCCTACTTTCTTCCCCAAAACTGTCTAGAAAACCAGGTTGTCAAACCATGGCAAGTCTGTTTGAAAGGTAGTGGCCAAGCCTTGTCCATCAACCCACTGTTGTGACCTGTAAGTCAGTGCCAAACCGTTTCTGAATCCTTTACACCCCCAAGGTCCAGCTGCTTGTGACACACACCACAGGAGGATGTGATGTTTGCTGCATCCAGGCTGTAGGCAGTAACATGGAGAACACCGTGCCATCTTCTGTGTCTCTTGGAGGAAGCTCTGAGAGCGGTGTCCAAAAAGTGGTGGGTGTGGGGAGAAGGTTGCTGTGGAAACCAAACACAGAAAAATAGTTGCTTTGCCTTTCTTGCATCATACAGGGTTTCTACCTTTTCAGGCCAGATGCTTGACGACACTTTCCTTGTCAACAGCTCACAGTCTGGTGAAACTGAGGGAAGGAGAGCAAAACAAAATCAGAAATGCTTGATAGGATCCTGTGATGTCCTAGCTGTGAAGCAGGGACAGAGAGAAAGGGTTTCTGAGGGATAAACCAGAAGAGTAGAGCAGTGAATGGCCTCTGCATGCACAAGTGGCAATAAAACCCAGGAAGCGCAGGGAGATGAAGAGACATCTTGGGCAAGCAGCAGTGTTGAAAAGCAAGCCTAGCAGACTCCCTGCCTCTCCCTCCCACTGTCCCTTGGGATAGGGCACTGAGTGGGTACAGCTCCGTTTGTCACAGACCCAGACAAAACCTGTGAGCTGGCCACCGCAGCTTGCTGGCTGCAGCCTCTTTAAGGGGAGCATTGAAAATGGCCTCTGCTGGGGACCCACCTCTGGTCTCTCCAGCCCCGTTTGGAAGTGGCAGCAGACCTCACGATAGCACAGAGCCAGTAGAAAATCTCTTGTGATTGATTGCTGGTGTGGGAGCTGATCAATTCAAGTTGCTTTACTACCTCTGTTGTGTTTTCCAGTTTGTGCAATATACAAACTAAATGTCAAAATCAATTTCAGAGTCCTCTGTCAGCGCCTGTACTTCTCAAAGAACAAGGGATGGTTCTATTTAATTGTGGTAACTTTTATTAACATTTCATAACAGAAGTTCTGTAAGAGCATGGTTCCCAAGCCACATTTAAAAAGCTTTACACAGTTAACGCATGAATAAAATAGGCCCTATTGCTGTCAGGCACAGCCTCTTCTCTTAAAGTATTTTGTGCAATTTAACAGAGAAGTTTATGGGTTATTCCACAAGGAATAAGAGCTAAGTGCATGCTGGGATTCCTGAACCCCCTTTGGGAATGCAATATACCCCCTCTAAAACAATTGCCATTGGCAAAAGGCATTTGAGACAATGTCTCACAGATTCAGCCCATTGACAGTACCATGCTCCCCAGCAAGTAGGATCTCCTGGGAATTTCTTGGGAGCTGCTGCAGCTCCCAGTCCTGCCCTGTCTGTATGCTGTGCCATTTGGAGCCCATCAGCACTTTGGTGTAGGGGCAGCAGAGCAGCACGTGTCTCCATAGCATCCCCAAGCACTGTCATGCCCAGCAGCTGGGGGTTAGAGGGAGAGAGGCACTGGCAGACTTGGGATCATTGTGGTGGTGGTATGTGGGGGCAGTGGGATAAATCCCCTTAAAGATCACCCAGTTCCAAATAACCTGCCATGGGCAGAGACACCTCCCACTACACCAGGTTGCTCAAAGCCCCATCCAGCCTGGCCTTACAGTCTCTCTGAGCATCCTGTTGCAGTGCCTCACCACCCTCTGAGTGAAGAATTCCCTCCTAACATCTAATCTAAACCTACCCTCTGTTAGTTTAAATCCATTACCCCTTTTCCAATCCCTATACTCCCTGGTAGAGTCTCTCCCCGTCTTTCCTGTAGGGCCCCATTAAATACTGGAAGGCTGCTATAAGGTCTCCCTGGACTCTTCTCTAAGCTACATAACCCCAGAAAGATATGCAAGAGCTGCAAAGTAGGCATCCTGTCATAAAACTGGTGTGAGGCTAACTTCAACTGCAAAATGATTAATGATACTCACATCTGAGAGTTTTGCTTACCTTACGTCTGTTGAATAGTGATTCCTTCTGGCCCCTGGAATATGGTTATTTTTGAGTTTGCCCAAGCCAAAAAAAAAACAAAAACAAAACAAAACAAAAACAAACAAACAAAAAACATCTTGGCACTCTTAAGTTCCCAAACCACTCTGGTTTTAGTGGCTGTTTTCTCAGAGTTGGAATTGGTGTGCCGGTGTCTGATGGCAGATGATGGGCAGAGGTGAATGGTGCTGTATATTACAGTCTTGCTGTCTTACAAGTGATCAGGCCTAGAGCTACAGCACTGTCCTAGTTGAGAAATGAGGCCCTCATATTTTCATGGATGTGCATGGCATTAATTCCTTTCCCTTAATCCCCTGCTTATGGCATTAATTTTTCTACTTAAGCGGTTGCTGGTCCCTTGAGCCATGTCAAAACACACATAATGATGTGCTTTCAACATCCAGAGGAGTAGCTCAGTCCATCCTGTCACTGAAAGGGAGGAACATATGTGAAAAAGAGAAATGGTAAAATGCGATTAGAAGGCTTACAGTATTTCCTAAAATTTTGGTGTGTGAATTGTGTTGGACGTTGCAGCAATGTTTGGGTCAAATCTTAATTTGTGCAAACCACTTTGCTAATCCCTAGTCTAGACACTCAAATTTCCAGTGCCTATTAATCTTTTTCTGCATTCATGTAGCAGTTTTTTTGGGTCTGTCATTGCACATCAGTCAAAAGGAACTGGGTTCTTCTGCTCCTGTAACTCCCAGTTGTAGTTCCAGCCTCGAGCATGGGTGTACAGAGTGTCTAGCCATATAGTGTATGAGCTATCCTGTTGATTTGGTAAAAACCTTAACTGAACTCAGCTGTACATACTATGCCTTTAATATACCTAAAGCTCATATATGCTTATGTTGCCTTTCTCCTCTAGTGAGAGGTGTGAATGCAAAGGGAGAGGAGGAAGGGGGTTGATGTCAGTCTGCCCACCTCAGAGGAGTTTGTGGGGAAACTGATTACTATTTCATGGAGAATCTATGCTGTTCCTGTTAAGTATGTTTTGAATTAACAGTGATGAATGTCCTATAGTCAAACATCTGTGTTCTAGGGAAGAAATCCAATAAAGCAAGTCAGTCCTTTAAAAATAAGCTTTATATTCACTTTGCTGGGCTTTTATGTAGCTGTGGACACCACTGAGAATGGTGTTTGCTCCCCTGTTTATCAGGCTTTGCTTTTGTGTTGTTTGCAATGAGTTGTAATGTCTATGGCTTTTCTAAGGAACTTCTACCATGGTGTTTCCTCCGTTTTTTTTGTTGTTGTTGTTGTTGTTGTTGTTTTTATTAGTTCAGTCCTGCTGAACTCTAGAGGTTTGAGTGCCTTTATTGAATTCCATGTATTATTTTCAGATACTTTTTTACATGCATTGAGATAATTTTGAATTCTAATCTGGCTCCCCAATGTCTCTGACACCTTTTGCTGGATTTCCTTAGCGTTTGATAAACGTTCTTAGTCTCAAGGTCCAAGCCATTTACGAACATACTTAATAGCCCTGGATCCAGCACCCCTAAAACCTGCCCCGGCCGTAGCCCCTCTGCTCTGACAGTGAACTGTTGGTAATTCTGCTCTGACAGCCGCTTTTCAGTCGGTTTCAACCCATTCTGTAGTTTAATCTAGGGTAATATTTCTCTAGCTTACTAATGGTATCTTATAAGCCTGTATGAAAAGCCTTACCAAAGTCACGATGTGTCACATCTACTGCTTTTCCACACCCCTAAGACTGATTACTCCATCACGGGAGAAAATTATCTTGGTCTGACATGATGCGGTCCTGTCAAATCTCAGTTGGCTGCTATTTATTACCCTGTTCTCTTCCCAGTGCACACGCATCGTTGCAGTGTTTTTCTGGGTGCTGAAGCTAGGCTGTCCGAGCTATCATCCCCCGAATCTTCCTTCTTCCACATTTAAAGAGAGCATGAAGAGATACCAGCCGAGTTAAAAATGAGAAGTGTTCTTAACTGGCAATTAATTCCTACTGCTCTTTATGCGTGCATCAAATTTAAAAAGTAGTAATGTGAGATCCATGCTAGCTAGATGAATTACCCATAATAGTTCAAACTCAAATGTGTTGTGGCCCTGAGGACAGTGATGGACCTGCCTGTCCCTGCCACTCCCTGCCCAGGCCCCCATGTCAGCCCCAGGGCCACCAGCCCCTGCCCCAGCGAGGCCGCAGCATGACCAGGCTTCAGCTCCCCACAGCCCTGCCCGGCCATGGACCCCACAGAGCCGGGCCCATGTCCCGGGCCTTGTCGGGTCCCCAGGGAAGGTTCCAGGGCCCCAGGCTGCCTGCTCCTGGCTGGGGTGGTGGGATGGGGTCAGGCCCTGCCCCACTGCCTTCGCAGTGCCCTGACAAAGTGGCTCCCGCAGGCTTGCTGCTGCTTCCAGCATTATGCACAATGTTCGTGGCAATATAAACCAAGCCCAGCTGTTGCTTTTCCAGGGCTTGGGGAGACAGAGATACGTAGCAAAGGGCAAGTGAGTGACCACAAAATATTTGAAGGCGCAGAATTAGCTGGGCTTTTGCTACACAACAGTGTTGTTTTCTAGGATGAGAAAGGAAGCTCCATTTGACATAACTTCAAATATAAATTAGAAGAGGAAAACATTTCAGATTTTAAAGGAACCAAAGTAACTATTTTCTCCTTGTATTGAAAATACAACATCAGGGAAAGTCTAAGAAGCAGGGGAGGCACCATCACCGCTGAGGTGCCTGTAGTGGTGGAAGAGAGGCAGGGTATCTGCCAAAGTGTGCCTGAACCTAAGCTGGGTAAGTCCATGTGCAGCAGCTTGAGTATGTTGCGTTTGAGAAAGTTTCTTGGTATTGAAAATAGCATAGCTTTATATCCCATGCCAAGACGTTTTCTCCTGTCTTGTGTGGTCAGAAAGGGAAATCTGAGCATCAGGCTGACCTTAGCTATAGTAGGCATAACTTTATGGGTCTTCTTCCCCCCCCACCCCCCATTTCATTCATCTTCTCTCCCAACTGAATAGTTATAATCTCTAATTTCTCTTCATCCTCTAAAAATTTATTTCCAGAGACTGGAAAAAGAGACGTGTTTGACAAAAATTGTGCTCTGGCCACGACTGCTGAGCTGTCACTGATTTTGGATTATGGCATTCGTGATAGTTCGTTTTCTCTGTCCTGTTCTAAGTCTAGATGTTTGCTCTCAACAGCACTTGGACAATGCTCTCAGACACCTGGTCTCATTTTTTGGGTGGTCCTTTGAGGACCCAGGGGTTGGACTAAACGATCCTTGTGGATCCCTTCCAACTCAGGATACTCTGTGATTCTACTTTTTGTCCTATTTTCCACCTCTGCAGACCGAGTGCTGAGGTTTCATTGAGCTGTCCATGGGGATGCTCAGATCTGTAATGCATGTGGTCACATTTAGTTTGCAGTCCATCAGCGTGTGTGAGTAGTTTAATTTGTTTCTTCTAATGTGCATTGCCTTGCACATGTGTACACTGAATTTCATTTGCCATCATCTTGCTCAGCTCTTCAGGTCTCTTAGGGCTGTCTACACTGCAGGGCAGCCCTTCGCAGAAACAGTGACCCTACGGGATGGTCTTCGAGTGTTGGCATTGTGTTGACTCCATGACCTGGGAAAGGAAATTAAGAAGCCTTTAGGGAGTGGAGAGGGATAGCCCTGTTGTTTTAGCCTGTGTGTGGGACTGAGGATGGTCATACGCAGTTTTCAGCTTTATCATGGACTTCTGTGAGACTGGACAAAGATGAGCAAGGCATAGGGGGAAACCTGTTAAATCAACTCCATCTGTGTTTATAAGCAGTAGTGAATGATGAAAGGCTGAAGCTTTTTCCTCAAAGTGCTATGTTTCAGCCATATTGGCTGGAGGTTGTTCTCAAGCCCATGTTGTCTGGAAGGGTTTCCAAATGCCTGCAGTCTCGCACGTTCTGTGTAACAACTGCTACAGATAATTGGCTTTGTCTGCACTACCAGGAAAGCAGCTTTCAACTGAAGCTGGGTTGGTGAGGATAGTGAGGCCTGCAATTTTCCTCAGGGAAGGCAATTATAACATTACATCTGTGAGGGTTTCCTGCTTACCTTTCCAAGCGCTTGCCTGTCTTGCTTTCTGCCATACCCTTGCAGCTACTTGCAGATATGTGGCAAATAGCCTCCCTTAGTGTATGTATCCAAAGGTGTTACGTGTGTCTAAACATGGATCAGCTGCTCTCCCTGATGCTCTAATGCTTATTTCTGCTCCAGATGACAAGGGCTCCCCAAGGAGAGAAGAACAGCCGGAGGGGTTTTGATGAAAAGGCTTATTTGTCCTCAAAGCTGCTGAAGGCTGGAGAAGACCCCTACCGCCAGCATGCTTTTAATCAGCTAGAGAGCGACAAACTCAGCAGCGATCGGCCCATACGGGACACCAGGCACTACAGGTACTGTGCAGCACTTGCTCCACACCATGGCTGCTGCTTGCTATGGGGAGTCCAGTGCCACGCTGTGTTGTTCTGCAGTGTTAACAAAGGATGGCTTTAGTTTTTCTTCACCAGGGTCCGTTTGTTACTTCACTTTGTTTCATGGTTAATCTGCAAAGGTCTCAAATACACAAAGACCTCTGACTAATTCAGTCCCAGCCCAGCTTGGTGCTTTTCTAGCACATCTTCTCCTAGGTCTCAGCACCTTCCTGTTATTTCAGCTTTTGGGTTTCAGCATAGCCCCTCCATTGCAGCTTAAATTGCTCAACTGGCAGCTGTTTTTTTGCATGACTCCCCCCACACTCCTGGCTTCTCAGTGAGCCTCTGTCCTGACTGCAAGGTACACAGCTGTTGCAACATCGCTTTACTTAGGTTTTTCTCACCTGCTGTGTGCCCTGGCTGTCTGAAGTCATTTGGTGTGTTCTTTCCAGCCAGAGTGTTACATTTTGGATGAAAAGTGCTGAGGTGGGGATGAAAATAACATGATTTTCATCTTCATACAGTGAATATTTCATGGCTTGCAAAGTGCTGGTTGTTCTGTCCTTGTTTCACTGGGGGTGAATTTATTCTGCTGATTAAACTCATCCTTAAGTTACTAATAGTGCCCAGGTAATTAATTTGTACCTTCTTCAGTACAGAAAGATAACATTGTACCTTGAGGATGATAGGTTTGATAGTGATAGGTTAGTGCAAAACAGCCTACTTCATAGAAGTAAAAATAGAAGCAGAATAACCATGCCTGAAATAATAGTCTGTCTGGGCTGGAACCTAGATCTAGTGTTGCAAAGCAACACCTCTTAGCTTCTGGGAAAGGGAAACCGGGCATCTAACTTGACTGACATTGCGAAAGGGATGTCAGGAGAAATGGAGCTTTGTGAGTTTGCCAGCACTGACAGCCATCAGGGTGCTTTGTGAATGTAAGCGGTTGGAACCGTGGTTGTGAGATGAAAGTCTTGTGGTCCCGTTCCCTGACATAGCGCTAGGGATTGGCTTGCTAGTGACTCGGAGGCAGCGGTGCATGTCCTCCCTTGCTGACAGATCTCCCTGCCATGCAGAATTGCTGTTTTCTGTTAATCTGCTGTCATGTTCTGGCCTAAAACCAGCTTCCTTCAAAGAGGAATTATTTATTTTGATCTATGATCTGTGGTATCATGCAGAGCACGCTTTTTGTGAAAAGCCCTGTCTGTGCACTTCAGTCTGAAGACAGACATATGTGCTATTCCATGGAAACGTATGGCTGCTTCAGGCCCCAGCTTTGCAAACATTCCCTTAAGCAATGGGGAATCCCTAAGCAGTGTAGGATCAGGGCACATAAACCTATTACTCCGTGCCTCTCTTTTGCAGGGAGGTCAGTTTGGGAATTAGAGAGTTTTTGTGTACCTTGCCTTGTAGTAATACTGGAATGGTTGATGTGATGGCACCTTAAGATGAGGACTTATTTCAGCTGATACAAGTTGGATGTGGTTTGAGAAAGCCCTTCCTTGTGTCACAAATGGCTTTGTCCTCAGATTAAGGAGTCAAGGGGCCAACAGGTCACTACCACATTATTTTTTCCTCAGGCACCCCAGCAGAGGTTGGACGTACTAGAGTCTACATCCCACAAGCTACTTCTAAGCTAACATGTAGCTGTTTTCTGATCCAAAGCAAAGGGAGACACAACTTTCAAGCATAAAATTTATCCTTGTCCTCTGTGATGCTCTAATAATGCTGAGATCTTGGAAAGTCAAGTAACACATACACCTCTCTCTTTTGTTTTTCCACTTCCTGATGACTTAATCCATTTTACATTCATTACTTCATGGATTTATTTTGAAACAGTAGTAAGTGTGGTACGTCTCCTGTCTGATCTCATGTTTTTCACTTTAGTCTTTTCAAAGCTTTTTTATATGCTTGAAAATTGCTGTAAGAAGTAGTTGTCATCTTAATAAAATATTGCAATGAAAAATAGTAGTGATTTAGAATATTGTAAACCAGTAGGATTGAATGTGGTGATAAAAATAGTTAACAATTTTGTAATAGCCTTGAAAAAATAGTAACTAAATGTAGGAGTACAAGTAGTGGCTATAAGAAATGAATTATATTCCTTCCAGTGATGTATTCAGTCTAAGCATGGTCTTAAGTAGTTAAGAACACCAGGCCACAGTGTCAGGGGTGGGTTCTTTGCCGTGCAGGGAGTTAGTGCAGACTGACTGCTGCCTGATACAGGCTGGAAGTTAAGGTGACAGCATTCTGGAGGAGCAGATCAGCCCAAATCTGCCATTTCTAATACCTGCCAGAATTGGATCTGGGGTTCATATTCATGAGTTGTTCTCCTCCTGGAATCTTTGTTGTCCACAGGGTATAAGCAGCCCTGGTGCAAGCTGATTCTGAGTTAATTCTTCGTTCTGAGTATGTGAATGAATATACATACCTAACATGACAAAGTCAGGTAAGAAGATAAGAGGAATTACTTTCCCTTGCCAGCTGCAGTACTAGTGTTCAAAAGAGAAGCTGCTGAACCTCAGCAGCTCCCTGGTGCAGATCACAGTACTAGACAGTGTTTTCCCCTCCTGTGAATGAGGGGGGAAATGTCCAAATAATTTGAACTGATGCCTGGATCTATAATTTCTATTCATCCTTACCATGTGCTTGTCCTGTGCATGAAGAAACAAGAGGTTACATGAAACACAGGTGAATCCTTGGGCTGGAATCCATGTTGTTGAACATTTGTTTCCCTTGAAAGCCACGTGCTCTTTTCAGCATGCAGCATTAAAAGTTTCGGTACCAGGGCCTCAAAACTTTGCCTTTGAACAGGCTCAGTTCTTGAGCTCTTCTGACCTTGGTACAGGGGCTGCTGAGCTCCCCCTTGCTGCATCTCCACTGTGCTGTTTCTGGTTTTAGCATAAAATTATCTTCTCTTCTGGAAATTCTAGATGCATTGTCCCAGCAGCTGCTGGTGGACGATGTTTGGCTCACACTTCTGCTCTTTGATGTTGCAGGTGCACCTCTGTACGCTATGATCCAGACCTGCCAGCTACCAGTCTCATCATCACCTTCCACAACGAGGCTCGCTCCACCCTGCTCCGTACGGTGAAGAGGTGAGTTCAGGACTGGGTGCTGCACCCAAACAATGGTGCCTGGTGGGTGTAGACATTTGCAGTGGCTAGGCAAGCAAGGTTTGTTTGCTCTTTTGCACTAGTGGCTCCTGATTTCTGAGTATCAGCGGTGGCCAAATCTGACCAGTTGAATAGGTGGCATAGGGCCTGGCAGCATCCCCAGACAGATGGGACCGTGCAATTACCTGTACCACAAAGCAATGCTACAGCTGCTTCTTCCCCTCCGCATCACCTTTGCAGACCTGGGGAGGCTCTTTTCCTTTTTACTTTTACATAAAATATGCCCTTTGCCCTCTGACTTATCAAGCCTTTGCACAAATGGTCCCTGAAGCCTGCAAGCAGGTCCAGGAATAGCTTGTGAAGTCTGAAAGGAGAGTGAATTGTCCAGGTAGAAGGTTGAACTCATAGTATCACTAGCAGGAATGCATTATTCATCATCATAACTTCTCTTGTCAGGTCCTGTGGGCTTAGAGGAATGTGCTTTGTGAATAAATAACAGGCTTGTTCAAGTCAGCCTCATGGCTAGAAGGCTGGGTTTCTGTCTGCCCGGTTTGGTGCTGCTGTGTTTCCAGAGGCCTGCATATATTGCATTAACACATTCTGCCTTTTTACGTCTTACCATTTCCTTTTCTCTTGAACCATAAAATTAGTTCCACGGAGCCACTGTTCAGAAAATGAGCAGATTTGTTTGGAACTACAGCGCTGCTAGGGCAACAGCAGGAGATTTCTGCTGATTACATCATAGGTCAGACAATAAATGGCTAGGTGTTCAGAAGCTGTAGTATTGTGATCCTTAAGAAAGATCTCAAGGCAGTCAATCAAATAGCCAGATGCTATGATAATTAAAATGTAGAGAAGATGACATTCAGAAGAGCAGTAACGCATAAAGAGAGAAACTGATATCCAGGTCCTATGGGGGTGATCTGTACTAACGAGCAGATGAGCATTGCCAATGCATTAACAGGCCAGGCTTGCTCCAAGCAGGATCAGCTTGAGTAGGTTGCTCACATCTGTGTCCAGTCAGTTTTGAATATCTCCAAGGACAGAGACACTGCAACATCTCTGAGCCTTCTCTTTTCAAGGCTAAACAATCCCAGCTCTTTCAGCCTCACTTCATACATGTGATGCTCCAGTCCTTAAATCATCTTACTGGTCCTTCACTAGACCTGCTTCAGCATGTCCTTGTTTTTCTTGTCCTGTGAAACCCCGAACTGGACATAGCACTTAAGCAGTGGTCTCACCAGTGTCTCAGCTATGGTCTTCTGCAACCCAGAGGCCCCAGCAAAGTCCTTGAAAAGTGGATGCCATAGGGAACAGGCCCTTGCGTGAATAAGCCATGCTGCCCTAAATCCCACTGGTCCCATGCAGAGAACCCTACAGATGAACTTCGGTTAGTTTTCAGCCTAGAGGAAGAAAACTGCTTAAAAATATCCAGCAAGTGACTAAGAAGGTGCGGAGGGAAGGAAGTGGGAAATGGGCTATCCACAAGGACCTGTGAATGTTCCATAACAAATGGATCCTTGCCGCCTGCTGGTCCTGCTGGTGCTGCGAGCTGCATGCCTGCTTGATCTCTTCCTTGGCAGGACATAGCTGTCACTTGCAAACCAGCTACTTGCTTGGCATCCCATTCTTGGAAATAACGGTCACTCAAAAGCCATTTTGAATAATTGGTGTCTCTGCCTGGTTAGCCATTAAGGGCTACCATCACTTGTGTTGCAGTGGCCATTTTTGTAGAAGGGAAGATCAACTGCCCTTTCTTTCTATTTATTTCTGATTTCAGTCAGTATTGCAGGTACTGCTTGTCGTGTAAATGCAAAGGTGAACGGTCAGGCTTTAAGTCAAGGGGCTTGAACAACTGTTGGTGGTTCAGTGCCTGTGCAGGCAGCCTGTATAAATTATGTATAAAGGATGCAGTTGTAATGCTAGAGCATTTTGTATTGTAACTCATTATGATAACAATTTAAATAACGGCAAAAGAGGAGATAATTTTAGAGCACAAGAAAAAAGAGATGGTTCTCTGCTAACATATGGAAAAAACAAGAGTATCTGTGATCTGATGAGGGATGGACAGATCAGCAGAAGGAAAAACTATTGGCAGTTGCTGATTTGATGTCGTATAACAGAGCAAGGATACTGATACTGAAGGAACAACAAAGCTGTGAGGAAAGATGAAGGTTGTAAGGTATCTTTGAGATGAGGGGAAAAGTCTGTGTTTCTGCTGTAAAAGGCAATTGTCCTTTGGATTTTGGAATCCTAATAATACACTTTGTTCCCAAGAGTAATTGATTGTCATGCCAGTCTTGGCACCTCACTGAAGGGAAATACTAGGATTACAGTGTTCCTTGTTAAAAAAACAGGCAAGATGAAGTGCAAAGAAGATAAAGTACCTTTCCCAAGGATCCACAGGAAATTACTGCAGAGCTGAGAGCAAAACTAGGCATTGAACAGGAAGATATGAACTCTTAAAGAATGTTTCCTCTACTGGGGTATCAGTGGACAACTGAGGAAGGGAGAACAAAATGTTGGCTTTTTTGCCAGTTATGTTAATTTGAAAGACGTGAAGCTTGTGGAGAAAATGTGAGCAGCGCTAGTAGTCGAGGTAGTGGGAGAAGAATTAGAATACCATTTTACAGCTGTTATGCTGCAGTATGCAGCCAGTCTGGATTGCTAATGCTTTGCATAGAGTTTACATGGACAAGTATTTCGGGACAGGGAACCTTGTCTGTAAAATATGCAGATAATGGCTGTGCTGGGAAAAGATGAAGTCATAAATGCAAAGAGGAACATCTCCCACCTCCCACCCCGCTATGCAATGCTAAAGGATCCAGGGAAGTATGAGCCAAGAGCAGCAAATGAGGTTCAGCTTTGAAAAATGCAAGCTCAGACATCCAGGGACGTATAAGCTCAAAATACAAATACTCTTGAGACGTATGAAGCAGCATACATCTGAAATAGAGTGGGATGTGATACTGAACAGCAGAGCAGTCAGGATTTTACAGTATGAGACAGCAGAAAACTAAGGAAACTTTGACTCTGTATGCAAAGACATCATTGATGCTACTTAGCAAGACAGTAGTAACTGAGAGCGGTTTGAAGAAAGTAATAAAAAATTAGTTCAAGCTTTTTAAACAAATGAGAGAGACAAAAAGTAACTCTAGGGTACTAGAGTATATCAATCTCCGTAGAGGGTGGAAACTCTTACTGTCTTTCCTTGTGTGTGAAACCCTCTGCGTCCTGTATACACCAACTCACTACATTTCTGGTGGCGTTGCAAGGTACAGTGGAAGCCAGCCCAAGGAAAGGTGTGTCTCAGGAGGTGTCATGGCTGTTTTGAAAGAAGGACAAGTAACAACCAAAAGGAGTACAAGCGTAGGGTTACCTCTTCCACTGGCATTTGCTATTCCAGCTGTAATGTATAGCACAGCAGACTTGTGTCAGTCCTACCATTGTTATTATTTTGGCAACTCACAGAGACTGTCTTTTTCCTCTCTGGATCCCTGCAGCGTCTTGAACCGCACCCCTCCCAGCCTCATCCAGGAGATCATTTTGGTAGATGACTTCAGCTCAGATCGTAAGTATGGACCCATTTCCCTTGCATTTGTTTTCTCCCCTATTTTCCATATTTTTGTTTGCTCTGTTTAGTCCCCCTCTCTCACAGAGATTCCATTATGTCTGTGTGCAAGAGAAAAGCAAAAGGGAGGTGGTCTTTGTATTTGCTTTAAGCACATGCATGGCAGAGGCCAGAGCTTCCTGCTTTTTTTGTCCAGTAGGTCTTCCCTCTCTGTCAGCTTGGCAGTTTTGGCTACGTTACCAGAGATCTCTATCTAGTTTAATTATGTACCATTTTGTGAGATGTTCAGCACAGTTGCTGAGGCAATGCTGAGGTTGGGGATTTAAGAATGATGCTCTCAGATAAGGACTGAGCTGCATCCAGCTGTTGGGGATGGGTGTTTCTGAGCACCTCTAAACAGTTTGAAGTGTCTCACATTCAGCACCTGAAAATTCCAGCATAACCTCAGTGGCCAAAGTGTTCCAGATCAACGCTGATGGATCTCTGGCACCAGCACTGCACAGGGCTCAGCCAGAAATTCCCATTTAGATTCCAAAGAGGAAAAAAAATCAAAAAGCCCCATCCTATGACAATTCTTGTATTTCTCGCTGGCAGACAGATATCTGTGGTCATAGAGCTACTCCACTGAGGCACCTCCATAGGGACACTTCAGTGCCTGTTTGATGACCGACTCTTTGCTTAGTATCTACCTCAGTTTCTTCAAAAATACAAAGAGTCTGCCAGTGCTGGCAACTTGTTGCACTCAGAGTGATGTGCTCCACTCCTGGAGAGTGAGTGACTAGATAAAGATTCTTGTACTTACTTGAAATTGTGACTTAGCCAAGAGGAGTGATGCTTTCTGTTGTAGCAGCTGTCCCACAAAATCTCAGTAGACTCGGTAGAGAAAGCACCTGGCACTTTACTTGGATGGTGCAGCAGCTGCCAGAGTGCCCACACAAGAGCATCATTTCAGATTGCATGTGTCCTTGAGAGTGGAAATGCTCCTTCAGGACCGTGCCAAGAGATGCACTTTGGATGATGGCTTTTGCGTTCTCCCCAGAGTGCTGAGTCTGTGGGAGGATGAAAATGGGAAAGGGGGGACGTAAGACATGAAAAGGAGTGTGGAATAAGCATAGAAAGTGATGAGGGCTTGGTGAAGCAAGGGAAAAAATGTGTGTTAGAAATTGTTATTACTGTGACTTCTGCTAGGGCAGGAGTAGGGAGAGGGCATTTCTCAGGCAGTGTAGCCCATGGCATCCTGCAAAGCCCATGCAGCCTTGGAAACTCATGTGACCTGTGCTTTGGTATGGCTGGGCTGGACATGGTAGCTGCTGCTCTCCATCATGTTCCCTGGGCAGTGGAAATGAGGGATGGCACACGATTCTGGCAAGCTGCCAGCAAAGCCCCCAGTTAGGCATCCGTGTATTAATCTAATAGCATCTCCAAGGAAGCAGGTCAGATCCCTGTGACTTACGTTAAATAAAATCAAGGAGAAGCTGCCTTGAGAATAAATGTTGGGAAATGCCCAGATGAGCTGCTGAAGGCAAAGAGAATGGATGAGATCACTTTATATGGCAGGACTCTCTTTTACTTGGCACTTCTGCAATTTACAGCCCAGGCTCCCTACAGCCCCTCGGTTTCATCATCGCTCAGTGCCACATTGCTAGCATATGCCCTGTCGTTGCTGTGAAATGCTGAGTTGTAGGACGGCGAAGGCCTGGCCCATTGGAGTATCAGCAAGCAAAGCCTCAGCTGTCTGAGGTGGACAGCAGGCAAGCAGAGCTCTTTTCTGTACCCTTTAGTCAAGAGAACTAAGGCCATCGGGCTGCTTAATGTGATACTAAGTGAAAGCAGAAATTCCCCTCCCATGGAGATGCAGGAGAATAGTTAATTGAAGCTCTCTGTTGAAGCCAAGTAATTCATGCATGTGTGCTAAACGTTTCTTTGCCTTCCTTAAGCTGAGGACTGCCAGCTCCTTACCAAGATCCCGAAGGTCAAGTGTCTACGAAACACCCGTCGAGAAGGTGAGTGTGGAAACTTCGTAGGTGCAAAGTTTTAGTGGGTTTTCTCACATGGCCCTGTTTGCCTGCCAGCTGCATATAAGTTGTTTCTTACCATTACAGTTTTTTTTTTTTTTTTTTTTCAATATAAGGGTTTGGTGTCCTAATGTTGGAGGTCTGGGGACAGATAACCTGTCTTATCAACTCTAAGGCTCTCATTTCATAGTTTAAATAATGACAAGTGGTATCCAGAGGCCCTGGCTAAAACAAGGACCACATTTTAAGATCTTTATGAGTATAGGTGCAGATGGAAGTTCTGTCTTTTTAAACTCAGAGTGTAAGGTAACAAGCCATTTAGGAGATGTGGGAAAGGGAAAAACAATTATATTATCATAAATAAATACAATTAAGGAAAAAAATGTTATCTCCTGTGTGCATAAATAGTAACACTGACTTACTCAGCTGCTCTCTAGTTTGACTCAAATGTTCTGGCTGATTTCTAAAGCTGTCAGTGCACAGCAGGTCTGGAGCAAGGGTGTGAAATGTGAGACAGGAGTCACTGTTCAGTTCATGGAAGTCATCCCAGGTAGTGGGATGGTCTGTAAGAAATTATGGAGGTGTCTGAGAGCCAGGCTGACACCTCTGACCACAGGGCAGAATAAAGGAGAAAAGGGAGTAGATAAGAAGGAAGGCAGCAAGAGAGTAGAGCTGGCTCCTGTTTAGGTGGTAAGAGATGCAGCGGGGTGCTCTGAGGGGAGAGGCACAAAGCAGGCAGCAGCAAGGTATGTGTGGGAAGGGCTGGAGGGGAAGGGGACTGTCATCAAGGCAGGAGCCTGATGAAAGTTCACTGACATGGACAGAAGTGGCAGATTAGGTCATTCTTGGTGCGCTGGGAGGGCTCAGATTGTGGTGTGGCCCCCAAATGATGCTCTGCTATAGCTGTTTTCTGCTCCTGACAGAAGTGCGATATCAGAGAATCACCTGGTCTTCTCATGCTATGGCCACACATAATACTTTATTTTCTGAAGGAGATTTCCTTCCTAACCTTCTGGCTCCTCTGCTGTCCTTTCCTCATCGCAGGGCTGATTCGCTCTCGGGTGCGAGGAGCTGAAGTGGCCACCGCCGACATCCTCACCTTCTTGGACAGTCACTGTGAAGTCAACAGCGAGTGGCTGCAGCCAATGCTTCAGAGAGTGAAAGAGGTGAGCACCATCTCCACCATCTCCCACTCTGGGCTAGCTGGGGCTGGCCTGCTTTGTGCTGATGAATCCTGTGCCCTTGTGTGCCATGAACTGTGTCAGCAAGGATAGAGCCTTTCCAGGTAGTCCTCTTTTCAGGCAGGCTGTTACAGAGGAAGGTACAGCCTGAGCTAGGCAACAGATCCCTGATGGCCTTCATACACACTCCTGCCAACATGGCAAGGCACGAGGTGCTAAATGATGGGAGCTTCCCAGCATGGAGGAGCTGCCTGTGAGTGCAAGGATGTCCTTTTGTTGGCTCAGCTGGGAAAGGTTTGTCATGAATCTGGAAGAGTGAGAACGAGACAGGAATATTAGCAACTGTCACCCTGATTACATTGTAGGGCTGGATGGGAAGAGATGGCTCTGCTTTAAGAGTGAACAGAGGAGGCAAGGGGAGAACTTAGCTAAATTTGCAAGGGGTTGGGACTGATCCCCTCCTCTGAAAGAAAGGAACCTGTGGAATGGGTCTCAGGAGGAGGGGTGGAGGCTTTGATGCTGACTTGTATCCATGTCTGGCTTACAGCGGAAGAAGGTGAGAAACTTCAGGGCCAATGACTTAAAAGATTCTGCATTTTAGTTGTGCTCAATAAGTCATCCATCTCGGAAGCCCTTAAATATTTACTTTACTACTTCTATTTAAGTCAAGCTCCAGCAGCATGGGGTTCCTAAGCAGCAAGGACCTCACTGGTTTCCTCAGGGAAGGATCTAAGTTGCAAAAGCTGGGGTGAAGACTCCAGCCTTACTTAGTGAGCAGATTCAAGTCAGCCTGTTGCAGACCTATTTCATACACTCCTGATGTGGGCCTGGTTTGGATTTCAGTCTTGCCCTACCCAGTCCTAGTACTGGTTGGTTGGAGCAGTGGCTGGAGCACCAGGCTCAGGCGCTGCCTACGTGCTCTCTGTGCAGCTGTCACAGCACTAAGGGGATATGCATGAACAATAGGCTCTTGCTTAGGCTGTGCTGTGCTGGCCAGCCAGGCCACAGCAGGAGGAGCTATTTCAAGGCACAAAATGGAGGATTAGTATGAAGGTTGTAGAGGCTGGCAGGTGCCTGATAACCAGATGATGTTTCTGGAATTGCCAGCTCTCTGTTTCATCATAGATTTCAGCTATCACAAGGGTGTCTTTAATGCCCTGTCTCATGATGAAAACTTGTTATAATCTCAAGTTCCATTTACTAAAAGGATTGCAAAGTAAAACTGTAAATATCCATACCCCTTAAGGCCAGCAAAGTATCCCCAGTTCCTTAATATTATATATTTTTTTTCATTTTGCGCTACGGTTCTTAATTATGGAGCCTTGATTCATAACACTTGTTAGGGAGATGTTTTTTTAGTGGGTTGAGTGTTTCTGGGCTGATGGCAATGAGTTAATTCAAGGATGGCTGAGCAGGAAGCATGCTGTCAATAGATATCAAAAATGAGCACAAAACCTTAGGGACAGTGATTCACATCCTGTGACCTGAGCAGAAAATAAAGAGCTGTTTCTTAGCAGCACTTCTGGGTATTGGGGTCCCACACTTCGTTCCCCATGTCCATGGTGTACACTTGGCTAATACCCACCATCTCCTTGTTTGGATGTTGTGTACATCCATCACTTGCCCAGCTGTCAGAACTATGCTGGAGAAGCCAAGCAAAAATGTGCATGTTACTTGTGCAGCTTTGAGTTTTTTATGATCTCTGGCAGTTTTACCGGACCCTCAAAAAAGAGCCTGACTGTTTTTTCCCCTTTCTCTATCTCCTTCAGGATTATACCCGTGTGGTGAGTCCAATCATTGATGTTATCAGCCTGGATAATTTTGCCTACCTGGCAGCATCAGCAGATCTGCGGGGAGGTGGGTATAATGAACGGCTTATGTAAGTTTGGCCTGAGGGATGGTGCATGAAAAATAATAGTTGTTCTCTTCAGCTTTACAAGAAAATAGTGAGGCTCTTTCCTGATAGGTTCTCTGTCCTCCTTTTCCTGCAACTTGCTAAGTCAGATCTTTTGCAGAGTTGAATTAAAGCCCAAATACTGTTTTTTTCTTGAGCTTACATCAGTGTCATTGTGTCTTGCAGTATCAGGGCTTAGTTAACTAGTTACACATATCACCATATCCTCTGGCTGCTTTACCTCCTATCAGCAAGTGAACAGCAGGATTTTTAGGCTGTGGTGCTCGGGTTGAGCAGCCAGGCATGAAACACACTCCTTCTGTGCTCTGTTTTTATGTTCATAAACCAAGGAGATGATTCTTTACAGGTTCCAGTAAGGGAAGGAGGGTAGTAGAAAAGATCGGTGAAAGCCACCTCTACAAACTCTTCACTCTTCTTTTGCTACTTGTGGTCCTTTTAGCATCTTGGGCTGTTTCTGCATGATGCAATTTGCTCCTTGGGAGAGAGCCACTAGAGTAAGGAATGGAAGATAAAACTATATTAGCACAAATGTCCAGGCTTTGTTCCTATGTGGCTAACCTTAACAGCAGTATAAGGCTAGTGACCGCTGTGCTCAGCTCTCCACCATAAGCCAACTATAAACAAGTGGTAGGCTCGGAGAGGAAAATGGTTCTACAAGCCTTTGTTTCCATAATGCATCACATCTGACCCCACAAAGTGCTTTGATTAAAGCCTCATAACTCTGGTATGCAGGGAAGTGTAAAACAAACTGGCCAAAATGCAGCAGCACTAATTAGTACATCGCACACTGACAACACTCTGCTGAAAATGTAGAGTGGAACTAAGCAGAGACCTGTACTGCTAAGGGATGAGGACACCAAGACAGTAAATTGTCAACTTCTTAGCTACATTAGGATAGACTCTTACTATTTTGGGTAGACAGAAAAGGGAGGTCAGGGAGGGAAAGCAGGGTAGCTTGTGATGTAAGGGCAGAGGCTATTGCTAAAGCTAGTAGAAAACCAAGAACAAAACCTATCTGGTGTGTTTCTTTTCTTCACAGGGTTTGACTGGAGCCTTCACTTTAAGTGGGAGCAGATTCCTATAGAGCAGAAGATGTCACGAACAGACCCAACTCAGTCTATAAGGTAGCTGTGTCTGATGGACTGTTTGCAATCCTCTAAATGCCTATATAAGCCTTCACCTTTATGGCAAGGAATTCTCTTTATGGCAAGCCTTCCCTTTAAGGCACAGGGATTGCCTTGCTGAGGACAAGATACCACAGTGTTCACTCAATAATGACAAAATTCCAGAATCATATGAAGGGCCCCACAAAGATCATCAAGTCCAACTCCTGTCTCCCTGCAGGAACACCCAAAAATCAGACCATATATCAGAGAGTGTTGTCTAAATGCTTGAACTCTGGCATGCTTGCTGCCATGACCACTTCCCTGGGGAGCCTGGTCCAGTGGCTGACCACTCGGTGAAGAACCTTTTCCTAATACTCAGCCTGAACCTCCCCTGATGCAGCTCCATGCCGTTCCCTCATAGTGACCTCTAAAAATCATGTTAGTTCTGAAGGAATCTTGCAGTGCATTGGTACACTAATCCTGAGAGTATTATTCTATGAATACCAAAAGAATAGTAATTATATACTGTCATAGGCTTGTAGTCTTGCCATCTCTGCAAGCCACCTCTTCTTGTTCTATGTTTGTTTTTGTGATCTCCCTAACTCAACACTACAAATGCCTCAGAAACCCCTTTCTTTTAATTACCTCTGTCTTTCATGTGGAATTAAGGAATTTAGGAATGAAGCAGCTAAACAGTCACCTGGGGAATAAAAAGCAGACCTGGGAATTGAATCGCACCTAGTAATTTGGGCACAGAATTAACCTCCTCTCCTAAATAAGTGTGTCCATGGACAAAACAGATGGTGTTGGCTGGAACAGTTATTGCAAGCCTTGCTGGTGTGTACAGGGTTATGAGGAATGCAGAGTGTGACAAATCCTGATATAAAAAGTCAGTGCTTGTCTGTATAGGTAGACAGCTCCCTGTTTGTAGCATAAAAGTGTCATTCAATTCCTTTGCATAATTTGTGAGCCTCTGTTTGGAACTCAGGAAGCAGCCACTTTACTGACTGCAGAGTAGTACATGCAGCAAAGCCCCTCATACCATGTCTAACTGGTGAACACAGTCATCAGACAATACCCTTGTCATTCCTTCACACTGCACATATTTGTGCAAGTACAAAAGACAGCATTTTTCAAGTAGTGCTTGCAGCACCATCTGAAAAAGGAGGAGGATCCTAGTGAGTGGCATCTCAGAAGTCTCTTGTTCATGCCCCAGCTCTGTTTTCTTGTTTTGATGAGATAGGGTTTGTTGGGTCTGAACAAGTTGTCTCTTCTCCAAAATGTGGATGGCAATGATGGTGGTGTTGCATGCACTTGTACTTGTGATTATTTAGTGTGGGCTTGTGTTTTCTTTTCCAGAACCCCCGTCATAGCAGGAGGCATCTTTGTGATTGATAAGTCCTGGTTTAACCACCTGGGAAAATATGACACTCAGATGGACATATGGGGAGGAGAAAATTTTGGTAAGCTTAGGGTGTTTCAGGTGAATGATACTATCTAAGAACCACTTCCCAGTATTCGTCACCTAGCTGAACTCTTCTTTCAAGGGACTGATCTGCACGTTGATGTAAGGCTACAGACATGGTCAGGCAATCCCCATGTTGGTAAGAATTGTATCTGTTATCTTTGTGCAGAGTAAACGGAGACTCTTTGAGATCAGGGCTATCAGTGTCTTACATACATATGCACTGTTGTATACTTATGTACTTCTGTGGTACAAATAAGTAAAAAATACAACAAAAAAAAGTCCTGATATTTAAATTGTTGCTTGTTTTGGGAGAATACTCCTCCAGTCCTCCTTCACATGACAGTCTGTGTCAACCCAACTCTGCAAGGGACAGTCACTCTGACATTCTCTTCCTATAACTGTTCTTCCTTCCTAGAGAAGTCTGAGTTACTCTCCCACTGAAGGATATTTTTCCTAATAAAATAAGCCTCTTTGTAAGTGGAATTTGAATGAATGAAAACATCACGATGAAAACATCTAGAAGCAAACTAGAGCATCATAAACATCTGAGGAATTCACAGGCGCAGGGTAAACTGTCCATTCAAGGGCAGTTACCCCAGGATGTGTTGCTGGAACCTAATGGTGGCACAGCTATTCCATGGTTGTCTCTTTTTCTGCCCCACATGAAGGGATGTTGCTACACTGTCTCTATGGATTAGTGACAAAAGGAAGAACGACATTGAAAAGACATTCAGGGAGACCTCAAGTATTTGGGGCATTCATTTACAAATGATGTAGGTGGAGCAGACGTGACAAAAGTTTTCCTCTGTTCTTCAGTCAAATTGACTTTTCTCTTGCTTTCACTGGCAAAAAAAAACATATTCTGTTTCTCCAGCTTCCATAAATATCACAGATTTGTAAATAAATCTCTTTAAAGAAGAATTTATGTGGTGTTTTCTAGCACCTGAAGGGCCAATTAGGAAGAATGAAATAGTAAGAAGAAATTTTTGTTTCTCTGAACACAGCTGGGAGAGGTGCCATTTTCTGAAATGCTGTCTGAAACCAAGACATGATATTTCTGGCTGGTAACAGAATATCAAGTGCCAATTTTTAAAAACAAAATACTAATGATGAATGCTTATGCTCTCAGTTTGCTGAGGTCTTGCTTCAATTTTGTGATATTTGTGATATTAAAAAGAGTAGTTCAACTACTAGTGCTAGTAATGTCTGCTAAGTTTGTAGGCAAAAATAACAGGGAGCATTTACCTAGGCATGAGGATCCCTTTTCCAGTGTCCCTCTGACTCCTTTGCACAGCCAAACTCAGCTCCTTGCTGTCACTAGCCCTTCTCCAGCTGCAGAGTCAGCCACTTAGCCATCATGCCAGCCTCTCAGCTGCAACTGTGTAAAAGCTGTAAACCCCAAAGATAGTGAAAGAATATTTATTTAGGCTTTTCACTGTTTGCTGCTGCCTGCCTGTGTAGCATTGTTGTTTGGTGCGTATGTCGGTAGCTGATGCTAAGCAAAGCTCTCTGCCATAAGTGGCAGTAAATTACCTGCACACCCACAGCCCTTCGTGCCCGTACAGATGATAAAAACCTCCACAGAATTGCTTCACTCTCCTCCTTCAAACTGCGCTTGTACAGCCTGACAGTGGCTGGGCCAGGCTGTGTGAAATTGGGCCAGGCAGGCAGGGCTTGTCAGTTCTGCCTTGTGCAGTTCCTGTGTACATTTGCCTCCCACCACTTGTCTCTTACCCTGCACCTTGACTCTTCTCTTTAGAAGTAAAGGCTAAATGCACAGTGCTCTGAATAATGGGGCCTGTCCCTGAGATGCATTGCCACAGCACCTGTGTGATGATAGCAATGGGAAAATATTTTAAAAACAAGACAGACTACTTGTCTTCTCTAAAGCTAACATTTGTTCAGCTCGTTGGCATAATATGAGGCAACGATTCAATCAGTGGCTTCTGCATTCAGCCTGTTGCTGTTGCATAGCAGAAGGGTAGAAACCAGCCTGTATTTGACAACAAAAAGTATTCATTTTCCTTGAAAAGTATTTAGAGTGGTGAATTTATACCCTGAAAAAAATGTTTTCCATACATAATTGAAAATTAATTTATCTGATCAAGGAAAAATGTTGATACCGTTTGGAAACTTTTTACTGCGAGTTACAATTTTGAGTGGAAAGGAACTGGTTGGGTAAGGTCACTATTTGTAGGAGAGGTGAGAGAGTAGCTCTGACTAATTTGGGTGGGTGAGAATGGCCACAAAGGCCATTTTTAGTGTGTTTTTTTTTTAAAAAAAAACTTTTTTTTTCCACATGGAAACAGTAAGAGAATGTATTTTAAGAGCTGGACAAGCCCTATGCACACAGCAGGTAAATAGGAGTGTTCTGGTACTGATTACCAGCTGCCAGAGTATTCTTCCAGATGGATGTAAGCTGGTTAATTTTTTTTTTTTCCCACTGCATGGGGAAAAGCCACAGTGATTAAATCATTTAAAACATTTATGGACTAGGCCAGGTTCTGGAAAGCATATAGCAAAAAATTCTCATATGCTTTTCATCAAAGGATGCATGAAAGTGCTTAATAAGTTATGCTTGATCTCTATTTTCTTTTCTGTGCCAAAAACCTGCATCCTCTCACCCCTTTTCTAAAGAATTCTGTCATCTGCAAACCTGGTCATGCAAAGTCTGTCTGTGTGCCTAAGATATGAATATGGCATGGGGATTACTCTCTTGGGAAATGGACATTGCTTTAAGTTAAACCTACTAGATTGAGAATTTTGTTTTTGTTATAGGCCAGAGTAAATCAGAACCTCATTTCAGGAGAGCAAATGCCAGCTGGACACAACACCAGACAGAAAGTTACGTCTTGTGTCGTGTCCTCCCCCCAACTTTTTTTTTTTTTTTATTAGAGCCCTTCCTCTATTTGAAGCTGGAACTTCCTGTTGAAAAGAGACTAAAAACAATAAGCTTTAGGAAAGGGTCAGTGAGAGCCTAGAGTTAGTAAGAAATGCCACAACATTCAGTCCACTTATTTAGAAGCTAGATTAAATACCTCTCCCCGCTATTCACCCAACCAACTGAGTGAGAAACATACCACACAATTTAAACAACCGTTCCTAGGAGCTGGAGAGGAAAGCTATGGAGAAAGATGAAGAGCAAAAGGATGTTAGTGTGTGTACATGCTTTGAAACAGCCATTAGAGCTGGATGCATCATTTCTTTTTTAATTTCTAAACATCAGAGCTCCATAATTCGGGCATTACTGGAGGGAGATCCCAAGTGAGTAATTTTTTTTGAAGTAATCAGTCTACACAATCTGAAGCTCTTTTGTAAGGACCTGATCAGAAATCCCAACCAACTACCCAGCTAATTTTCCTTTTCCCTCTTATTTCTTCTCTTCTCACCGACACATGAAACACAAGCAGAAAACCCCTCCGGTGTGGCAGTGATTAAACTTGTGAGGACAGACCCATAAGCCTGAGCGAGGTCATATCGCTTCTGTGATGCAAATAAGTGCCTGCACATCAAAGCTCCCTGTTCTTCTAATCCTTTAAGAAAATGCTGAATTTAGCTTCAGGACCAGCTGAATTTCTTCAGGAAACAGGGTTCTCTCCATATATTTATAATCACACTATTAGACTGATTTCTGCTCCTTG
Source organism: Heteronetta atricapilla (assembly GCA_011075105.1). Lineage (NCBI taxonomy): Eukaryota > Metazoa > Chordata > Aves > Anseriformes > Anatidae > Heteronetta > Heteronetta atricapilla. The sequence goes on from CM021735.1 coordinate 27,819,048, forward strand.
TAGCATCCCCAGCAGGGGCAACAGGTGATAAACTGCAAACCAGTCATCCTCTTCTATTTTATTTTTTTGACATAGCCAAGCAGAACAAGAGCAATGAAGCACCTTAAGGTGTATAACATATTCATAGAATCATAGAATCATAGAATATCCTGAGTTGGAAGGGACCCTTAAGGATCATCAAGTCCAACTCTTGACACCGCACAGGTCTACCCAGAAGTTCAGACCATGTGACTAAGTGCACAGTCCAATCGCTTCTTAAACTCAGTCAGGCTCGGTGCAGTGACCACTTCCCTGGGGAGCCTGTTCCAGTGTGCAACCACTCTCTCAGTGAAGAACCCCCTCCTGATGTCAAGCCTAAACTTCCCCTGCCTCAGCTTAACCCCGTTCCCGCGGGTCCTGTCGCTGGTGTTAATGGAGAAAAGGTCTCCTGCCTCTCGACACCCTCTTACGAGGAAGTTGTAGACTGCGATGAGGTCTCCCTTCAGCCTCCTCTTCTCCAGGCTGAACAGGCCCAGTGCCCTCAGCCGTTCCTCGTACGTCTTCCCCTCCAGGCCTTTCACCATCTTCGTAGCCCTCCTCTGGACACTCTCCAACAGTTTCACGTCCTTTTTATACTGTGGTGCCCAGAACTGCACACAGTACTCGAGGTGAGGCCGCACCAGCGCAGAGTAGAGCGGGACAATCACCTCCCTCGACCTACTAGCGATGCCGTGCTTGATGCACCCCAGGACACGGTTGGCCCTCCTGGCTGCCAGGGCACACTGCTGGCTCATATTCAACTTGCTGTCTACCAGGACCCCCAGATCCCTCTCTTCTAGGATGCTCTCCAGCGTCTCATCACCCAGTCTGTACGTGCAGCCCGGGTTTCCCCGTCCCAGGTGCAGGACCCGGCACTTACTCTTACTGAACTTCATGCGGTTGGTGATCGCCCAGCTCTCCAACCTATCCAGATCCCTCTGCAAGGCCTTTCCACCCTCATCCGAGTCCACAACTCCTCCAAGTTTGGTGTCATCAGCAAACTTGCTCAAAATACCTTCTATTCCTACATCCAGATCGTTTATAAAAATATTGAAAAGTACCGGCCCTAAAATGGAGCCTTGAGGGACCCCACTGGTGACCGCCCGCCAGCCTGACGCAGCCCCATTCACCATAACCCTTTGGGCCCTGCCCGTTAGCCAATTGCTCACCCATCGGATGATGTTTTTATTTAGCTGTATGGTGGACATTTTGTCCAGTAGGATCCTATGGGAAACCGTGTCAAATGCCTTGCTGAAGTCCAAAAAAATCACATCAGCTGGTTTCCCTTGGTCCACCATACGGGTGATCTTATCATAAAAGGAAATCAGGTTAGTTAGGCAGGACCTACCCTTCACAAACCCATGCTGGCTGGGACCAATGACTGCTTTGTCCCCCAGGTGCGCCTCAATAAGTTCGAGAACCATCTTCTCCATGATTTTACCAGGCACTGACGTGAGACTGACAGGCCTGTAATTGCTAGGGTCTTCTTTCTGACCCTTTTTGAAAATCGGCACAACATTTGCCAGCTTCCAGTCTACCGGGACCTCTCCAGACTCCCAGGATAGTTGAAAAATAATTGAGAGAGGTTCCGCGATGACGTCCGCCAGCTCTTTCAGCACCCGGGGATGAATCCCATCCGGACCCATGGACTTGTAGGGATCCAGGTGGAGTAGCAAATCCCACACACGTTCAGGGTCAGTTGGGAGTTTGTCATCCCCACCGTCACATATTGACACAGGAAATACTGCCATTGCTGGAGGCTTGGGAGAGGCCAGTGGCAAGAGTAGAGGGGCTCGTTGGCTTGTGGTACTCAGTCTGCAGGGAGTGAGTGTTCTGGGCCCCACGTTATGGGAAATGTGTTTGCCTGTATATATACCAGTCTCCTCAGCTGTGCTATTATCACATTGCATGATCTGGAGAGGACAACTGCAGATCGTGTCCAAGCAGCATTCGAGGTATTCTGCTTTCAGGTGGTAACTCAGGCTATATAGCTGGAGGTATGGGGAAGAGGACTCGGCCCTAAGCATTGCCTCGCTTCCTATGCCCTAATATTGTTCTCTTCTTTCTCCTTTGTCTCCCAGATCCCTTTTCTTCCTCACGTGATTTACTTTACACAGTGAATTCTTTTTTTCCTTCCATCCACATGCTGGGTGGGAGAGTTAGAGAAGTCCAAAACAAGATGGGTGTGGGGGTGATCTCAGTCTGTTGCCAAATGCTGTCCTGAAGGCCTGAGAGCAGCCACTAGGATCTGGTTAAATGGAAAGGTAACTCATTGAAATGCTCTGGGGACCAGAGAGAGGAACAGGACTGGAGAAGGTTAGGGAGTCTGTGAGCCACAGGGGTTGCCTCCATTTTAAGGAAGGGAGGAGAGTTTTTTCACTTTCACCATGGCATCACTTTTCCTGCTTTTGCAGTTGCTGGAAATACATCTAGAGCAGAGGGGCAAGGATTTCAGGCACATTGCTGAAGTTGCTCTTCTTGGAAATGCTAATGGCCTGGATGCAGGTGTATAACTCTTGTGGGTTTCTTCCAGAGCTCTCTTTCCGAGTGTGGATGTGTGGTGGCAGCTTGGAGATTGTTCCCTGCAGTCGAGTGGGACACGTGTTCAGGAAGCGCCATCCCTATGACTTCCCTGAGGGCAACGCGCTGACATACATCAAGTAGGTGCTCAGGAGTTCATGGTAATAGACAGATCACCTTGATGTTGAGCATGTCTAAATAAGTCTGAATTCTTTGTTGTTTTTCTGATGACAGAGAACAGCTTGTGGTTGAGCATCTGTTCTCAAGGGTAGGATGAGTTGCTGTTGTCTATGCACAAAACCTGTTCCCTTCTCTGTGTTCCTGCAGCTTGTTTTTCCGTGCTTTGCAGTGGAGGTGGGGAGCAGTGCCCCAGGGAGAGACTGTGACCATTTGTGCATACTGCCCTAAGACATGTGCTAGACATGAAGCTAGTCCTGCTTTCTGTGGGAGGGTTGTACTAGGTGGTACCTAGAGATGCTTTCCAAGCTGAATTATTCAGTAGTATTATTCTAATGTGGGGAAAGGGAGCAGGGTGATATCAACAGTTGGTCCAGTTACCCCTGCAGAGGGAGCATGTTTGAAAGAAATCGTGCTGAATACTGGCTGATTTTTTTTTTAACTCCTGAAATGTAGCATCCATGCAAGACTTTGTAGAGTTAATAGATTCATTCTAAATCTGACCATACTGCTCACTTTGTTTCATGTTTGGTACTATCCCCCACTCCCTCTGAGCAAGCTGGCAACCCTGTGCTTGCTCGCCTGGAGAGCAGATCCTCCAGCAGCACTCAGCAAAGCATCTTCTTGTCCCCATGCAGGAACACTAAGCGCACGGCAGAAGTGTGGATGGACGAATACAAGCAGTACTACTACGAAGCCCGGCCGTCAGCCATTGGCAAGTCATTTGGAAGGTAAGCTGCTCCACGACCACAGGAGGAGAGCTCTGGTAAGCTGCTTGTGAGCAAGAAATAGTTATGGGATCTTCTCTGGGACTTAGTGTGGGAAACAGAAACAGAGGTGTTCTGAATGTCTGGCTTGCCAGGAGGGTTGAAACTCAAGTGTCTGGCTAACAAGGTTTGCTTCTAATTCACTTTATTTTTTCCCCCAGTAACCCTGCATAAATCATTTGTTAATGGAAGGCCAAAGGGATCTATAATAAAATTAAAATGCCAGACTTTTTAAGTGGGTAAGAATATTTTCTAATACAGCATGCAGCTGCTCTGGAAATGTGAGCTGTGCAGTAACTGGAGCTTGATCCAGAGCTCCTGTGCAGATGCAGAACTGAGGGCCAAGCACAGCTAGCTGGCACAGGGGGAAGGTTGCTACCTGGTGCACTCCTCTTTGCTGATGAGTGAGTGTTTTGCCCGGTTTATAGGGTCAGGAGAGAGCAGGGCCAATAGTGAGATGTTATACTCCTTTCCAAAAAGAACAAATAATTGTTTTTAAGGCCTGCAACCCAACTTCAGCCTACAGCTCTTGCCATGTCCCCTTACCTCTAGCACACACATATATATCTGAGCATAAACACTTTCTAGGCCTTTTCAGGAGCTGATAGTTGTGCAAGTTTTGTGGTATGCTTCTACAAGGGTATCCAGGGCCTGAAAAGCTTTCTTGGTCCTACAGTAGCCTTACTGCTCTTATGTAGCCTTACTGCTCTACAGTAGCCTTACTGCTCTCTGTATTATTTAACACTGTGGAATCTGGGCTCTGACATCTTTCTGAACTGAAGGATGTGCAAGAATTGCTCTCCGAAGGCATTTGTTTCTTCCATTTCTATTTCCTCCCTCTTGCCTCTCCATCCTTCTTCACCTCAGGTCACTGGTAGTGCTCTGAACCCAGCAACAGCTAGGTGGGAGAACGAGTAAGGGGGGAAAATTCATATAGTCTCAGTCAAACCTCCTGGTTGCTCTCTGTTGCTCCCCTTCCTCCTGTTCACTATCTTACCTACAACAACCTGCTTGTGTTTCCAGTGTTGCAGAACGAGTGGAGCAGCGCCGCAAGCTGAACTGTAAATCCTTCCAGTGGTATCTGGAGAACGTCTATCCTGAGCTCAAGTGAGTCAGTTCTCAGCTTGTAAAAATCTCTGATCAGGGAGGTGGGTCCCAATGAGAAGCTGAGCTGTGGAAGCAGCAAGCAAAAAAAAACCAGGCTTATGCTTGGAAAAGGTTTTCTTCTGGTCTTTGTGATGAGAAACCTTCAGTAATTTCCTGGCTTGTATCATTACAACTCTGAGAAAGGTTTGTTGCTTTTGCCTCTGGGAGCCCCGTGTTCTCCCCTGTACAGCTGTTTCAGGCTTGGTCTCTGCCTGTTGGATGTTCTTGGAGGTAGCTGGGCCAAGTAGAGCTGGGCTGCCTCAGTGCAGAAGTGCAAGTGGTTCAGAGAAAATCCTGGTGAATGCCAAACCCAGCTGTGTCTGTGTCTTCCACTGCCCTGGGTCAGGCTATGGTAGTGCTGTGGTACTGCTCTGCTGGGAGGTAGCACATGCCACTCCGGAGCTGTGTTGTTAGCACTTGCTAGTCAACACACCTTCACATCCTAGTCAGCAAAGGCTGTGGCTAACATGCATTGAGACTAAAACATCTAGTTGTAGTCTGGCTTTGACAGATCTTTCCTGTATTGCTACCAAAGAAGCAGCAAATAGTACCACTGGGGGGAAGAGTGTGGAAAAGGTGGAGGCAGGTGCAGGATAGACAGTTGTGGGTATGGCTTATTACTGGCAATGATCTCTTTCAGAGGAGGCATCACACTGAAGTGCTTTCTAAAGAGCCTTCTGAAACAAGGGTACTGGTCCTCTGACCAGGTTCTCTCTCAACTTTTGCCTGCTCCAGACATTTTCAGCATATAGTGTGATATCTTGCATTTTCTGTCAAATCAAAGGGCTATGTTTCATACAGGGGCCAGTTATGCCCTTAAAAGTCCGTAAAAGTGCTTTGGACTTTTCTGTGTATGAAGTGCCTTACAATTGTTGTTTTACTTCAAGGGTTCCTGAAAAGGAGTTGATTCCAGGGATAATCAGACAAGGAGGAAATTGCCTGGAGTCTTGGGCACAGGATACCACTGGGAATATGTTGGCTGGCATGGGAAACTGTAAAGGGACAGTGAACAATCCACCTGTCACTCAGGTAAGGTGGGCTTCAGCTTGGTGCTTTGCTCCTGCCTCTGTCCTTTTTATTACCAGTGGCCCTGGTGGGTTTGTACAGAGGTAAGTGAAGGAAGAATTTGGCCCCGTTAATGGTATTAGTAGTAAGCAGGAAAAGAAGCTGTGTCCATCTCAGAGCTCCGTTGGCTTAACAGATGTAACAGTCGGGCACAGGGTAGGAAGGATTTCATCACTTGGAAGCAACAGGTAACACCTGAATGCTCAGAGGTGTGACTAGTCTGTGCAGTAAACTCATGACCAGGGTTTGAATCATGTGGCTATCACCACTCGGGCCATCACTTAGGTGCACTCCAGCCCATGTGGCTATGACTTTTCCATAAGAACCAGTCCAGGGGTGTACCTGGCTAGTACCCAGGCGTGTGGGGTAAGAGATCTCCTCAGGGTCAGCAATGTTCCTTAGCCCACCACTTCAGCTGTAGCTGCAGATGGCTTGAATTGTGCTGTTTTACAGATGTGTTTCAGTATAATGCCCAAGTACAGTTTAAGTAGCCAAGACCTCAGCTGCAGTAATTGGGTGCAGCTTCTCTAACTGCAGTGGAGCCGTGCTGGTTTGTACCAGCTGAGGATGTGCACTCAATCTCTTCTTTTGGTAGTCAAAGCAGCAGAGAAGCAGCTTGAGAAAGTTAAGGGTTGCAGCAGGATATTTTATGCCAGAAAATACATAATCACATCTGGAAACCAGTTTTCAGACAGCATTCAACATGCCATTAAATCTGACTCATTGCTCCTTGTCATTACCATTTAAAGTCTCTGAAACTTACTGTTTGTGTTTCTTCCTTGGGGAAAGTGTAACAATAATAGTTGATTGGGTTAATAGTTGAATGGGTCAGGCATCCATCTAGTGAGAGGAAGGAAAAATGAAGTAGTTTGTGCTTTATGTGTACTGGTGAAGTTTATTAACCCATAGATATGGTTGCATGTGTTTTGCTTCATTTGACAGTCTGTAGTCCTGGTTACCTGTTACAGAACATGTTTGTTATGTAAAATATGCAGAAGCAGTTGCACATCTTGTAAATCAGGGGGTTGGTGGCCTCCCTGCTTTGTAGGCCAGACTGTGTAGCTGCAGAGCATGGAGTTGCAAGGGATCCAAGGTTAATCAGGCAGCTCAGAAGGTCAGGGGAGTCAGCTGCAGCTTTTGAAATAGTCATGATGCACCAAGCCTGAGCATAAATTTCTGATCAAGTGAAGACAGCTTCCATAGTTTTCCCAGCGAGTCGTTGATAAATGTTGAAGAAAGTATTCAGGTTTTTGAAATGTATGCTGCTAAAAACTTTCTCCCTCATCTTGTCAACATTATGATTGTAACAGAACCTTTCTTTTTTTTTTTTTCTTATGCCAAAGGAGTGGGTATTCAGTGACCCTCTAATTAGACAGCAGGACAAGTGTCTTTCCATTACCTCCTTCTCTACTGGCTCTCAAATCACACTGGAAGCCTGCAATCAAAAAGATGGCAGACAGGTAACTGCACGTTTATTAATCCCTTTGTTGACAATACAGGTGTTCGTATATCAGTGCAGCTTATGGGAGCGAACACAGTTCTATCAAAGTGTGTACAAGTCCCTTCCACCTCTACATCTCCCTCTCTGATGTTTTTCATAAGCACAGATGTATGAGGTTGCCTATGACTAGAGAGAGTGCAGACCAGAGAGAGAGGGGGAGGGTATATGCTCTGCCTGGGCCCTTGGCACTGTAGCTAGCTCCAGCCCAGTCACACCACCGTGTCACTCCATGGAAACATTGATGTTCAGCAAGGTTATTTCATGGATGAAGAACAGCATCAGAGAGGAGTAGGTAAGCAGCAAATACTTTGAGATACCTGAGAGAAGGGCAATGTATACTATCATTTGTTTGCTTATTTAATAGAACAGTTCGGTTGGAAGGGACCATCAAAGATCTAGTCCAACTGTTTGACCACTTGTTAAAACAAATTATTGAGGAGCTAAAAGTTTAAACATATTGAGGGCTTTATCTGAATGCCTCTTGAACACTGATAGAAATGGGGCAGCAACCACCTTGCTAGGAAGCCTATTCCAGTGATTGACCAACCCCACAGTAAAAGCGTTTTTCCTATCTGATAAGTGCGAACTTATGCTGTCTTTGGACACGTTAGCAGGCCTTTAAAACTGAGTGTGCGCAACCCATTTGAGAAATACTGACTGGCATAAAGCACCATATGTTCTGTCCAAACTACTCCCTGAGGAGAAATACACAGCAGCAGTATTGGCTTTGCAATGCTCCTGACAAAATGCAGCTCTGTGACTGTCATGCAGTTTCCAAGATGCATGTCCCTGATTTGTCAGGACACTGAAGTCATTTTGCCTTACAGTACAAGGCGAGAGATAGTGTCTGAGATGGCCACAGTACTTTTGCAGATACATGATGTGTTGGTATTTTTTATCGGAACTGGTGAAAACACAACATTTGTCAACACAGCAGTGCAGACAGTGAATGTACAGGACTTATTTTATCCTGTGCTTCCCTGTATACCAAGAGAGAACTATTTTTCTGTCATCTAGGGCTGTGCTGGCTCTGTTGTGTTTTCCTTTCATCTATTGATTTGGTAGCCCAAAGACAGGAGATGGCTCAGCTTTCCACCAGTCCTCAACATCGTCCTTTTTTGTCTGTACTTTTTAATGCCATATGAATTTCTGAATTAGGTTCTTTCTGAAAGAAAGCACTGAATTCCAGTCTTGCCCATGTGTTGAATGCCTGTGTAGACTTTCCTCTGGAGGTTTGGTTAATGCAGAAATGTCTTGAAGAGTTGTCACCATGAATACATTGGGAAAACTCTTAGTTCAGCTTAGCATTGCAAAGATCTCCCAGGTGGGCTGTGCTCGCCTGCTCCTTTTTCTTGTTGGTAATCACTCAGCCTCTTGCTGTGTAATTAGGTCACTTAGCTTCCCCTTAGGTGCCTTGCAGCATTTTCCTCCCTGGCAGCAGAGAGGACTCTAGCAGCTGCCAAATCAGCTCTTTCCCCACCTCCTGTGTCCTGGAAGGACAAGGGTCCCCCGGAGGGGGGTGGACTACGGGCCCTATTAGCCAGAGAAGAGATTAATCCACACTAACACATGCAGGTTCATTCTGCTGCTGGAGTAGGATTTAGTGAGCCTTGATGTGTTGATTATATACAGGCTCATTATAAAGACATGCATGTACACTTAAGGATGTGAGCTGTTGTTTTCCATTACCTTATGTGAACAAACTGCACTTAAATCAAGGACTTGAGCTAACAGATGATTTGGCCAACTGACTGTAAGCAGGGATTTTGTTTAAGCATTTCAAAAAAACGGAGACTGATTTGAATCTCAGCTGCCATTCCAAACCCCCTTGTGGTGGTGGGGATGAAGTAGCAGAACTGCATTTGAATTTTTAACCTAATTTGGGTTGAAATGCTCTGAAATTCTGGGGTTGCTTTGGAAGTCCCAAACTCCCATTTCAGGTTTCTGCTTAGAAAGCCAGTTCCACATGCAATGCTCAAGTTTGTTGTGTTGTTGGGGAATGTTGTTATGGTATCCTCCTTCCGTAAACACATTGCGTTTTAATTAGTTGGAAGTCAGTCCAACTGGCCCATTGCAAACTGGCCCATTCTCTTTCCTCTGCCTCACTTCTAAAAGGACCACATGCATCTAATGCAATGTGTTGTCTGCTCACTTTGGCAACTGGCTCTTTCTTTGCCAAATACTATCTGAAGTGAGAAGTGAACCTAACAGCTTGTACAGGGTCATCTGGGTTAGCAAGGCAGGATTCTGGCAACAAAGAGACAAGAAAGAGATGGAGTCTTGTTCTTCCTGAGCAGGCAGCTTGCAAACCTCCCTGCCTAGGATGTCACCCCAGCCCAGCTCCCAGTAATTACAAAGGTGAATTTCAAGGTGACAACCACTGCTGTGGAAACTTCAACATATTGCCTCAGTTTGCCGTACAGGATGCCTCTCTCCCCATGGGTGTGAGGTGTTGGGAGGGATAGCTGCCTTTTCAAACTACACGTGGTTGTAGCCACTCCTCAGTTCAAGCAGGCTTCTCAGAAAGCCAAAGGGGCCGAGCAGGAATGGAGGAAGGGAATTGAACTACCTCAGAGAAGTGCAAGTGGCAAGCAAGAGATAAAGAGGGCAAGCCTGGCAATGTGCAACACATGCGTTATCCTGGGAGGAGATGGTGGCATGATGAAAGTCTGGATCTGACCATCTCTAGTGTCATTGTCATCAGAGGTCTGTGGTAGAAGGCATTTGGACTTTTCCTGGATCTAGACTTCATGTCTATGGCTGAGTGATTCAAATGCCAATATTTCTGACAAAAGATAAGACAGGTGATGGGTTCATTGTTTGGTGTCACCAGAGCAGATTGATTGGATCTTTACAACAGTACCATATAGCTCCTAAAGCTGCTTTCTGCTTTCAGACGTACTGAATCTGTGCTCACGCTACACAGCTGTTGTGTATTAAGCCTGTCCACAGGGAAGAGAATTTTGTTGTTGTTTTTGAGTGCTAACAACAATCTTATGTCCATCTGATGTGTATGTAATACTCTAGCAGAGGCTTTAAAGTATAATGAACAGTATATGTAGAGTATTACCTCAAAATAACTCTAGAACCTTGCAAGCAGGATACTAGACAATGCTCCAAATGTAGATGATTTTTGACTCTGTCAGACTTCTCCCTTGGGCTGAAAGAAACCAGGAACAAAACCTATTTGGCACCACGATCCTTGTTGATCATTCAACAGCAACAGCCAGCACTGCTAGCACAAGACCAGCCAAGAGCTATTGTGCATAATCTGAACTAGATTTCAAAGCAGATGGATGTCATCCATAATGTTATTTGGAGAATAGCATTTTACTTGAATGCACAATAAATTACTGCCTTTAGCTTTTGTTTTGGCTCTGACTGACGGTGGGAGTGGCATTTTAATTCGTATTATAGTGAGGGCAAATAGGAGGCAAAGTGAGAGTCAGACACTAAAACAGGAGAATAAAAATGAGAAACACTGGCACAGTATCTCCCAAAAGAACAAGAAGCATGCTGAGAAACCTTATTAAATGGCCATATTTCATTAAAATGCTCTGAAGGATCATGACCCCAGCCTGAAAATGAGGACATCAAGCTTTCTTAGGAGACAAACAATATTTGAAGTCCTGTGTGCCTTTGGACATGATTGGGAATTTTTCCCACATTACTTCTCAGTGTCTCACATTACTTGAAATTCAGACAAATCCAACTTTGTACAGCCTTTTAGAAAAGAGGACTGAAGGAAGACCTGTCTGTTCTGGAAGCACCTGACCCAGCATCTTTCTGATAGTAAGCAGGTAAAATGCTCCTTGCAATATGGCAGAGCTTGAAAGCAATTTTCAGGAGACAAGAGTCTCTCTCAGTTCTGATTCTTCATTTTACAAATTTAAAACTAAAATTTAAAATTTAAGAGTTCAAAGGGAGACAGTACTTGCTGGATGCTGACGTGAGCTTTACTATCACACTGTCTCTGCTCGTATGTTTAAAAATGAGTGTTTGTCATCTTCAGCACCAGCTTTGGGTTGCCCATGGCTCTGCAAATACATTCAATTACAACTTGCAGCATCTTTGTCTATTCCAGTTATCAGTTCTCCATACTTCTCTGCCTGAGGTGTCTCAGCCCTAATCAACAACATCTGCTCTTCCCAGCTGTGTTTCCTAATCTTGGCCAACTCCACCACATTTCCAGGGTTACAAGGCTATTATCAGGAATTTGAAATAAACCCTGGACTGATTGGATTGCTGTGGGTTAAAAGAACACTTTTGATTATCCTGAGAAATCACACTACTGTAAACACTTTCAGCTCTTATATATTGGGCTGTTCCTCGCTGACTGGTTAGATGAGAACTATCTGTTCCAGACTTTTCTTTTAGTAATTTCACATGGAGTGCTTCTATCCAACCACCTCAAGGTACTTTACAGTGATAGATAATAAAGATAGAGAGAAAGCTTTACTAAAAAGTGGGGAAATTTTTGACTGACATTTGGGGAAGAGGTTCAAGCAGAGAGTGGGACAGTATTTCAAAGAAAATATTGCTTATTTTTTTCATCTCCACTCCAAACCTGCTGTGACCAGTAAATTATATTAGCTACATTTGCACTAAGGAAGATTTTCAAGTCAAGATTTTTCACATTGTGGCAGTGTTTAAATCTTCAAAAAGCTGCCCTTGGTCCAAGTACAGGCTGATCAGAACTGTCTGTGAGTAAGAAAGAAGACTCCCTGTAAAGTTTGGCTCTATGCAGGAGTTATCTGCTCTGTATTTTTTTTTTTAAATTCTTCTAAAGATTGCAATCACTGCTGCAATTTAAAAGTTAGCTGTCCAGGTTCCCCTTGTGGTCTTTGGAGGAAGCTGGGCCCTCCCAAAAGGTGTTTGTACTTCAGACACCTCGATTAACAAGTCACTAGGGGACTAGTTTAGGCTAAGGTGCCCAGCTCTGAGATGGTTGAAGGTGGGAGCATCTTATCTTCTATTTCCACCCATTCCTACTGCCCTTCCTCCTGAAGGTCTGGGATTCGATTTGTCCTTGCAGGGTTAGCTATTGGGCTGTCCCTGGCTATTCTGTGGTCTGGCAGCCAGGCAGCAGGGTCTTGTGAAAGGTTCAGGTAAAGTCAGAGGAGCTCATCAGGTATGTCGCAGAGGACAGCAAAACACAGTTTCTGACCAGAATGAGTAGAATCCATCATTTTGAATATACCACTTATGTGAAATGAGGGAGCCCTACTTTAGCTTTGGCTGTCAGTATGCTTTATAATAGCTCCATGCATGCATAACCAGCTAACTCTGTCACCTTCTCGGTATTCCTCCCAGTTTCCCCATCCTTCCTATACTGTCTGTTGAATGGAGGGACACAGAGTGACTCTGACTCTGGGCCTTCCAGTGGTGCCATTCACTGAGATTGATTTGGTGTAGTTCATTAGCAGCAGATAACGTGCCCTGGCGAGTGTTTGCCGGTGTCTGGCTGTGTCTGTTGCTGTAGACTCTTCCTGCAGACAGCACAGCAGGTGCCCGCTCAGCATGGAGAGATCACACAGCAGCAGGTCTCTGATCTGGAGGAATAACATATGAGAGCCTCCCAGTAGTGCCAGGTTTCTCCTGAGCAGCTGGAAGAAAGAAGAAAAAAGTGTCTCTTGGTGAAACGACAGAGGCAGGGACAAGGGTGGAGGGCAAGGAAGAGTTTCCCACATTGAGGCTCTTCACAGAGGTATCTGCGACCTTGGGAAACAGTGAGGGGAGGCATTGCTCAGAGATCACACCAGATAGACACAGGGTGCTTTGTGGTATTAACTTCTTCCTCAGCTCTTTGCAGGGAAACTTCTGCCAGATGAGAGCCAGATGGTTCCAGGACCCGTGTAGACACTGGGATGCAGCAGCTGGTGAGGGTATTGCAGGCTCCTTTGTGTGCACAGACTGTGATGGATCTTCCTCTGCATCATCACTAAAATCCTCTTTCTGCTTGCCTGTTAAAACCAGCTTCTTCCTGCTGTTACCAACAGTTTTCCTCTAGCAGTGTCCCATCAGTCAGGGTTAGCAGCCGTAGCACAGTGATTCTCCCCCTGGAGTAAAGTCTTGAAGGAATACATGATAGAGAAGTGACATTACTCCAGGCTTTGCACTACCCTGCCCTCCAAGAAGCATAATCAGCACAGAGATTTGGAGAGCTGCCAGCAATATGTGAACGTAACTGATTGTCTTAAAACACACAGCATGTGGCAGTCTAAGCTGTTTGCTGTGTTACTTAACCAAGAATTAAAATACTGGTAGGCTTTGACATTGCCTGGATATCACAGGATTTTTTTTACTCCAGTTTGCATGCATTTCTGCAAGAGACTTGAGGTCCACCAGTGCTGCCAAGCTGTTTCTTTTTCCCCATCAGTTCCATGGGTTAGCCAAAACATCCTCCTCATATCCCTAAGCTGCTGACCGACTGAGTCATCTGCCGCTGAGTGGGAAAAAAAACAGGAGCTTGGAGCACTCAGTCCAATCACCTGCTGATCCCAGCAGCACCCCGCTGGAGGGAAATGGCACAGCCTCACCTGGGAGATCCCAAGTTCACAGACTCATTTCTGTTTTATTATCTCTGGGCTATTAGCAGAGATGGAAGGTACTGCCTTTTCCCAGCAGAATTTGCAATTCGAGGTTAGGAGATACGTTTTCATACCTGAAAAGCAGCACAAACAAATAGGGCCTTCAGGAAAACTGGGTTGCATGTGGGGTCTTGTGCGTATGGTTTGGTGGGAGCAGACCCAGAGGACAGCACTGCAGAAAGCAGAGTGATGTGTGCTGAGCAGCTGTCAAATGTACACTTACAGACTGAAATGTTGGTAGGGCAGATGAGATTACGAAGAACCAGCTGAGGAGGATGCAGAGATATGAAGAGCTTTCACTGTAGTGCTGATAAAAGTCTTGACTTGATGAGAGCAGAGATGAGGACATGGAAGAGAGAGAGATACAATCTAGTCAAAGAGCAAGAAGTGTGATTTTTGTGTTCTATGGATGCTTTGCTTTCTGTGCTGGGAGAGCTTTTTGAGGGCTGGAAAGAAACCATAGAAGGGGTTCAGGTTTTGAAAGGTAGCTGGGTGTGCAGAGATACAGAGCAAAGAGTGGTGGGGAAATTATGAATATAATACGCTTTTGAAAATGCCGCTAGTTGATGGTTTTGTGTTGTTTGCCTTCTGGATACTTCTGAGTATCTAACCCTATAAACCAGCTGAACTCAAATTCCAGATAGCATTACCACAGGAAACCAGTGCTTTGGAGAAGCTGCCAAACCCCAGATTTTACAGTTTCCCCAGTTGTTGAGGTTTACAAGAGGTTTATGCTCAGCCTTTTCCCTCCTGTTTGAAGGCATGGTTACCTGGTGAAATGACAGTAACAGCATGTTTCTTCTCTCCTCACAGAAGTGGAAGATGAAAGGCAGTTTCATTCAACACTTTGTCAGTGGTCTCTGTCTGGAAAACCAGGCTGGGAGAGTGGTGACCAACCCTTGCCAAGCAGATGTACCTGGCCAACAGTGGGAGCTGCTACAAGCAACATGATGGTAGCACAGAGATCTCCTTGTTTCTTTGTGCATGAGACTTTGGGAACAGAGAGGGATCGGGATGGGAGGAATGGCTTTGTATGTCTGACCCTAAATGTTTTCATTGTGTCCATCAGCAAGCCACCATTTCAGCTGAACACTTGGTGTTTTTGAGCTTTCCAGAGAAGAAGCTGTGGGTGAGAGAAGGATGAGGAATTGAGTTGTTGAAATCGGCCTGTCTGTTGTCTTAAGTTCTCCTTTGTAGCTGATGTCTGTGCACAGCAGCACCCAGAGAGGGGAGAGCACCTAGCCTAATATTCAAAATGGTCAGAACTGCCTTGCAGCTCTCCCCCTATCCATTCCTTTCTCTGCATCCAGAGTCTGCGACCTTCGGTCCAACACTTTGGACAATGCTCATACAAACGTTGGTAGCTCTTTGTCTTCCCTGGCTTTTCACTTCAACATCTTGCATTGTTTATGCATGTGTGTGCTGGTGTGTCTTGGCAAGGACTGGCCAGAAGAGGAGCCATGGTGATGAGTGGAGGGGCAGGGGAGGGGTGAGCAGGCCCTGGGGGCAGGTTTGTAACCTCTTTGTGGTAGGCCCACATCTTCCTCTGCC
This sequence comes from Heteronetta atricapilla, assembly GCA_011075105.1. Classification (NCBI taxonomy): domain Eukaryota; kingdom Metazoa; phylum Chordata; class Aves; order Anseriformes; family Anatidae; genus Heteronetta; species Heteronetta atricapilla. The sequence goes on from CM021735.1 coordinate 27,834,383, forward strand.
TTACAGCCAAATGGGCTGAGGTTGGGAAGTAGGGCACAATGCTGATGAGATTTGCAAAAGGGCCCTGTCTGGTTTAGCAGCGTAACCTGGGATTTTTTTCAGGAACTATTCCCTGCTGAATTCCTGCTTCCAGTTTTCTACAGCTGGAAGACCAGCCCCATCTCCACAAGTAATCCAGTCTGCAGGCAGCCCAGCTGGACCTGGGTTCAGGGTACGGTGCTCCTGTGGAGCTGCCCTTGATGGTCAGAAAACGGGTGCTGATGCTCTGGGATTCCAGACAAGCCAGGGCCATTCCCCAGCTGCTCTTTCTGGTGCTATCAGATGCTGCCCACTGTACCCCATACTGAAGGCAATGTGTAGCCCTTGTGAACGTGTCCCAGTGTGACAAGCCACCCAGCCCGTCTGTCCAGTTGATCTTTCTCCTTTCTCTGAAAGAGGAGGTGAAAAGGCCTAGGGCTGCTCTGCTTGCGAGGCCCAGCTCTCCTCTCAGGGTCACCTGGTGGGGGGTGGCTGGTGGAGCTGAAACCGCACTCGGAGCAAATACTGCCACAGTATAAATCTGCCTGGGAGCTCTCCTCTGTATGCTGGAAATACTGAGGTCAGATGGTGCTTCTATCTGACATCCCCTTCTTGCTCCCAGTTACTAGTCAGCTGTAGCTGAGTTTGTGTTTTCAGACATGCCAGGAGAAGCCTACCAATTTAAACAAACAGAAGTCTCCACAACATTACCTTGGAGCACAGTTTTGTAAACCAACCCTCCTCTCCAAGAGCCTGGCAGGGGAACCATATGGTGGGGCCACCTTCAGAAGATACATGCTTGTCTGGGTCCTTTCTAATCTGGTATAAAAGAAACACAGGAGCATCATTTGGTTTCTGAACAATGGCAGCTTTTGATCATGTTTGTAACCCTTTTTAATTCTTTCTTCTACCTTGGTATTACTCTGATTTATTGACAAAAGAACAGATACTGTTCTTCATATATATGTTTGCATGTGCTTGGAAGTGCTTGTGTGAGAACTGGAGGATTTTTTATTGTTCTCACTTTTTCTTTTATTTAAAAAATTAAATACCAGTGAGGTGGCAGGAGTTCTTTTCCTGTTTCCCCCTATATTTGACATCAGCTCACCATCTTGACAGATGGTGATGAATGACCTTGCCTGCAAAGTGAAGACTCAGGAGGAAGTTCCCTTTGGCCCCAAGCATGCTGCGTGGTGCAGCTGCATTTCTGTGTGGGAACAGAGGTACTGACTCTGCAGAGACTTCTCTTTCCCTATAGAGATACTTTGAGCCTGGACCACTGAGGCCACAACTTAGAGAAACAGGAAAGAGCTGAAAAGGAAAGAAAATAGCCTAGGAAAGGAAAGAGGACAGGGCAGGCAGACCCATCATGGGGAGAGACACCATCCAACTGACAACTGCATTTTTAAACAAGAATGTGCAGGAGATGCTACTTACAGAAAAGCTTTATTAGGCAGTAGGAGACATAAATGGTCAACTTCTCAGACACCTGGCTTGAAAAAGTTAATGCAAAGACAGTGAAAGGCCACAGAGCAGGTACTGTATATAAGCTCTGTATACAATGAAGTGTTAAGGGATTATTTATTTTCATCAAAATGTATCCTAGGTGAACCATCCAAGCTTCCCCCATTTAACTTTCCGGCATCTTACAGGTTGCAGCTAACAGCATGTTCGCTCCTCCACCAGGTACTGCTTCCTTCCTTCTTGCTCCTGCTGTGTGTGTGCAGCTTTCTTGCAGTTCCTTCTTCATAACCCCACTGGGACTAGGACCCTGCTCCTCTACAAACAATCCTCCCGACTGCTGCAGACCACAGGAACTCTGCTTATATAGCCTCCAAGCTCTGGGCCAGCCCTGGTTCAAAGGGTTCTTGTTAGCATGCTGGCTACTGCCCTGGACTTTGTGCTTGGCTCCAATGTTTGAGGTTCCTGATGGGTCCCAGAGCAGTGGTACCTGGACTAGCTGTGCTGATTTGTGCCTCTCTTGCCACTGGTCACCGCTTGGCAGAGTGTGAACTAGCAGCCATTTGGGGCTGTGAGCTGGAGCAGGTGAAGATAGAGCACTCTTCTTCAAGTGCTCTGGCCTGGGGGAGAAAAGGGAAAGGGTGGGCCGATGCTAGATGTCAGTAACTTAATATGCCTCTGGAGTTAGGGGCTGCCAAAACCCTAAATATACCTGGTGTTGGACATTGTACCCTGAGGTCCCCTGCCAGCTGCTGTACTCCCCTGTCAGCCGAAGCACCACTCCCAGGGCCTCGCCCCCACATCACCTTCTGGAAGTTAATGGACTTTTGCAATTGCTGAAAAGCAGATGCATCACAAAAGGCTGCTTTTGTGGTCAAACTAATCTCAGAATAAATCAAGGCTTGTCCAAACTCCTTACTGGCGTGCTTTCTACTTCCCTTGCACCGAAGGGAGGAGGAGGGATGTCATCTGTGTTTTCTTTCCGCAAGGTCCAGCGGTGCCATGCTTTGGAACAGCACTCCAGTGGGGTTTTTGAAAGAAAACTGACTGAGCCCTCAAATTTGGTTGATTTGTTTCTTCAACAGTCAGAATAAGCAGCTGCTCACCCTTGTTTTCCTGTTTACTTTAAACAGACCTCTAGACTGTGAAGACGGAGCATTTGCATTGGTAATACCCTTTAAGAAAGCTGTTATTGTGTCAGATCATCCAGTGTAATTTCATGTGCTATGAACCAATGGGGGTTTATTTAAGAGGAACTGAAACTACTGTTGTACAGAAATCAATTTCAAAAGGTTTATTTTCCCCACTCAGTTGTAAGTTGCACTTTGCCAGATGTAATTTATGTGGAACCCAGATTTGTTTTCCCTTTTCTTGAAGAAAGCATGTGCCAGAATCTCTAATGCCTGGAATAAAATCCACTTTGAAACAAGTGTTTCAGCCTGTTCTTATTCCCCTTTGCTTCCCATGGGAAAGGAGCCTCCCTCCTCTTGTGCCTGGTCCCTGCCTCTGTTTCTCCCTAGGTTTGTGTCCCCCCAGTTCTTTGTGTAGGTTCCTGGGTTGTTTCTAGAGGGGAACCGCAGGAGCTGGCACAGAGATTTCCAGGTTACAGTGGCGTTTCAGTTGAAAATGACTGAAGAAGCCCTCCTCAGCTGGCTGAGCAGGGAAGTATCCTTCCTGGCAAAAGCTAAGAGCAGTTATAGGATGGCATTTACATGCTGAAAGAAATAGATTGGTTGGGTGAGGGGTGTTAGTTCTTCCCTTAACTCCATCCTAATCTTCCCTTCAGGCTATCCGCCTGCCTGTTCCTTACTAGACTTCCCAAAGGCCTTTCTTCTGCCTCTAGCTTGAGGGCAGGGCAGCATCACCACCCACTGCTGTTTGCTAGCAGGTGTGTTGCTGAGCCTCAAGTATTGTGACTCTCCAAGTAGGCTGGTAAGCTTTCGTAATCTCACCTGAAAAAAATCACATAGCATAATTTGGGTCGAAAATCATGGCTTTAAGTGCCTGCTAATTCACCCACAGAGGCTTTTGCAAACCAGGATCAGCTTGGGCTGCCCCTAACAAGCATCAGCCAGGCTGGAGCCTTTGCCTAGGGAAGGAGGGGGAGGCTGTGCTGGAGGTCGGTGTGGGGGGAGAACAACGCTTACGCATCCTGCCTGGCAATGTCTGTGTTCGGGTGGTGGGTTTTTCTTTCCTAGTGCTGCTTCTGGAGCAGGACATCAGCAGAGCTGTGACCCAGGACTCCTGCCCAGGTATGCCCCGAGCGATGACTGCTGTAGTGCCCTAGAAACCAGGAGATGCTCAGGCTTTAGTAAGGGGAAAACGTCCAGGAAAATTAAACACTGACCTTCTGAAGAGCCAAATAAGGGGAGAGAAGAATGAGGGGTGGTTTCCCCTCTGAAGAGAGGAGGGGCGGGCATGCAGTGCTCTAGCACATAAATGGGGTGGAGAAGGGTTTGGAGAAGAAACAGTCACATCAAAGGGACTGTAGAACCAGGGGTGAGGAAAAATACAGGGCAGTCATTTCTTTGCAGCAGGTTAAAAATGTGGAAAAATCATGTCCACAGCGATCACACAGTTGGGTCAAATTCAGCAGATGCTTTGTCTCAAAAGGTAAATCAAGAGGTTTTGTTTACTTTTTATTTTTTTAAACTACCCAAATAGACTATTTTAGCACACACAAAGCAGAATATAGCTCTAGAAACAGGTGTTCTCCAAGCTGGCTTCAGTAGGAATGTGAAGAGCTAGATCTCCTGTTTCAACAGCCTGTCAAAAGGGACGTTCTCGATACAGAGACCTTCCACGAGTGTGTCTTCATTTCCAAACCCCCTGCTGACGAGCTGCAGGATGTGCTGAGGTGGATAGCTGTTTCCCAGCCCCTCTCGTTGGACCTCTGTAGAAGTGCTCACTGACTTCAGAAGTGCCTGGAAACCTGCCGGCTGCTCCTCCCTCAGGCAAGCAGCCTGACACACTTCTTCCATCCTCTTCCTTTTGGTCTTGTACTTCCTAGCCAATGCAGCCCAAGAGTTCCTGTATCCCTTCCTCTTAGGCTTCACTCCTTCGTTGGGACTTGTGAGCAGTTTAAACAGAAGTGAAGGAGCCCTGGGGAATGGCAAGTGCTGAAATTGTCTGTTCAGATGTACCTGAAACAAAACTTGTTTTCCATGTGTCTGTTCTGCTGCTCTGGCAGCAAGAAACCAGTGCTGCCCCTCCCTGTCACAACAAAAGGGGTGTTTGCAGGGTGCTCAGAGTTTGGCTGGGCTTTCCCAGCACAGAGCTCAGTGCCTGCACGCAGACAGGAGGGATTGCCCTTCACCGGCCTCCCAGCTTCAGTGCCAGCTGACAGGGTTGCCATCCACGTTCCTCATGCTTCATTTCTGTAAGGCATTGTACAAACATCTGTGGCACGGTCTGGACATGCTGCATGAGGAGTGTTCCTGTGCTGCAGTGTGTTGCAGAGGTGCCACTGGGCAATGGGAGGCTGGTACAGCAGGGAAGTGAACGGGTGTTTGCTTTCATGACTGATCTGCATCTGTTCGACCACAGCTGCTTACGTCTCACCAGTGACTGAGCAGTGATTAAAGCCAGGGCAGAACAGTGTAGTGCTGGGAACGGCTCTGGGAAGTGTTCGGCCCTGCCTGTCTTTGAGTCAGGGACATCCCGTCGGAATGGGAACAGCAGCTTCTGTTTGACATCCCGGTGAAACTCCTCCTTACCAAATCCCTGCCATTAAAACAAATCCAGCTTCATCTCTGTACTGCATGGTGCAAGAAGAAAAACAAGAGGAAAGATAACAAAATAATCCACTTGGGACAAAATTGTATTTTAATATGATTTTGGTGGGAACCAGCTGCACTGGCTCCATTTCCATGGAAACCAGCACAGCGAGGCTGCTTGCCACTGTGGCAGGGCTGTGCCTGGCAGCTGTAGCCGTCACGGTGTGCTGGTGATGGGCTGACCGCTGCCTGGGGGTGCTCAGATCCATGACCATGAGCTGAACAAAGTGGGGGCAATGACCAAAAATGCCGCCCATGGGCTCTTCCACACCCGTGGCTCTGCCTCAGCTTTCTTTTCCCAAGGCCTCTTCTCTCTGAATTTTGTGGTCAGAGCCCAGGCCTGCCTTGCCTCCTCCCTGTCTCTGCCTCAGGTTGTTGGCAGGATCCCAGTGTCACCCTCCCTGCAGCAGCCTGGGGCTTTGTATAAGTGTGGTGGCCGCTGGCTCCCCAGGCTTTGTGCCAGCGCCCGCGATCCCGCCTCACCCCAGGCCGTGGCATGCCATTTCACGGCCCCAGGGCCTCTCCTGACAGTTATTTAGCTTTAACCTGTGGGCCTGCTGCCATTTCCTACAGCCTTTTCTTCAGCAGCTGGGTTACCAGAATTCACCCTGCAGACAGCTGTGTTTTGGAAGGGGCCACAAAGGTTTCAAAGAAGTGGGACAACTGCGTGCAAAGCAGAGAAAAGAGCTTATTCGAAAAGCTGACATCTTTTCATCTTTCACCAGAATTTGTGTGGCAATTAATTCTGAGTTTTGCCTCTTGCTGTGAGCAGAAGGGATGTGTTCTGCTGCCAGCCAGGACCCTCAGGGTCTGCAGACAAGTCACATCGCCTCCCGGTGCTCCCTGCCCTTCGCTGAGCTGGGAGCAGTTCCTCCCGCTGCCACATGAAGCGAAACATAACTCGGCCTCTTTCTCTGTGTCAGAGGATCCATTTTTGTTATCAGCGTTTCCTAATCAATCTTTTCCTGCAAGTAGATCAATTCTGTGTGCAATTCTTTCTTTGCTCGGGTTTGCTGCAATTGTAACACTGTGTGAGAAAAGCATGACGAGAAGTTCTTCCAGTTTGGTCCGTGTCTGTTCTGCTATCATCTCCACTTGCTTCTGGTTTTCTCCTCTCTGCTGTTTTTCTCACGTCCTCTTCTTCAGCAAGACACAGGCCAACAGGTAACATAACTTTTACATCTTGAAATGGCCACAAGAAGGAGGGAAACACAGCTAATGCCTGAAGCGGGTCTGCCTCCTACTCTGGCTCTGTGTCGGGGGTGCTCCATACCATGCTCTGTGTCCAGCATCACCTCCCTTCCCCTGGGAAACACCCTTCCTGTGACAGGTTGTCTGCCTGTAACACTGCCTAAAGCACATGGACACTGCTACTTGCTAAAATCAGCTTAATGGCAACTGCTTTGTAGATGAAGGCTTGCCTAAATGGGCTTTATATTACCATCTTTCTGCTGTTGAACATGCTGCAAGGCAGGAAGCATGCAAATGGTGTTCCAGCAGCTCTGGCAGGAGGAGCCTCTTTGAAGCAGAAGTCCTTTTCTCTAGGTAATTTCTGGTTTTGGAGGAAATGTATCAAATTGTAGCACAGTCTTAATTCCAAATTGCTGGATTTGCTGCAGTTGGTGCATTAAGCTCACTGGTGGCTTTGTCTTTTTCTCAAGCCCTGAATAATTTTAAACCATCCCTTGAACCAGACTTGCCATCACAGGTTGGTGTGGTATAGTCCACCCGTGGGCTGAGAAACTCCTCTGGCATGGGAGAGCCCAGTCCCTCGCTCAGCAATTGGTCCTACCCCCTGCCAGCACTGGGATTTCCACAGGAGACTTCACAGCCAAGAATTTTATTTAGTCTAAATTGCCCTGTGAGGTGTGATGATACTGCAGCCGTAGGTATCTGCTGATGAAAATGGGCATTCGAACGTGACAGATGTAGCTAAGTGTAAAACCATACTGCAGGATTTTATTCTTGGGGTGACATTACAGAGTGCAGTCTGGTTCTTTCATGGCTCCTCTCAAGGCATCAGTGGCTAATCTTTTGTATTTTTAACTCGTAAATTTTGCTGTGTGAGATTTGTTTTGTGCATACACATTATAATGCTGTTGACAAGGACAACCAAATGATGTCAAAGTCCTAATTATCCCAAGCTGAAGTGTCACCTCTGCTTTCTGCCGCTGTGGATGAAAGCAATATTCAAGGAGTCCCACTTAATACTGGAGCATTTTTCAAGGCAATCAGCTGCTCCAAGCTCTTTTCCCCCTAAGCAATCTAAATGCTAAATAGGTCTTTAAAATAATTACCATAGCTAAGATGAGGAGCCATTTTCCCCTGCAAACACCTGATGCTCATTAGCAATATTTAACCTGTCACACATCGCCTCAGTTTGCTCTAAACTTTCTTGACAGGAGTTTGTCAGGTGTCTGTGAGTGCTGAGCCTTTGCTGAAGCGCTTTGGAAAGCCTCTTGAGCGCAAATCCTTTGCCCTAGGAGAGAAGGGGACAGAATTTCTGAGAAACACTGCCTATCTTCCCCTGCCCAGCTTCATTCTGGTGTTACTTACAACGCTTAGTCTCAGTGAGTGGCGCCAGCCTAAAATGGGCCCCCAGACCAGAGATGAACGTGGCACTGAGCTCGTGAGGGACAGAAAAGCTGGCTTTATCGCATCCATGCAGCCAGGACAGAGCAGGACCCAGCTGGGTCACCGGTGTCTGCTTACAACATCAGGGAGCCCTCGAGAGCTGGTTTGTAGCCAGCCCTTTGCCCAGGAACACGTTTATCACACTTGGAAATGTGAGCACCGTGGGCCTGCTGCAGGGCCTTGCCATGGCTGCCCTGCAGCAAGCATGGCCTCCTGCTGGGGACATCCCCAGGAGTCTGCTCCCTGCCCCTCATGTGGCCCTTGGAAACCAGTCCCACCCCGAACCAAGGCAGTGTGTTAATAAAGAACAGGCCCTCTGGAAAATTGGACTTGCTAAAGGTCTTCCTGCTGAAGCTGTTCTTTATGCCTGACATGACAATAAAGCTTGATTCGGACATGGGATGTGTATTTCTGGCCTAGTGGCTCAAGAGCTTTCAGTCTCTGGAGCAGGGCCTGGAACCCAAGGTTGCTTCAGGAATTACTTAACATTTTTGATCTGTACTGGTTTAATTTCAAGTTCACAGCCTTTTGGAGCCATGCCTGGAATCCAAGACCTTTCTGCCATTCTAATGCCCCAGCTGCTGCTAGAAACCTGTAATTACTTTCCCTCTGGTGTAGGTCATCCTCAAATATTTCATGCAAAGTATTTGAAAAGAGGCTCAGAAGACGACATTCAGTGTTTTGCCCTCTAATGCCTCCCGCCAGCCCCAGAAGAGCCTGTATAACTTGGTGAAACAAGGCAGTCTCTGGGGAGGAGAGGTCTCTGTCACGGCAGAAGAACTGAGCCTGCTTCACCCCATTTACTGGGATGCCGCAGTGCGTGGTAAGGTCGGAGGGGACCAGCTGTCAGCAGTGGCAATGCTTTAAAATGCGCTGAAGCAGAGCCTGACCTGTGAGAACTGAGATGTGTGCAGTGAAGGTGAATCCACCTTTGGACAACAGCTGAGTGGAGGCTTTGCGGATTCCCATATGAGCTGTAAGCGTTCAGATGTCACCCACGTCCTTTGGATCTGGGCTTCCGAGCAACATGCATCATCCACACATCATCCCGCCTGGAACAGTCTGAAGTCATCTGCCTCTGAGCCCTGTGTTTTGGATGGGATGCCATACCTTCCTCATATATCTTAATGCACACTTCTTGAAAATCTTGATCAAATGTCTCATTTGAATAATGTGTACTTCATTACCACAGGGGCTCTTTACCCTGTAATATACTACAATTAAGGCTGAAGGTGTTGAGGTAGCGAGACCCTTTCGTGGGTGTGCTGTGCATGGTAATGCTATCATCTGTGACTTCTGTGCAGCCCAGAACCTCCAGACAACATTGTCCCATTAATAAAATGGATTAGACACTCTCAAAGGTTTTTGAGATTGCTCAGAGGAGAAGCAAGTGCTGCTGTAGAAATTTCCTTTGAATTAGGCAGTAATAAAACCCATCCCAGAGGGCGGTGAGCATGTGTGAGAAGGGTTGTTTGGGGGTGCTTCCTCATAGCCCGGAGCCCACACCAGCTGATCTGTTCAATAACATCTTAATTTAACCATAATCCCAGCAAGCTAATGAAAGGGAAATAGCAGGAAAGGCTCAGTGCCTGCCGCAGCAATGAGTGACCAAGCAGATTCTGAAAGCTGGGAAATCTCTAAAAGGTTTTAAGTGGATCAATATTCTCTGTGCTCTCATTTCTAATTGGGCTTTATTGCAGGGCTCTGATTCATGTAGTTCATTAAATGGCCTCAGATGGAGTTTGTACAACTGAGTTTATCCTCCTAGGGCATAGAAGTAAAATAGCAGCAGCGAGCAATTGCCAAGGCCCCTAGAACTCATCTAGAGAAGTAATTGCCAGAATGCTGAAGTATTAGGCCTCAATGAGACATGGATGTGGCTAAATCACTGTTATTAATTGCATTTTAGTTTACAAAAAAGTTATCTGCCATGTTAACAGTCACTTTAAAAACCACTCCGTGTCATGAAGTGGATAGTGCAGCTTATTTGTAGTACCTGCTTTCTGGGGGAAGTGTTTTCCAGGTCTTCATGAAGCCCTTGAGCAAACAGCTCTTAACCAGTAACTCCATCAGCCAGAGCTACGTCGTCTCCTGCTCTCTCTGCCTCAGGATAGCCTGGTTTTATGTCCACCCTTAGCCTATTTCTGCCAGTGACCAAAACCAAGTGTCTAGGGTAAAAAACAGGAATAGGGCAACTGAATGGCACTAGTCTGCCAAAACACTCCCAGGGCCCTTAATAACTTCTGCTTTATTGACAGCTTGAGCCAGGGAGAGCATCCTTGAATTTAACAACCACTAATGGATTTCTCTTTACTGGGCTCGTCTAAGTAAATAGGAAAAAGGGTGTATTTCAGTCCTCATGGGATCTTCAGCTTAAATTAGCAATAGTTATTTCTAGTTACGGTGAGTCAGTGTTTGTTGGAAACTAGGGCAGGAGATGTCAGCTTGGTCAATACACGTGTGAGTGAGGGGAATGGGGGAAACTGTGTGAGGCTGGCTCAGCTGTTGTTGGGCTGGGACCTGGATTTTATTTTTACATTACTCCAGTAGCTAGATGAGAGTTTGGGCAAGTCACAAAGGTAGATTTTTATTTTTTTTCAGTCTGAATTATATGTCAGGTACCTTTGAGGCTGGACCTTCATTCTCTCTGCAATTAGATTTAAGCAATGTCTAACTTCTAATGACAGCACACCTAGAGGTAGTCATGATTTTTGTACTGAAACAGTTTAAATGGAGAACTCAGAGTTGTGGAGCTTAACGTGTTTTATTTTAGGTTTATTGTTTGTGGGGGGCGTCTTAAATAAAACTTCTGCTGGCTTCTGTTCCACCCCAGGAGAAATGTAGGGCACCAAATGAGTAGCCTAGGCTTCCTGGGCTTGGGGGGAGCAAGATCTGAGGAATAAGATAGACTGAAGCCACCATGCTGAGCAGAGAGCTGCCCAGGTTATGCAATGTGCTAACGAGATGATTGGTTCACTAATTAAAAGATGGAGGGAGGTGCTTCTTTTCCTGGGATTTGCAGATGGGAAAGACTTCCTGGAGCTAGGGCTGACCTGATTTGGGTGCCTTTCTCCCAAGGCATAGCAACACAACTTCGTGATTAACACAGTCCCTGCTCTACTCATTTCAGAGAGTCCTCTGGAACATCCCAGGTGAGTGTCCTAATTAAGGCTAATTACTTGGTTATTCTTGCATGGCTCTTTCTTTGTTTTTCTAGCTGATGTTTCATTTTGTATGTTGTACTGGGTCTAGCTGGGATGACACGCAAATTCGTGAAGCGTTCCATATTTTTAAAATTGGAACGATACAGAGAAGATTAGCATGGCCCCTGCGCAAGGATGACCACCTTGTAGAACGAGCATATTCCCCATTATCCAGACGGAGTGAAATTTCAGCCACCAAGAATCAGTATTTCCCCACTCAAGAGAGAGAGTACCCAAGACGCACACCACGTGGCACCTTATGGTTTTATCTGCGTGACCATGGGGAAGATATGAGGAAATGGGATGGTGTACCTACTTCAACCCTAGCTGCTCGTGTACGTGAACTGAAAGGAAATAGAGCAACAAGAAGAGGGGCCCCTAAAAAAAACGCTGCTCCAGTTTCTGCTGGGCAGTTCTCCAGAGGCAGTAGAAGAGCTGATGTTATTCTTGACCCTGATGAAGGCACCTCTGTTTCTCATTTGCAAGAATTAAGTGGCAGACGCTCCAACCAGGACTAGAGGGGCCCTGCCTCTGGCCAGGTAGAGGAGAGGGATAACCGGATTTATTGGACTGTGTGGATCCGATGGCCTGGCACATTGGAACCACAAGAATACAAAGCTCTAGTGGACACAGGTGCACAATGTACTTTAATGCCATCAGGCTACCAAGGGACAGAACCCATCTCTATCTCTGGAGTGACAGGGGGATCCCAACAGCTAACTGTATTGGAAGCCGAAGTGAGTCTAACTGGGAATGAGTGGCAAAAGCATCCCATTGTGACTGGCCCAGAGGCTCCATGCATCCTTGGCATAGACTATCTCAAGAGAGGGTACTTCAAGGATCCAAAAGGGTACCGATGGGCTTTTGGCATAGCTGCTGTGAGCACAGAGAAGATTAGGCAGCTGTCTACCCTACCTGGCCTTTCAGAAGACCCCTCTGTTGTAGGATTGCTTAAGGTTGAAGAACAGCAGGTACCAATCGCTACTACAACGGTGCACCGACGGCAGTATCGCACCAACCGAGACTCCCTGATTCCCATCCATGAGTTAGTTCATCGTCTGGAGAGCCAAGGAGTGATCAGCAAGACTCGCTCACCCTTTAATAGTCCTATATGGCCAGTGCGAAAGTCTAACGGCGAGTGGAGGCTAACAGTGGACTATCGTGGCCTGAATGAAGTCACGCCACCACTGAGTGCTGCAGTGCCAGACATGCTGGAACTTCAGTATGAACTAGAGTCAAAGGCAGCCAAGTGGTATGACACAATTGATATCGCTAATGCATTTTTCTCCATCCCTTTGGCAGCAGCATGCAGGCCGCAGTTTGCTTTCACTTGGAGGGGCATCCAATACACCTGGAATCGACTGCCCCAGGGGTGGAAACACAGCCCTACTATTTGCCATGGATTAATCCAGTCTGCACTGGAACAAGGGGGAGCTCCTGAACACCTGCAGTACATCGATGACATCCTTGTGTGGGGCAACACAGCAGAAGAAGTTTTTGAGAAGGGGAAAAAGGTAATCCAAATTCTCCTGAAAGCTGGTTTTGCCATTAAACAGAGTAAGGTCAAGGGACCTGCACAGGAAATCCAGTTCCTGGGGGTAAAATGGCAGGATGGACGTCGCCATATTCCGATTGATGTGATCAACAAAATAACGGCAATGTCTCCGCCAACTAGCAAAAAGGAAACACAAGCTTTCCTAGGCCTTGTAGGATTCTGGAGAATGCATGTTCCAGGCTATAGTCAGCTTGTGAGTCCTCTATATCGAGTGACTCAAAAGAGAAACTATTTCGAATGGGGCCCCGAGCAACAACAGGCCTTTGAACAAATCAAACAAGAAATAGCTCGTGCAGTAGCACTTGGACCTGTCCGTACCGGACCAGCTGTGCAAAACATACTTTACACTGCAGCTGGGGAGCATGGCCTTACCTGGAGCCTCTGGCAGAAAACCTCGGAAGAAACTCGAGGTCGACCTCTGGGGTTCTGGAGCCGGGGTTATCGAGGATCAGAAGCCAATTACACCCCAACTGAAAAAGAGATACTAACAGCATATGAGGGTGTTCGAGCTGCTTCAGAAGTTGTGGGTACAGAAGCACAGCTCCTCTTGGCACCACGGCTACCCGTGTACATTGGATGTTCAAAGGGAAAATTCCCACTACACACCATGCGACTGACGCTACGTGGAGTAAGTGGATAGCGTTAATTACACAGCGGGCTCGAATGGGAAAACCTAATCGCCCAGGAATCCTGGAAGAGATCATGGACTGGCCAGAAGGCAGAGATTTCGGAATATCGACAGAAGAAGTAGCCCGTGCTGAAGAGGCATCACCATATAATGAGCTACCAGAAGACAGAAAGCAGTATGCGTTGTTCACTGACGGATCCTGCCGTGTGGTAGGGAGCCATCGGAAATGGAAAGCTGCTGTGTGGAGTCCCACACGACGAGTTGTGGAGGCCATGGAAGGGGAAGGCGAGTCGAGTCAGTATGCAGAAGTAAAAGCCATACAGCTAGCCCTAGAGATTGCCGAAAGAGAAAAATGGCCAGTACTGTATCTCTACACTGACTCATGGATGGTGGCAAATGCTCTGTGGGGGTGGCTGCAGCAATGGAAACAGAGCAACTGGCAGCGCAGAGGTAAACCTATCTGGGCTGCTACTCTGTGGCAAGATATTGCTGCCCGAGTAAAAAACTTGGATGTAAAAGTACGTCATGTGGATGCCCACATGCCCAAGAGCCGCGCTACTGAAGAACATCAGAACAACCAAGAGGCAGATCGAGCTTCAAAAATTGAAGTGGCCCAGGTGGACCTGGACTGGGGACGTAAAGGTGAGCTGTTTGTAGCTCGATGGGCCCATGAAACATCTGGACATCTGGGGAGGGATGCCACATACAGATGGGCTCGTGATCGAGGGGTGGACCTGACCATTGAGGCCATCACACAGGTTACTCATGAGTGTGAGATCTGTGCTGCAATCAAGAGAGCCATGAAGGTAAAATCTCCCTGGAACAGGGGGAGGTGGCTAGGGTTTCGATATGGTGAGGCCTGGCAAATTGACTATATTGGACCACTTCCACAAACTCGCCAAGGCAAACGGTACATACTCACCATGGTAGAAGCAACAACTGGGTGGCTGGAAACATACCCCGTAAACCATGCCACGGCCCGAAACACTATCTTGGGCCTAGAAAGGCAAGTGTTGTGGCGTCATGGTACACCAGAGAGAATTGAGTCTGACAATGGGAGTCATTTCCGAAACAATTTGGTCACCTCCTGGGCCAAGAGACATGGTATTGAGTGGGTGTATCACATCCCTTATCACCCACAAGCCTCTGGGAAGGTTGAAAGGTACAATGGACTGTTAAAGACTATGTTAAGAGCATTGGGTGCTGGGTCATGGAAACAATGGGACATAAATTTACCAGAAGCCACTTGGCTAGTTAATAACAGGGGGTCTGATAGCCGTGCTGGTCCTGCCGAAACAAAACCCCTACACAGAGTGAAGGGAGCTAAAATCCCTGTAGTGCATGTAGGAAAGTGGATGGGGAAGGCGGTGTGGGTTACTCCTGCCTTGGGAAAAGGCAAACCCACTCGTGGGATTGTCTTCGCCCAAGGACCAGGGTATACCTGGTGGGTAATGCAGAAAGATGGGGATATCAGATGTGTGCCTCAAGGAGATCTAACTTTGGGAGAAAACTAATCTATAATCTAAGTTATATGTTGTAGGAAGATGCTGCAAGATCAACGACAGGTCAACACTGAAAGGAACTGGGCAATTGCAACAAGAACTTGAGCTAAGCTGGTGCTGGCGTCCAGACATCCAACTCCGCCTGCCCTGAGTGATCACTTCGGTAGATGAAGACTAAATTGTCAACAGTTCTTATGGACGTTTTCTGAGAGAGACCTAAAGAGTGTAAAGATGTATCTACTTATCAATTTGTTAAAGAAAAGGGAACAATGATGATGAGAATATGCCAAAGTATGGGGAACCTGAGAGTGACACAAATGTCATGGAATAAGGGGTGGATGTTGTACTGGGTCTAGCTGGGATGGTAACTTTCCCTGCAGCAGCCCATACAGTGCTATGCTCTGCACTTGTAGCTAAAACAGCAGTGGTATCACATTGGTGTTGTGTCTGCTGCTGAGCAGTGCTGGCACAGCATCAGGACTTTCTCTAGCCCTCCTAGGGGGTGGGCAAAAAGTGAGAAACATCACCAGGGCAGCTGACCCAAACCAACCAAAGGGATATTCCATACCATATGATGTCACACTCAGCAATAAAAGGTGGGAAAAGGAGGAAGAGGGGTGGGGTGGGCTCTCGTTGCGAAAACGTCTGTCCTCCTCTCCGAACACCGGCTACGTGCATTGAGGCCCTGCTTCAAGGACGTGGTCAAGCATCGCTTATTTGTGGGAAGTAGAGAGTAATTTTTTTTTTTCCCCTCTGCATTTCCACATAGCCTTTACTTGTTTTGTTATTCCCTTTCCCCCTTCCTCTTCCCCTTTTCCCTTTCCTCCCTTTAGTTGAATTGTTTAATTAATAATAATATTGTTAATAATAATAATATTGTTAATAATTGTTTAATTAATATAATATTTCCTTGATAATATATTTCTCTCTTTATTAAAATTATCCTTATCTCAACCCGTGAGTTGTTTTTTTCCCTTTACTTCTTCCCCTCCTCATCTGAGGAGGGGGAGTGAGAGAGCGGTTGTGGTGTTCAGTTGCCTAACACGGTCAAACCACCACATATGTATAACAAGTGCTTGGAGATCACAGGGCAAAGAGATAGGGGATGTACTAAGTTATCAAGAACAATACAGGTGTTACAAACATTAAAACAACACATGCAATTCTAGGAGGCGTTAAATGATTAATTCTTGGTTAAGATAAGGGAGATACCATTAATGCAGTGTGAAAGATTGGTAGACTTCATTCAGAGTGGTAGGTGCCTGGAATGGTGACTGTGCTCAGCTGAAGACAAACAGGTAAAGAAGCAGAGAACTACCCATCACAAGCTGCTCGCTTAGCAAGTCTGAGATGGGGAATTATTACCCTTCACGGGAGAAGAGGGGGAGAAGTATTTGAAGAAAGAATAAATAATGTTGTTACTGGCAGTCAATAGAAATTGACCAAAAACTCACCTGGGCCAGAATCTAGAAGGTTCTGGAACTGCAAAGATTTCTGTTCTAGAGTTGGAACGAGCTGCAGAGGGTGTTCTGGAGTAGCCAGAACAGTAGCCCTGTCACAAGCTGGTAGGGAAATCTGGCACTGGCTAAACTTACAGAGATGTTTGGGATGGAATGGAAACAACACTGGTTTGAGAAACACACTTCTTCAAAGAGAAGGATTGGGTGCTTGACTCTGCTTGCTACAGGTTGCTGATGTCTTGGTTCTGCTACATTCCCCTGTTAGAGAGGAATAGGTGTAGAAGATAAGAATTCCCTCATAAATCATATAAATATATATACAAATTTCATTTTATTTTAAAATAAGTTTAATTTCTGCTCAGAACCTGGAAGTAGCCATAGTGAAAGCAAAACGTGGCACAAGACTTGTTTCTAGTCCTAGTGGGGTTGACTTTCTTCTTCCCCAGCACGTACCTCACTGGGTACTCTGTTAGGATGCCTTTGCCTCCTAGTGAGGCTAGCAGGGAGCATTGAGCTTTTCCTATCAAAACATCACCAATTTTTTTTTAGGGCTTTTATATGGAAATATTTACATTTGTTGACAGCTGGGAAGGTGTGTGTGTATTTGGGGGGCAGCAGTGTGTCTGGGTGGGAGGTCTGATGGCCTCCCAGGACTACACCCATATCATAAGGGATATAACTCAGTGTCATGTGTGAACCCTCATTCCTGCACAGAAAACATGGGAACAAGATCAAATCTGACCTGTCCATACTCTATCTTAGTTGCTGGGTAGTCGCATACAGTAGTTGCATACAGTACTTGCTGTAGCCCAGTGAGTGTGTCATGTGTGTCATGCAAACCCGTTTAGGAGTACTCGATACGCTGCCGTT
The DNA here is from genome assembly GCA_011075105.1 of Heteronetta atricapilla. Taxonomy (NCBI): domain Eukaryota; kingdom Metazoa; phylum Chordata; class Aves; order Anseriformes; family Anatidae; genus Heteronetta; species Heteronetta atricapilla. Next base: position 27,851,490 of record CM021735.1, read on the forward strand.
TGCAGCAATGTCCTAGGAAGGCTGGGGAACACTGAGTTCAAATGCTTCTGTGAAACTGGCCACAGTAGGGATTCAAAGCTCGCGTTTCCCACTTCTCAAGATATGGGATGTCCCAGTAATGAGTCCTATGGAGCGACAGGGAACTTAGGGTGGAAGAAAGCTCCCGAAGTCCTCTATTCACATCCTGCTTAGAGCAGGTCTAACCAGATCAGGTTGCCCAGGGCTGTGTCCAGTTGGGTCTTAAACATCGCCAAGGATGGCTGCTCCCCAGGCTCCCTGGGCATCAGGTGTGTGTTGGAGTGTGCAAAATCATGTCCCCCAGGTAACCAACAAGGCAGTAGTCTAAACTCTGGAGCCTGTTTCCCACACCATCAGTGGAGTGATGAAGACACTGAATAGTAATTAGACACTAGGATGAAGCACTAATGCATTAGAGATCCGGGCCATGCAAGTATCTCGTTTAGCCAGGAGCTAAGCCCAGAAACACAGACCTTAAGCACACAGGCTCATTTTCCTCCAGGTCTCATTGACTTAGGGGCAGAAGCAGAAGGTATGCAGCAGCTGTATGCGTGTCACTGACTGCTGATGCTAAGACAACAGTGCAGAGTAACAGTTTTTTTGGAAAGATTAATAAGTTTGATACTGCAGGGGTTGTAGGAGAAATCTGACTGTTTTGTGTCCAAAAATATTAGCAAAGTTCTTGCCAATGCTTCACAAGCGGTGGCACTGAGTGGGGATTTGCAGCATGCAAGTTTTGCCTGCGTGTCATTTGCAAGCTAAGCACAAAGAGTAGAACGAAAAGCTGTATGTTGGAGCTGAGCCCAAAACTCACGCAGATAAAACTGTTCGTACAGATCCATAGCTCAGATTGCAGCAATGAGAAAACATTGCTAGGATCCAAGGTTTCTTTGTGACGAATCCAATTGGGGCTTACTCTAACTTGGACGGCTTTCAGACGAAGTGAAGACGAAACGTGTATTCATGGGTCAGAACAGAGAGCTGTCTTGTACTGTGCAAAATCAAACCTCTCCATTCAGTGGCAATTCATTCGCCTGCTACTTCAGTGAATGGCACGTTATATTCAGCCAGCACTAAGCAACATTATAACAGACAACACTCAGTGTAGGAAAAACTCTGAGGACTGGCTAACATAGCAGAGCTTTAAAATAATTTCCTATTTTAAACAGATTTACAGTTTTGATGGGTAACTTCTGCTAGCTCAGGATAATTGAGACAAATCTGAAGCAAATGGTTCCAAGCTTCAGGCACCAGCAGTCCAGATACTCAGTGAGGCTGTCGCTCTTGGGTTCAGTTGCTAGCCTCAGCCACAACCTGCCTTGCGCTGGGGCTGCCAATTGAAGCTCACTGACCCCTCAAATAATTTCCTTCCCTCCCCCCACAACAAACTTACGTTAACAGTAAGATTTTAATGTATTGTAATGTAATGTAATACTCTCCAGAGTCAACAAACAGACAATGCTAGGTTCTAGCAGATAATTAAGTTTCACAGGGGTTGAAAAGCAAGAGCTTGAAATTACTTTATACTTGTAATCCAGTGACTGTTGACTTTCACTGTTTGTTATCTTTCTTGATGGATTGTTTAAGTGAATTTCTTCCAACAAAGCTCTCTTTAAATCAATACAATTTGCAGTTCAGTGGGAATGGAAAACGTATCTGTTTATGTACTCTGAAGCAATGTAGCTGGAGCATTCCCTTCCTCCCTCTAAGGATAACCCTTCTTAAGATCTTTTGAAAGAAAGTGTAGACCAAGACTAGTATTTTAATCACCTATTTCACTCTCAAAGAAGGAATTAAAAACTCAGTTTTGTTCCATGAACCCCCTTTAAAAGTCTTCAGAATTCTGAAGGAGGCTGCAGAATGGGATTCTTGTAAGAGTGGTTCTGTTAATGTCGTGATGTGAAAAGTGATCAAAATTTTAATCCAAGTGGGGTTGTATAAGACCTAGGTCCTTGAACTGGCTGTGAAGTTCTGGTCTGTATCCCCAAAACACACAATATAATTGTGTCAGGCATCCTCTCCCCCCGTGCCACTCCGTTACAAGATGTCAGGAATGTGCAATGGCAAACAAACTGGTCCTTTATGTATTCAGCAGTTTAGCTACCACTTTCTGAAACAGCATTTACTTGCTTGATCTTGCTGTCAAAGCCCCAAAAGAGATTTTAAGTTACCAACTGCTCTGCTTATGGCTGCTGAGTGGCAGCCCCTGTTCTGCCTCTTGCCCACGACTCCCACTGTCTCTCCTGTACCAGCTATATTAACTACAAGTGTACAAACTACAGTGTGGAGCAACATAATGCCTTTACAATAGCAGCGAACTGTTAGATAACTCAGTCTTCTCATGAAACTTCACCTTGTTATTTGCTTGGTGAACAGCCATGCCACAAAATGAGTTGTGCTGCTCTGTTTTTGCCTCACTTGGGATCAGTAGCAGGCAGTTCAGTCCGCATGAGGACTCATGATTAGATGAGATGTAGCATGCTTCATGGCTCCATAAGCCAAGCTGAAGTTGGGCAAGCAACTCAGATGCTTCACACTCCTGGCAATGAATGAGGGCTCATCTATTTCACTGAACCGAGGCTAGGCTTGCTTGATGGACTTGTTTAAAAAAATAAATCAAGTACTTGGAAATACTAGGACTCTAAACTCCATTCTTTCTCCCCTTTTTAGAAGACTGTACCATTGCCCTGCAGAAACAGCCAGTATGATTTACCTTTATCATTTACTCCCACACTGCAGCTGCTATGATCAACGCTGCCACTCACGCATGTCCTTCATGCGGGAAGTATCAGGCTGCCACAGGGCCAAGTGTACATAGATGACAGATTCTTTTCAGACATACCTTCTATAATCATGTGACTTAGTTATGGATTACTAGCAAAACACGGCTAACAAACCTTAATCGTAAAGTAGCTGAACTCAGGCAAATCAATGTTTGATACTGGTTAGTGGAACTGCTGTCTTATGCCTTTAGGGACAGGTGCAACTGGAGAAGGTCCTAAGAACACTGCTATCGCCCCTTAATGGAAAGGAGCTAGTAAAGAAACACCACAGGACTTCTGGTGTCTCTGGATCTGGTAGCAGTCATTCACCCTAGGCCCAATCCTCCTGTAGGTCTGCCTTTGATCATAGGCACCACTCCGGTACTTTAAGCTTTGCTACGGGAGCATTAGAGCACCATCACTGATGCATCTTCTGGGTAGAGTCACAGAGACTGGGGTTTCTCTCACCTATTTTGGACACATGCTGTAAGGCTCAGGTAGAGTTAGAAGACAAAAATGAGAGCTTGCAGAAGCACAAAGCTTTAATGAAATACATGACTCAGATTTTTTTTTTCCTGCCAAGCAGCAAATTGAAAAGTAATTTTTCACCTGGCCTCCTAAAGCAGACTACATTACCAGAGTGCCAATAGAATGTCTACTGGCATGTTTTATGTTTCCAAATGCTCACAACCTTCTTCTTTACTATATTTCTGAAAGCAAGTTAAGTGGATTTCAGATTATTTCCACATTCTCATTTCTCATCAGTTACGTGTCAGGCAGATGCTGCAGCATCTTTTTTTTTTTTTTTCCTTCAAGTGTTTTTGCACTCAGCTGCCCAGTTAAGCAATTGTTCTGTTGTCTCATGAATAGTTAGTTAATCAAGTAAAAGGTAAACCCAAGTCAATGTGGAGAATGGCAACTCAGGAACTATACACTAGGGAATGTTAACCATTAGCTTCTTTCATGAGGAAAGAAAAAGCAGCCCCCCCCAAAAACAAACAAACAAACAAACCAACAACAGACAGCTATAGTTAAATACCAAACGGGGAAGAGATGTTTAAGTGCCTTCTAAAGTGGTCTACAGGCCCTATCTTTTGTATCAGTAGAAGGCTGAGTCTGGCTCCACAGGTATAAAAGGAACTTATACTTGCATTTTCCAGTTCCTTGTACTTTTCACAATCAGGAAAGTGCCCACATGCCTGTTTTTTTTTTTTTTCTTAAAGTAAAAACAAGCTCGCAAAATGAGAAAAACACTTAACCACTGTGTGTCTTAGTGTGCCGAAAATGAGAAGGGATTTTTATTTGACTTCACTTAAAGACTGCAGAATTGTATCCTGCTTAGCACCTTAAAGGAATATGCACTAGACTGGTTCACTGTGAGAGTAATGGAATATTAATGAAGTAAATATTTACCAGTAATAAAACCCAAATATTTTAGGAAAGAACATGCTATTTTAGTACTTCCTAAATAGGAGGATAAATTATACAAGATGCTTGAATAACATTGCTTATATTAATTTGAATGTCACTATATGGGGCAGCAGTTAATGAATTATTTTTAAGCTGCATTTGGATATAAAAGCAAGCTTCCACACAGAAATATTTCCAGATTTAAGTAACCATGTCTTGATACACTCCAGACCTGCCCTGCTTTGAAAAAATCTGTTTTAAAGGACACATGTTTTGAAGTTAGCAGATTGAATCAATTCCTTATCACTACAATCATAGAGCTAGTAGCTTTAATCTCCAATTTGTACTTATGTTGGAAAAAAGATTTAACATTCCCCTCGGATGTGTCTAAGAATTTTTCTCTCTCCAGTAATTTGACTCCAAGTCTTCAGCAGCACTTACTTATCGCTTAAGTGAAGCTATTTTCATTAAAGCTTTACTATACACAGTCCATTTAAACTCATTCTTTTAAGCCACTGCATTTGTCATAAAGTCTATCGGAAACTATTAATGTGTTTCAGGAAGTTAAGCACAGTGGAGACAGCTACACTCGTCCATTAACCCTAGAACTGCTCCTAGCTGGGCATACCTGGAGAGTCTGATTCCAATCCGTACCCACAGTGGACAGACTCTGCACTAACACTAAGGCACAAAGTACCAGTCTAGCCTCGCTCTTCTACCTGCTGTTATTTGGTCTCATATATCCTCCAGCACTATTTTTTTCAGTACAGCAGGATTACAAACACAGCAGCATCTGTTCTAGGTAGGGGGGAGGGTATCGTTCTACAGAGCACGCAAACAGATAGGTCCTTATCCCTTGCAAAGAGGGAACACAGTTTGGGCAAGATTCACATCAGAATAATTCACTTTGCCCATTCCTTTCTCAGGCGAAGCTTGGAAGTAGAATTATTCATGGGGTCTGTGATGCGATACATCAGCCTGCTCTTAGCCATCATCCGTCCTAGCAAGCAGACACTTACCTGAATATAAATGCTTTCTAAGAAAGATCAAGTTTAGAGTGCAAGAACAAGGGAGTTGCTAAGCTTCCCAAAGATCCCCAGGAAAGACAGCCAAGTATAGGCCAGAGAAATTAATTTGGAAGGCCAGAATCTGAGTCACCCTATAATACAGCAAGTGACCATGGTGTTCAGTCCATACATGCTTTCAAACCCCATTCTTCAGCAAATGGACAAGAAAGATTTAGTTCATTGTTTATCAAGAAAAAAAAAATCAGCACTCAAATTTAACTAAAGGGTAGTTTTTTATTCCCCATTAAGACCGCCTCAAGGACAAAATTAAATGTTGGAAACCCCACAGAAGGGCACATACAGTGGATGTGGTGAAGTACAATGTGAACAGCCCCAGGGGTTCAAATAAGGTAGGACCATTAGCTAACCAGTGGGAAAAAAATTAAAATTCTGAAGATGTTGCAGTTTCTTCCCCATTTATACTGAAAAAAAAATGTCAATCCAACAAAATCCTTGCATCTCTAACAATACATTCAGTCCTGACTAAAGAGTTTAACAAGATGGCAACAGGATGACTATAATACAAAACTTCCACTACTACACTCTGTACACACCTGTTGTCCAAGCCCTCCCCCAGCCCCACGTAAGGATGGTGTCCCCATTATTTGCTTGCTTGCTGGGCCTGCCTGCGGAGGAGGACGTAGATCTTCTCCTTTATCCAGTCTTTGTTGTACGGTTGGTATGTCTGAGTGTCAGCACGGTAACTAGAAAAAAGAAAAGGACTCAAGTAATATTGGTCTGTCCCACAGAACATTTACTGCAAAGACTTCACAAACAATTAAGTGTCCTCAAGTGTATGAGGCAGAAAGTTGTATACAAATCACTGTTATCAGAATTGAGTGGAAATCGACATTTATCAAAGATTTGTTCTGTTTCCTAAAAAAAAAGTTACCCAGCAGATCAGTAAGAACCTGAAACAACTAGATACTCCAAAGACTATTAAGAGACTGCACTTTGCATTTCAATTCATGAATGTAATTATGTAGGGGAGAAAGAAAACAGAGCACCTTAATATTCTGGAGCTCAGAATTAAGAAAAATAATTCCACCAGGAAACTACTTAATTTGTCTTAATGAGCCAAACACTCAGTTTAACTTCAAGCAAGTGTTCATGTAATTTTTCAAGTGCTCCACTTCTGCCTGGATTTTTTTTAAAATAAAATGAATAAAAGCACAATTCTCCAGGAGTAAAGGCAGGCTAATAGATGGATGACAAACAATTCTTGCCAGCTGGCAGCAAGGGAGGCTTGCATCTAATAAACAAGGACACTTCATAATAAGCAAATTGAAAACAAGAACCTTCAGGTTAATTTTCTTTACTACTCAGGGACAGGTGATAAAAGTAGACCAGTAGCAAGATTCCTTGCCAGGGCTAAAGAACTTGGTTATTCAAGACAATGAACTGAAGCAGGATTAGACTGAAAAATACAAGCTAAGCATTTAAAGATAACAGTGAGGATTCATGCCCTCCTTTCCCCCTTTAGTTCTTAAAGGCAATAAGGCTTTTTTCTTTTTTTTTTTGAATAAAGATGGCATTTTTAGTGAATGTCCCTGCCAGTCCCTTGATTTTGCTACAGGTATTTTTCATCAGGTAAGAACAGTAAGGTGGTAACTGATAAGCAGCTGAGTATAAATCCAGTTGTTTAACTCAATACAGAATAATTTGCAGATCTTTCTTTAAAAAACAAAACCCTGAACATACTGTTTTTAAGAAAGCCTTATTTAAAACCCAGCATGAGTAATTCAAGGCCTTTTATTTTAGTATATACTAACATATTAACAATTTCTTTGCAGTATAAGAAATGTTAGTTTCAGGAATTGATTTATTCCTCTCCCTTCTACCCTATGCATTCATAATGCTACATTGCAAGACCAGATAGCAAGTACTTTACAGATCTCCACAAGCACAAGGCATGTCTGGTATGTTCTGTGCTACGTGTGCCATCTGGTGGAAAACTAAGCTGAAGTAGCGTGACACTAAGTTTACAAGCCTTATTAAGAAATATGAAAGACTGTACTAGAAATCAGTCGCTACTTCTTAAAGCAAAGAGTCTTCAGTCTGTTAAATATGCTGAAACAAAGCATGTCTTTCAAACCACGTCAGCCTAGTGCAATGATGCCAGGAGATCTAACATGGCAGAACAAGGTAACTGCAGAAGCTGTAATAGTACTTTATTTATTCTACTGAAATCTGGTGAATGGCATTTGTAGTAAGTCACTATCAGTAACGTAGTCTGTTTCTGTATGTACATCTAGATGCAAAGGAAAGTGTTTTTTTTAACTTTATTAATTGGCAAGGATTGCTTACTGTGCAGCTGCACAGTACTTGCATTGGGATTTAAGACAGCTGCAGGAATGTCCACGCTCCCTGGCTTAAAAAGAGATCCTAGAATTTTGAGCTGAGCAAACGGAAGTGGTTTTGGTTATCTGAATGTGCGATTTGTATCCATGCTCATACGAATTTCTGTGAAATTCAATGCCACCATCATCTTAAACCAGTACTCTGAAAGGTATGGAAATTAGCCATCTAAATGATTGAGTCACAATGTTAGCTATGTTCTAAATAGTGAAATTTAACACTTGATTTCACAGTCCAGTCAGAATGGAAAGCACACAAGACCACCTCTGCTTGCCCATAACATTAACACACAGATGAGAACTAGAGATTATGTATTCACAAGGGCACTCAAACCACTTGCTGGGGGATCAACAGAATTAATAGGTTCCTCAGTCACTTAACTAAGATTTACAGAAGCTCCCATCTTGCTGTGTCTCAAAGTAAACAGTTGCAAGTGACTTCTATAGACTACCACCAAAATGGTATCGAAGCCTTCAGCTGAATACAATTCACTAGTCATTCTGCCTCCTTAAGAATCAGACCAACTGCATAAAGGCAGATCCGGCCCCAATTTAAACAGACTGGCCAGTCTAAAACATGCAAGAGTTTATACAGAAGAGTTCTGTGAGTCACTGGAACAGATCTGTACATTGAACTTACACAAGACAGCTGAGGTCTGCCAAGTCATCAATGAAGTCAAACAACTGGCTGATATCATATGTAATGGAAGGACTGTTGGGATTCATTCTCTTCAGATGCTCTTCATACATTTTACAGACTCCTACAGAGGGGGAGGGGAAAAGGTTAATAATGCAATAATGTCAGCATTGGAGAAAAGCAAAAAAAATATCTGTATTTGCTGCACTTTTTTTCAGATATTGAAGGAGATGCCAAGAAAGTTTAGATGTGAGTACCATGAAAACAGACATGAACTTACTCAGATTTTGTTGCTGAAATGCTTTTGTTTTAGCTATTTGCATTGAACACAATACTATAAAACTAGGTAAGATGCGTGATGAGCATCATCACCTAAAGGAAAACAATTTAGTTCTGTTGTAGGTTTAATGTTTTATGCAGTAAGCTCCAAGTGAAGCCTGGAACTCCTTCTAATAACTTTTAACAGCAATTGCAACAAATATTTCTGAGAAAGAAGTCCTGTTAAATACAACTGGTTGAGTCTCAGAAGAGATCATTCTTCATGAAAGAGTCACACAGTGACTGAGGAAAAAGTGACAGAGCAAGTCTGTACATTTATGTAAGTTTTACTTAATCTAGCCCATAAATAATTCCAATACTTTTGAAAAGAATGTAATATTAAAGCAAGCATGGAGGTTTTACATTATCCCTCCTATGCTTTTGTTTGTCTTGCAAAGCTTCCTGGAAATGGATTTTAATGTTAAGAGAACTTTTACATTTAAATTATACAGCTGTAGTATTTCAATCTTTTCTCCAGCTCACTGCGTCTCTCAAAGTCACAGAACTTCTCTGGCACAAAAGCCACCAGGTTGCAAACTACATTTCAATTACAAACACACTTTATGTATTAACTCCAGTAGCAATCTTTCCTTTACGTGGTTAGCACCGAAATTTGCGAGTTGCAATCTGATTGTGCAGTGAAATATGTTTGGGCTGTTCTGTTGCACAGCCCCAGCACGAATGTTGCCTACTTTCATGTTCAATCTAGTGAAGCCAAAAGGAAACACTTAATGTCACAAGGAAGTTTTAGAAAAAGGATAACTAAATAGTTTGCTAAAACATTAGTAAATTAAAAACATGAGATACTTTTCCTTTTTTTTTCGAATTATCTTGGGAAACCGTGAACAGTAGCTTATTCTCTTACCAAGGAAGTATGAGAATATGTCAAAACCAGGATTTTAACAAAGGTTTTAAACTACAACAACCGCACCCACCTTCCATGCACTCATTCACCGATTCATAATCAGCGTATGTCCTGCCTTCTGGCCTCTTGGTAGGCTGAACAAGTAGAATTGTGTGAGACTGAAAAAAAAAAATCATTTTTTTTAATTTTGAGGTTTTTTTATCTGAATGAAAAATAAGCTGTATTTCTGTTTTTGGCCACCAGATCATTACACAAACTGGGAAGCATACCACAGCTGTTCCCAGGGTTACTTCGTGATGCTTCCACACATCTCTGGCACGTAAAGGTTAATTACGAGGACTAAGACAACACAAATTCTTTAACAAATCCACACTTGGTATTCAACATTATTTCCTGCAAATCAGATGTGCTGATTTTTTTTTTTTAACACTTCAGCAAGCCTACTGGAACGGTTATTATGGCACAGATAACTGTTCCACATGTCAGCCTGTAAACTTGTTCTTCTGCAGGGAAGGCTTTGATTGTATGCTCCGTGGCTTGCATTACTTCTGTCCTATTTTTCACTTGGATGCAGCAAGTAATTTTAACAAGTAAGATTTTAAGTGTACACAGCCTGTGACCTAATTAACAGGTTACACATCATTGGAAGTTTGCAAGCACACTAGAAAACAGCATTTCCCGTGCTGCTAATTTAATCCAGCACTTCCAATGCTAATATATGAAGTGAGTACCCAGCTTGTAAAATTCATGCAGGGAACTGCAGAGTCAGACATGCTGGAAACAAATACTGAAGTGTATTATCAGGCTTCATTTAGGTAGCTATGGATAGAAAACTCCCAACCCACGCTTCGGACAGAACAGGGAAAAGGTACCACTTCAGTGCTCAAATGTATTGATAGAAAAAGAAAAATGGCAAAGAACGTGTAAGAAAACGGTCCAGATTTTTATACTACAACTGACCAGGAATATGATTTCAGTTTTTTTAAACTCAGGCTCAAATAACAAGGCAGAAGATTTGGAGGAGCCCCGAAAAAAGTTCCAGAAAGAAGTAGTAGCAGTTAGACTTTTCCCCTCTCAGAAAGGAAGGAGGGGAACGCAGAGCTACGTGCTATAATGAAAAATCACGCAAAGGAGACCAGACCTGCTAAGAGTGCTTCCCTGCACACCGGAGGACACTAGATGTGAGCAGGATGCCTCCGGGGCTGCTGGTATCCAGCTGTTCCTACGTGTGCTGCACTGTCCCAGGCACGCCTTACCAGGGAGTCAAAGGACTGCCAAATCCATTCACAACTACTTCCAGCAGTATCCTTTTTATTTGCTTGTGACCAGGCTCCCTTCCAGGCCTTGGAACTCTGATCTCCCAGGAGCATCTGAGTAAGAATCCCTTATTAATAAAAAATGGGGTCTGTCGGCCAGTTCCGTGTGTTCTGTAAAAGCTCTTGTGTTTTAGCAGCAGAATGCCCTGCAAGCTGCAATTGTGGTCTTTGCACTTTCAAACTGAACTTTAATATTAGAAGAAAAAAGTTGGGTTTATTTGACAAAACCTAACTAAGCGTGGATAAAAGTGACCTGACTAGGAGCTCCTAGCTAAATTACAAGCTGTGTCATAGTGGAGGGAATTCTGCATCCAGTCTCTCAACATCTTGGTGGAGAAGACTTTTAAGCTTTCTGGCCTCAAACTACCCCTCTAAATCAACGCGTATATTGAGACTATCCCAATACTCAGACTACAGAAAAAGGTATCAGTGAGCCAAACACATAAGCCAGTTCTTTCCAAACTTCAAGTTGGAATTTAGTTGAGCTTCTGACTTGAAACCATTTTTCACTTTGGAAACTTTTCAGTATCAATATCAGAAACCGGCCTGGAGATTATTCAGTCCCCTGTACAAAAAAAGGCAGAATTCAGCTTTTCTAAAAGCAACACCAATAGATTGCGAGGCCGTAACAATAATTACTACAATAACATCAAGAAACAAGTCTGAATTATTGCTAGTATTTCTTTTGATCCTGTTATTGCTACCTAAATTTCTCCTTCTAGCAAGTATTAATGTCTCAGCTTCTGCTAAAAGCTCTGAAGAAAAGCAAACAATAAAAGAGCCAGATCCTTCGTGTTTATATTGTACAAACTAGCTTTGAAGATCTTGGTCCACCTTAGCTGGTCTACCAAAACTACTGCCATAGGGATCAACTAAGTGCATTACATCTGAAGAGTTTCTTCAGGAACTTCCCATTATTCTACCTTAAGGCAAAAAAAAAAAATTAAAAAAAAAATCCAAATTTAGCTTGCTTTGCTACAATTGCTCCTCCTCTCCCACCACAGATGTGACAAGTTTATAAAGCTGAGAGGTTTTTGCAAACTTTTACCTGCCCCACTGAATATGTGCCTAGGTGGCATGGGACAAAGATCAGTGTAAATAAAAACTGTTTGGTTTTTCTATGAGTATAAATCTCATTGTTAGGAAAAAGAAAACCAAAGCAGAGGAAGATACTGGAAATATCATGCCTTAGGAGTAGGTAATGTGGAAAGGCCCAGTACGGGCTCTTCATTGTGTTGCATTGTTGTGTGGTCTTTTAGAGGCAGTTGCCCTGGCTGTTAAGTCAGACCCCACAGTGGTTTGTGTTACTCCAATTTTCAGCATCCAAAGCGCCCTTTAGAAAGCTCTCCAAGTACAGAATTGCAGACATAACCCCCCAGAAACGGCTGAGGCAGTGCTGGCAATCCAGCGAGCAGGAGCCAGGCAGCATCTGCCCGAAGAGCATTTTGCCACTTGTGAAGCCGATCTGAAAACCAAGTGGGGGAAAGAAAAGAAGAGAGAACAAGGTATTGCGAGGGTGAGACGCCTGGTGAGGCGAGGCAGCACACCGCACACTCGGGGCCTTCCAGCTCCCCCTGCTAGGCAGGAGTGATTTAGGCGACTTTTTTCCCTCCTTCGGGCAGCAGAAGCCGAACTCCCGACCAAGTCCAAGCCGAGGCGGGCCCGTGCCGCCAGCCCCGGGACACCGGCGGGCCCCGGCGCATCCCGCTCACGGAGGCGCCCCCCGGGCCCGCACCCCCGGGCCAGGCCCCAGCCCCCGCTCGCGGCCTCCCCCCGCCACGTGCTGCCGGGCCTCGCCCCCCCGCGGCCCGGCCGTGCCCCCCGCCTCCCCCTGTCCCCCTCCCCCGGTGCCGGTGCGGCCAGGCCGAGCCCCCCGGCACCCCCCGCTCACCATCGCGGCTCCCGCTCCTCAGCCCCGCCGCCGCCGACCGCCAGTCGCCCGCCGATCCCCCACAACCCCCCGCGGCCGACCAGCGAGAGGGAGAGCCAGAGCGCCCCCTGCGCACGCGCGCCCTCTGAAGCCGAAGCGCTGAGGGCGGCGGGTGGAAGCCGAGCGGGACGCGTTGGAGGAAGGAGGGGGGGAGGAGAAGCGGGCTGTGCCGCCATCTTTGATAAGGGAGCCGCGCTTTCCCGCCTCGGGGCGGCGAGCGGCCGCCATCTTGGAGCCGGGAAGGCCCGGAAGGGGAAGCGCCGCGGTGCCGCCCGGTGAGGGGGCGGCCGAGGGGACAGCCGCCGAGGGGGCAGCCATGGGCCGGGGCCGCTCCTGGGCCCGGGGCGTCCGCACGGGCTGAGGCGGGGCTGGGGCGGGCAGCTCGCCGCCGGACCTCGCCGCCAGGCGCCATGGATGACTTCCCTGCCATCTGCCTGCTGTCCCTCGCCATGCTGGTGGCCTGCTATGTGGCGGGCATCATCCCCCTGGCCGTCAACTTCTCCGAGGTGAGCGGCGTGCGCTGGTGGTGCCACGAAACGCGTGGCGGGGAGGTCGGCGAAAGGGAGCCGAGCCCCGTCGAAGCGTTCCGGCTGGAGCAGAGGCTGGGGCGCGCAGCGGGCAGGCGCGGCGGGAGCGGGGCTCGGTGCTTCTGGCGAGCTTCTGTCAGAAAGGTCTGAAGCCCCGGGTCCGCGCCCCGGGGCGGCTCAGCGCGGGGCGGCCGTGCCGCTGTCTCTGCGTTTCGCCTTGTTCGGAGGTGCCCTTCTTGCCCGGTATTCACCTAGCTCGTACCTGTTGGTGTAGTTGGATCGGGCACCCCTATTTCTTTTGGGGCTCCTGGCAGCTGCCGGAACACAGACCAGCGTGAATCCAGAAACGTGGCACTCGGCATAAACAGCAGCCGCACGCTTGCCAGCCTTCTGCGTAGGCAGTACCTCGCCAGCAGCACGCTCCTGTACAGGCGGGTTTATTGCGGGCTCACCAGCTCTCGGAAATCCTCGATTCAGTTTTACGCTTGCCTTAAACTTGCTGCTTTAAGGATCTGTCTGCTTTGCTGGTTTACCAACGGAGCTGTGTCTGACGAGAAGTTACAGTCGTTTTGTTTAAGGTGGTTGCTCAGGCCCCTGCTACACGGTTTTAAACTGAAATTTTCCTTGGGTAACAAAGGCTCACAGTATCGACTGGAATGGGTCTGTTTACTTTTCGCTGGGTCCAAGTAAGAGCTTCAACGGTATAAAGATTTAAAGTAAGAAATAGCCAAGCTGCGGAACAGCTTGTTGGTTGGAGGAATTTAGGTTTTTCCCCGTACGCTTTTTAACACCATTTACTCTGTTGCTGCTCTTAAGAAGAGAAACACAAGTGGTTTTTTGAACTGAAATAGTTTGATTTCCTGGATTGAACTAGATGACTTGCCTGTCTGGATAAGCTGCAGTTAGTAGGTAGCTGTATACACCGTTTTGAAGTATTCCATGTCGAAAAAGAAATGCAGGCTTCTCTTGAAATAGGAATTTGTTAGTGTTTATTATTTTTGTGCATTTTTAAAATTCACAGATGTCCAAACTGAAGCCGCACTCTGTATTTGCCGTAGTAACAAAGCAGTAGTACTTGAGATGGTTTTTGGCAAACGCACACACGCGAATGCATGCATGCCGTGTAAAAGAGATTATAGTGCTGCTGTATAAAATCATCTTGTTTTCATTCTGAAACATCGTGTTTTGGCAAACTACTTTGGGAACGGTGGATGTGGAAGATTATCTTTTCATCTAGGTTGCCACTGTTTAATGATTTATCAGGCGTAATTGTCCTACATGCAACCGTACCGTGCATGTTGATGGAAACTTTGCATCTCTTGCATATCAGTACGTACGTTTTCCGTGGTGACGCTGTGATTGTTTCCCTATGGTCCCACTTGGCTCGCTTTCAGAAAGCGGGTTGTGCTGTCGAGAGCCTCCTATTTCTTCTATGCCAACGTCACCTGTGTAGGCGAGGTGAGCGGTGCCTGTCCTTGCGGCGTGTGAAAGAGGGCAGGTAGCACGACGTGTCTGTGCTGCGAGTGGTTTTGCAATATTTGAGCACAGACCTTTGTCTCCAGGGCTCTGGTAGCTAACGTTACGATTTGGTGGCACGCAGTCCTCTTGTGCGCGGAAGGCGATGGTTCTGCCGCAACATAGGGGATACCCAGCTGTTAGAAGGATCTGATTCTGCACAGTTACTATACGCACTGTGATACGGCCTGGTTCAGAAGCGACCTCTGCAAGTCGTCGTATTTTGCAGTCTAGCAGATGATGCCTATATAACTGCATTTTCAGCATGGGACTTTGGCTCTAGCCTATCAGTGTTGTGGTCGCAGGGAAGCAAAAACTATTACAAACTCTTCTCATACTGATGAAACAGAATTTGGTCAGAAAGCACTGCAGTTGAGGGAGGGGTGGCATCTCTGGCTTTTTGGTTTTGTTTGGTCCAAAATCAGAATATAACTAGGAAAACAATTGTTACTTCTAGTATCAAATGTCTGCCTACCCTTTGTGGTATTTTTCAAGCATGTAGAAACTCTTCCTGGAGTACAAACCAGACTATTTTTGTTTACTGTACTTTAAAAGCATTAAGTTTTTCGTTAAGATGTAAATACAAATTTGCAAAACCAACCAGCTGGCATGTATTTTAAAAGCTTTCTTTGCGGGGGGGGAAAGGGATGGCTGTGGTTTGTAATTCTGGAAGTACTGCACTTGCTGCATAAAACTTCAGTTGATGCCTTTATGAATACATGGAACACGTCATCAGATCTTTCATATACACTAAAGTACATTGCTCTCTGTTTTTCATTCACAACTGTGTTTTTAAAATAAACTCTCTTCTTCAGTGACACTGTATTAAACACACTGCCATTAAAATATGGCAGTTTTAGGACAGACTGTAGTGCAGGGGTTGTTTTAGAGACTGAAACGTAGTTCGTCTCTTACAACAGCTTAACTTTGTTGTGCCTCTCTAAACTTGTAGGTGAAGGTAGAGCTTTTTTGCTCTAAAATCTTCCTTGTATTCTTTCTGCAGTCCTAAAACTTTTCTTAGCCTTTTTCTGTTATATAAATATAGCTGACTTTGTGGTTTGTACTCTTATTTGACCAACGTATTTGCATTTGTAGAGGCGTTTATATTTTTGTCTCTCTCATTTTCTTTCTTTTCTTTGGCAATTTACTTTATCTATATGTTTTCCTTTGTTATTTAGCCTGACATTTTCAGGAACCGGTGATTTACCCTTTGTTGTGCTGTACATAGGAGAGGTTTCAGGGAACTTACAAGTTTAAGTAGGTTTCTAGTGGGAAGGGTATTTGATAGGTACTTGATAACAAACCCAGAGTAGAGATAAAACGTAGAATTGTGAACATGCTCCACTTCAGACAGTCTCCGTGATCCTTTGTCTCTGCAGGCTTGGCAATTTGGGGTCTTGGGTGCGAATTAACCCTCCCGAAAACATTAGTGTCAAATACAACAATTCTTGCTGTTCTCGAGTATGCACCACTCTACTTCTCTGACGTTGCTAGTCCAATGGGTCGTGTCCAACTTTCATTTCCTATTTCAGTTGTTTGTGTCGGACACTGGGGACACTCACATTTCAGCAAGTTCATCGTTAGCAATACAGGAACCGGGTCTCCTGAATATAAATCATCAAGAGTTTTTGTGGATCTTTCTCTCTCCTCCACTCCACTTCTTCCCTACCCCCCATTTCCCTTACTCTCCCTTCTTATCTGAGGTGAAGTGCTTTCATTCTTAAAGGTGATACTTGTTCTGTGCTTGCTTGCAGGAGAGATTAAAGTTGGTGACCGTGCTGGGTGCCGGGCTGCTGTGCGGCACTGCCTTGGCCGTCATTGTGCCCGAAGGAGTACATGCACTTTATGAAGATGTTTTGGAGGGTAAGAACCAAAGCTAGGTCTGTAGATAGCCTTGTTCAAGATAACTAAGGCCGTGGTTTATTATTCACTGGGGCCTGTTTGTAGGGCTTTTGACATAAGATTGGCAGGGGCTTTCGCAGTATGACGCAAAGCCAGCGTCCAAACCCCAACCTGCCGTAGATAAGACACTGTATGTTTCTGGTGGTTTGCGAGAGGAGTGCACTGGATGGCAGCTGCTGTTCCTGCCCACAGCAAGCTGGGGGGCTGTTCCAAGCCAGTTAAAATGGTCTGAAGTTGGAACCTTAAGGCACTTGACTGAAAATCGTGTTTACGCGGGGCTAATTCGAAGCGTAGGAGGCATTTCTATCTCGGGTGGTGTAAGCACATCCTGTACCCGGAAGTCTTGGAAAATCTTCAGTTTTGAGGTTACAACCTTATTTTGAATAGTTGGGGCCTGTTACCTTTGTTTGGAGTGCCCTTTGAATCTTGCTTTAGCTTGGCGCGATGTGCTATCACGTCACCTTCTGACAACTCCCTGATTTGGAGCATGCTGGGCAGTCTCATACATGTGTGGTGAACAGCAACAACTTAACGGTCACAGGAGTAAGGCCTATGAAGCTGAGACTAGAAAAATCAGCCATTGTCTGATGTGCCATTGTACCTAACCTGTAATCGAGAGATAATTGTAATACTCTGGTTTCTGTGTGCTACTGCATCTTATTTCAACAACCTTTTACATTTCTGTTTAGGAGTAAGCTCTCATCAATTGTGCTTTATTTTCCACTAAATTTAGATGTTGTTTCACTTAGTATCTTCTGTTTACTTCAAATCTATAAAATCATCCATTAACAAGGAGTAAAAGAACCTCTGATTATGCTTTTATACTGTACTGTAATTTGTGCACTCTAATGTAGGATGTCTCTAATGAGCTGTAGTTGTGGGTTTGCTCTGCATTCCATTTTAATTCAAAGTAGAATCAATTTTCTTCTAATGATATGGATAGCAGTAAATACAATTACTGTGAATATTTGCATATTTTTCACTAAATGTGGTGTACTGTTCACGTATAATATCTACATCCAGATATTTGGAGCTGTTAATCTATATTTTTTATAATATATTACTGGGGGAAATGTCAGAAGTATTTACCTAGTAAAAAGTATTTTTTTTCCTGTGAATAACTTCAGGCTAAATTCTGAGCTCACAGTATTATGAGCGAAGTGATTCTGTCTGTAAAGGAATGTGTAAGTGACACTAGGAGAACGATCTCTTCTGGACAATTCTCTTTTCTGTGATCTTCTTCATAGTTTAATTTTGCCCAACACATTATACTTGCTAATCAAATCGTAAGTAATCGTTTTCATTTCTTGTAGGTGCAAGAGAAAATGAGATTTTATTTTTTTATTGCGGAGAGGCAAAATTCATTGATATTATGGATTTAACTACAAAAATACTTGTGATACCTTTCTTAGAGAAGTAGGAAATTCAAAGTTAAGCTTAAGATTCTTAGAACTTACCAGCTTTCAGTACAGCTCTCCCAACTGCACCTATTTACGTCACTAAGTCTAGAAAGGTGCTGAAGGGAACACCGAGGCTTAAGGCTGTGTATGGTTTACACACACACATGTATGTGTGTGTATGGGCTGTGTTTGCCCAGTTCCAAGTGTAATTTAGCTCTGGTTGCCTGTTATCAGAACAAGAGTTTGCCACAGTTATAAAACTTACTTACCCTTCTGTATTTTCCCACAGGCTGCAGAATAAATAACTGCTCATTTTTTGACCTTTTAGGCAGGCCGTGAATCAGATTAGTGTTTGCCTGTAAACCTATTTATGCACATATGTACGTAGTGAAACCAGGTATTACCGATACGTAAAAGTCCTTTGGTGACTGCGGTCCTTTGTTTTAACTGCTGAAACTGCATGACTGTGGTTCCTGTGAGTTACCCCACGACGTCTTAGATCTTGAAATAATCTGAAGCAATGTTATCTTTTTTTATAGAGATGGCAACAATATTTTTTGGTCTAAATTGATTTATTGGTTGATCTTGTGCAGCAAAGAGAGGTTTGTGAAATCTTCAAGCAACCAGCCCATTCTAATGCTCTTTGTCTGTAGTAATGGCATGGTGCCAGTGTCTTGTGCAGGAGGGTGGTACGACTGAGGCAAATCCAAGAATGTGTGAATACTCCAGCATAAAGATGACTTGAATCAGTCACGATTTTACTGTTAGTGTCTAAATCTTCAGAAGTTGCCAACCAAAAAATCTCTCCAAAATGACAGTTTTGCTTTTGTCACTTACACAACAGATGTTAGAAAAGGCATAATGTGCTGTGCTCCATTTTGCTTGTTGCCCTTTTTTTTTTTTTTTTAAAGGTGAGAGATATTATTCTACTTTTTTTTAGGTAGCAGTATATCTAGAATAAACCATAAATATGCAGACAGATGTTGCGTTGAAGTGCAGTGATTATTCATGTCTAAATTCATTACATCCTAACCTTGATTCAGGCACAACAAATTGGCTCTTCAGAAGTCAGAAAGCTTTCCAGAGCTGAATGGTAATTCTTTCAAAGCCTGTGCCTGTTCTCATACTGAGAAAACATTGGTTGCTGTTAGACCAGTGAAACAATCTAGTTAATATTCTACTTTCTTAAGTGCTGTATGCTAATCCTGTTAGTCCTTTTACCCTTAAAGAGATTATAATTAAACTAAAATAATTTAAAACATTGCTTACAGTGAAGACTTCAGAATTTCTGATGGAAAATGATGGAAATTTCTGATGGAAGTGAGAATTTCTGATGGAAACTTGTTTAATCGGTGCTGTTTCTTATTCCTGATCTTGTGCCATTCTAACAGTGTATTTCTTTATGTCTAGGCCTTCCTTCTGCCAACAGCAAATTCTTCACTTAAGATTCTTCTGATAAGATTCTTCACTTATTAGCTGGAAACTGGTTTAATTTTGTTAAACCAGACAAATATCTGCGACCTACGAGAAAGCAGGAGAGGGACTTTTTATCAGGGATGGTAGTGATAGGGCAAGCAATAATGATTTAAACTAAAAGAGGGTAGATACAGACTAGGTATTTGAAAGAGATTCTTGACTAGGGAGGCATTGAGGCCCAGGCCCAGGCTGCCCGGAAAAGCTGTGGATGCCCCATCCCTGGCAGCGTTCAGGGCCAGGCTGAATGGGGCTTGGAGCAACCTGGTCTGGTGGGAGGTGTCCCTGCCCATGGCAGGGTATTAGATTGAGAGAAGGAGGAAAAAAGTGACCATGCCATGTTTAGCCTACTGTCTCCTAATCTGTCTGTTTGGCTGCCGCAGGGAAGCATCACCCAGCAAGTGAGATGCAGCACGTGGTGGAGTCTGAGAAGGTCGCAGAAATACCAGTTGTACACGAGTATGGCCACGACCATTCCAGGTTGCATGCCTACATTGGTGTTTCCCTTGTCCTTGGCTTTGTCTTCATGCTCCTAGTTGACCAGATAGGCAGCTCTCATGTGCACTCTACAGATGGTAAGTAAAGAAACATTCAGTTAGTCTTGCTATTTTGTTCTGATTAGCAAGGTGTAATTTTTTTTTTCAATGCTACTGGGATTTAATTTGACCAGTCACATCCAGAATCTCTGTAGGTGCTGTACAAACATAAAGCAGGGTCTGTGTGAAATGTTTATGCTGGAAATCTGTCCTGGAGTCCAGCATAATTTGAGAGCTTGCTTCATTAATGTGAAATAACTACAGGCATGTGTAGTGTGGGGGTGGAGGGTGACTTGACGCTTGAGTTATTGTCTGTTTTACAGTATCACCCATGGGGGGTTTCTTTGGCTTTCCCCAGAACTTCAGCTTAGTCTTACTGTCATTATTTTCCCTACTTAATTGTCATACATGTAATTAAAATTTGCAAAAACCAAAAAATTATCACAAGACTGCAGAAAGAACTACGTGTAAGCTCTGGTCCTTACTGTAACTGCATGGCTGGGCTCCTGTATTAGTCTACAGCCTCACTTCAAAATGCTTCCTGCAAAGTCCAAAGATTTCTCAACTTGCTGCAAGATTCTCAAAATGCCCACAGTTGTCCTTGTTTCTTGCTGCAGCTTCACGTCCAGACTGTAGCTTAAAATGCACCCAAGGTATTTTGTCATCAAGAAGGGTATTTATTGCCTCTGGCTGCTCATTTTTCCCCACATAATCTCTTCTGTTAGTAGAATTTGCCCCTCCAAAACTAATAAAAAAGGAGCTGGGGGAAAATGTTTTGTTTGGATCGTTAGCAGTTCATGGTGCAGCTGCACAAATGCTTCTATGGGGTCAGTGTGATGAGACAATTATGGGTTCAGTTCAGGGGCTGTGTCTATCTCTAGAGAAATTCTGTAGGCCAGAATGGAGGTACGAACTTAAATGTGACCGTCCCTTTGAGTTTTAGTTCTGCTCAATCAATGCAATTGAAGAACTTGAAAAAATGTGTTTTGTGACTGATCTCCTGTTTTGACACGAGTATACCATCACAGTCATCCAGTGCAATTGCTCACATAGCTTCTCCTTGATTCAGAAGACCAATCTAACGGAAGAAAGCACATTAATTTTTTTAGCCAGCTCACTTCCTTGATGTGAGACTGCAGGAGGGGGACAGGCAGGAGGAAAGGAACACTATTTTTCTCTTTAGACCGCAGTGCAGACTTGTTAAAAAAAGCTGTGTAAGCATGCTTGCAGTATAATTAAATAACTCCTGTTGAACTATTCTGGAATTAAACAGTTGAATAATATGCTTCTATATTTGCATGGGACTTAGCGCTGTGATGAGCAATGCAGCTTCCTCGTATCACTTTCACTGCTGGTTGCAATAACAGTGGATATATGTGCTGGGCTGTATAATTAGTTAACATGAAAACGTCCTCAGAGTAGTTGTCAAACAGCTTTAATCAAAGCACCGGGTCAGAAGAAGTACTGAAATCTTTGCAACTGCCCCCACAAGAAGTAGAACTTATTGCTTACTGGGAATTCCCAGAGAATCAGCGCAACAGGGACTGTCACAGATTTTTCACCGAAAGGAAAACTGGGCTTGAGGTGGAGAAGTATCCTGACCATTGGAATAACTTGAGTTTGGGATCTGAAAGCTAGATTTTCTTCCCCTTAGTAGCGAAGAGCTTGAAGATTTGGTTTCAGGAGCTTAAGAAAAACAGCCAGTACTGCCTGTATCAGTGACCTGTAAGTTGCAAAGAATAGTCTATGATTCTGTTACTTGTTGGTGGAACTTAGGGTGATTTGAAGGTGTGAAGAATCAAACTATTTTATCAGAAATTTAATGCAGAAATACAAGAGTTGATAGTTTTGAATATAGCTGTCTAAACTGTTTATCACAGGTAAGCGATGTGCAGTGATACTTACAATTTTTCTTCCAGCATAATTTGTCTATTTGTTCTCATTATGTTTGCTTTCCTCATGACCATTGCAGATCCAGAAGCTGCTAGATCGGGCAACTCCAAGATCACCACAACACTGGGATTAGTGGTCCATGCTGCAGGTAATGAGGGACCTCTTGTTAGGACTTGAGGAGGGCTTCTGTTGTTCTGTGGCGTGTCCCAAGGTGTGATAGAAACACTTGCATTTTGGTTTTGATGGTGGCTTTTTTATAAACAAAAAAGGGAAAGAACTATGGCTTTTTAGCTGAAGTGGC
Organism: Heteronetta atricapilla; assembly: GCA_011075105.1. Lineage (NCBI taxonomy): Eukaryota > Metazoa > Chordata > Aves > Anseriformes > Anatidae > Heteronetta > Heteronetta atricapilla. Next base: position 27,873,717 of record CM021735.1, read on the forward strand.
TAAGAAAACATACTCCAGTACTCAGAATGTCTCAGAGAATTTTGAGTGCTGTGTTTTCCCTTCTTTATTTATCCAGCCTAAAAAGTTGTGTGACGCTTTCTGCCTGTCCAGTTCCTTTGCTGGCTGCTGTAGCTGCAGAATTTCAATACATGCTTAAACACTTGGTATGTAGTATGAAACACCTTTGGGCTTCTTGTCAGTAGAGATGTGTTTTAAAAAATAATATTGTGGAAAAAGGAAATTACAGGGTGGAGCTTAAAGGTTTGACTGAAACACTTATGTTGACTTGCAGGTATTGAAAAAATGAATCATGTATTGTAGACAGCCCATGTTCTGTTGTAATCCTACATTATATATCCATAGTGTGAATAGCATGCCTTTTAATCTCTTCTGCTGACAGCTGCTGTGTAAATGTCTTAATTTTGATCAAAAGGTATTTCATTAAACAAAGTTTCTATATAGTAGAGATTAATACGGTATCTATTTGCTATTTCATTTAGACAATAAAATTGTTAAATGGTACTAAAATAATGCATTTAAACATTCGTTTAAAGAGTAGTAATTAAAGTTCTTTTAATGTTAAGAATCCAAAGCAGCTTTTTAAGATTTATACAGACAGCATTTCTACCACAGAAAGCTAAAATTAGTAATCTTGTTACCTGATTCTAATTTGTCAGATGCTGTATACATTCTCATTACAATTGTTAGGGTCTTGGGAAAAGTGATATAGCTCCTGTTGTGGGTTGTTTGAAATCCTCAAGTTTTACCTGAAGAAACAAAGGGGAATGAATGACGTGTTGGGTTGGTTTATTTGATAGTATTTTGAGTAACAGGACTTCTCAAATGTTTTGTGATCCGGCCATTATGGGGAGCAGCTGAAATTCACATGGAGGAATAAGCCAGGAACTTTAACTTCTCTTTCAGCCGATGGTGTTGCGTTGGGTGCAGCAGCTTCTACTTCTCAGACTAGTGTCCAGTTGATAGTGTTTGTTGCAATTATGTTGCACAAGGTAAGTCAACAACCAAAATGCTGTTATTTATTCATTAAAAGACTGTTAAAGCATACAGACATTACTAAGCATCTTAAATTTCCTTTGTGTTGTAATCTGGAAGTGTGTTAACCCATTGAAATGAACAGGTTGGCAGTACAACTTGAAGGACCAAAAAGCACTGGTATGATGTATGACGGAATAGTAAATGATGGATGTAAGTCTGAGTGAGGTGCAAATGAGCAGAAATTCAGACTTCTTACTGCCTAATTTGTCTGCAGTTGCTGGGAGGAGTCTCCCAAATACAGAGTAGCAGAACAGCTCATTAAGAAATATGGCAGCTTCACATTACTTTTTATGAAACAAGGTGTGTTTTGGTGTTCTTCTAGCTAGTGTTTTTCGTGGGGAGGGATGGTTTTTTTTTTAAGTTGTAAAAGTTTTTTTTGTTGTTGTAAAAGATGTTTTCAAATAAATTCTGGATGGTGGACTACAGGATTGTATGTTAATATTTTCCAGGACACAAAGTAGTTTTATGCTGTTACACAGGTTTTTTTTTGTTGTTGTTTTTGTTTTTCATTGTTATTTTTTTGCCTTTATTCTCAAAAAAAAAATGGAAGGGATATTAATGTTATGAAGGATTTCAGTGTGTAGGGTTAGTCTTTTGAAACTACATAATAATGGAGTGTATTAAAAAATACCTTCTGATTCCCTTTGTTATTTTAGTAGCTTCAACATCCATCATGACACTTCTGCAGGAAAAACTTGGAAACATTTTTTTAATGATAACAGGCAAGCAGAGAAGACGGAAAGATCTTTTTTCCTGAATGTTTATGCAAAGACTGGCTATATAATTGTGCTGGTGCACATGACTTACGGCAGTACATACGTACATTACAATAGTTAGTCATACATTTATTCAAGCACGGTTTGGGATTATTATATGCCCAAAACGTTTGGAAATTCAGGTTTAGTACATCTTCTGTTCACTGTTCATGCAATAAACCATTCTTACGTAAACCTCTTCAAAGGTGGTGATAACAATGTCACACGTTGCTGCGAAGCTTATTTCACAGCTAATGTCAAACATAATTTTTCCTTTTTTATTCATAATGTTCAAATTAACTGGCTTCTTAAATTTTGCCGTTGCACAATTTTAAAAGAAAATTTATCCCCAAAAGACTATCAAGAAATATGTGATATAGAAAGAGTATATCTTTTGTGGTCACTTTTTTGATGCTTCTGATCCAGATTGATGCTCATCTTTCTCACTTTCTCCCCTCAATCATTTTCTCCTCTCCTCGACTGCACATAAAACCAGCTCTAATACATTTTAGTTTGTTACGAATAGTATTATCAAGGTTGAAGTTGTATTGTCTTTGTGTGAGTAAAAATACAGTAAACTCTATGAGCAGGACAGCTACACCTTGTGAATAAGAAACTGCATGTTAGTGGGGAGAATAAAAAAGTATCTGCTTCACAGTGGGAACAGAAATATAACTGAATGATGAACAAACCAAAGGAGCTCTTCAGTCTGTTCATTTGCTATCTCTCTTGGGGAATCTTTTCCCTTCCATGTTAATTTTTCTGTTTCAGCTTTTAAAAAAAAAAATCTAAGAATGCATAATATCAGGATGGAAAAAAAAGAAAATACAGAAGTTAATGGAAATTTAGGGATTATAGCAACTGCTCAAGTCAGAATGAACATCTGAGCATTTACGACTACACAAATATCTTTACTTGTGGTACCTTTCCCAGCATTGCACTAATAGAATAATGTTGCACATCTATAACTGCAGGCCTTGTTCTAGAATCAGCATGAGAATAGTCTCAACTCTTGCTTCTATCCCTTCTTTTTGCAAAGAAATAATTGACAATATGAGTAGAGCAATCTATAGCTGAGAGTCTGCAGTTGGAGACTATTCCATGAATTTCTTCTTTATAAACTTTTAAAATGGGTTGCTACCCCAAAAAGAATGGGTCATAAAATAGGGCTAGGACAGTAGTTTGCTGAGATGGACAAGATTTTCTTAATTCATGCTTCACATTTTGTTTTCTCTGGAGACTTTAAAAGATTTGTCTTTTATTTTATTTGTGTTTCAATAAATAGTTTGTAGGCTGATGAAAGTACAAAATGTCATTTATTTGAATGACAGGCAGAAGATGGCTTTCCATTAGGTAGTGTTCTTAAAGCAGAGCATTGGTACAGGATTTTATTTATCTGGGTTAACTGAAATATGTAAGTGCCTTCCCTGAATTTCTTTGAGATCTGTACATTTCAGTGAAGTAAGTCATATTTCAACTTAGTCTTTATCATGCATTTCAGGTAATTTTAGAAGAAATTGTATTACTAGTAAATACTGTTTTTTGCAGGCACCAGCTGCCTTTGGCCTGGTTTCCTTCCTGATGCATGCTGGGCTGGAACGGAATCGAATTAGAAAACACTTGCTGGTCTTTGCATTGGCAGCACCTGTTATGTCCATGGTGACATACCTGGGGCTAAGCAAGGTAGGTCTGCGATGTTTGTCCTGCCCAAAACATAGCTTAGTGGTGGAGTTAAGGGAAATGAATATCGTACAAGGTTCATAATTCTTTCTGTCCCCCGTCAGCTTTATAATGTCACTGTCCCCATGTGAGATGGAAGACATTAAGCCACATACTAAACTATTGTCACTGTGACAGAGTGGGAGTTGATAGAAGTCTTACTGTGTCTGGACCTTTATAGAATTGTTTTACTATTGATTGAAGAACTTCTGCTCATCTTCATTTTTTGCTCTTTGTGTTTTTTTCCTATTTCACAGAGTAGCAAAGAAGCCCTTTCAGAAGTCAATGCCACCGGAGTTGCTATGCTTTTTTCTGCTGGGACTTTCCTTTACGTTGCCACAGTTCACGTCCTCCCAGAAGTAGGAGGAATTGCTCATAGCCACAAACCTGAATCAACTGGAGGAAAAGGACTCAGCCGTCTGGAGGTGGCAGCCCTAGTCTTAGGATGCCTTATTCCTCTAGTTCTGTCCATTGGACACCATCACTAAAAGCGTGAATTTCACCGTTCTCCTCCTTGATCTGACATGAGCAGTCGGCTGCTCCCTTTATCACTGTCTGTCTTATCCATCCTCCATCCCATCTACTTTATGGAGTTCAGAGGGAACCTTGATTGCAAAATGAGGAATACTGGGAAAAATTTTAGTGTAGCAAAATGTACTTTGGCAGCCGGACATAAATTCTGTGTAACTTTTCTGAAGACATTTGCTATTTTAATTGTTACTTCTGGCCCTATTCTCAGGGAAGATGGAATTTGGAGTTTGAGAAAGGTGAGTGGGGAAGAACATAGCAACTCATCATGAAATTGCAATCACCAAAGTATCCTGCAGTGCAGCTTTCAAAGCTGAGAGCAAAAACAAAGGATGGCTGCCTTTTGAGAGGTTGAAGTCTTCTTACTAATGAAGAAGGGGGCTGTCCCCCATCGGTTCCATGTTGTCTTGGCAACGTGAACGGTTCTTGTAATGTTTGTCGTTAATTGTATTGCGAACGCGGGCTGCGCTCAGCATTCTGGACAACAGTGCTATTGTGACAGAGGTGTCATTGATAGGAAGGAAATGCTGTAGAGAAAGCGTAGGATTAGAGTAGGAGATCAGCTGGTTAAGAGTGCGCAAATGAATTTTGCAGTGTATTCCATTATTTAAGGGATAGAAGCAAGGAGAGTATCGTTTTGATTATTTATGCAATTGTTAATAAGTTTTAAACAGGCAGTATTTACTGGGAGATGGTCTTCCACCAGGTAAAGCATAGGCATCAAAAATGTTAGTGGGATTTAGGTATTTGTAACTGTGATTACACTACTGCTACTCCCGAGAGAGATCCATGTTGTCCTTTGAAATCAAGCTGTTCTGGGCTCTGAGGAGTAAAAATCTGATGGAAGCAGCTGTTGAAGGACCAGGGAACTTTACTAGCTCATTTTCAAGAGTCTGAACCACTGAAATCAGTGGTGTGTGTGTTTCTCATCAAATAAAATGTATTAAGGCTAACATAACAAGATCTATAGATGAATATTTATGTTACAGGTAGAGTACAAAGTGTTTCTAAAGCAATTCTAAACAAACAAACAAAAGAACAAGCAAGCAAGCAAAACGTGGTGGGTTTCCAGTGGACCTGTTAGGCATTTTGCTTTTCCTGCTTTCACCTTTTACTGATAATCATTAGATTTGGTGAATCTACTTGAAGACTTATTGCCAACTGCTGATGCCTCTCACTGCAGATGGGTGATAAAAGATCCATCCCTTTCAAAGCCACAGCATTTTCTTGTCAGGCACCTTTTCTCTTATGCAAATTGTATTACACTTTAATAACTGTAGTGCATTGAAAAGTCAGGAATGCTTGATGTGCAAAGACTCAACATAAAATTCTTTCTTTAGGGGAAAATTTTTAATGCTGTACCCTTTTTGAGCTATACTTTTCCTGCGGTTTTTAAAGCTAACATTGCCAAATAAATTTACCTTTTTTTTTTTTTTTAATGGACTGTCGAAGCCTGAAATATCTTTGCTGAAGTGCTTACTGTTTCCGTTTGAATGAACGTATCTTTTTTCCTGCCATGTATTGCTAATACTGCACAGGCTGTTGTGCCTTTTAACTTCTTTACATTTTTGTCACCATCCTGTTTGTGTAGTAGCCCAGGAATGGGCATGGCCTGGCTCTTGGCCTAGTGATGCTCTGTCTGCTGGGTTTGTACCAATGCAGGCGTGTTCCAGGAGTGTACCTGGTATTGATCCCCAGGGGTGCTTGTTCATTTGTGTATTTGACAATGTAATAGGTGAACTTAAATAGCATTGAAAAATGACTAGAAATGATCTTCTCCCACAAGATACCATTTTCAGATAGAATTTATGGCCTAAACAAGCATCTGTGGCATTAGAGCTTCAAAAGTTAATCCTGTTTTGAACAGCCACTGCAAAATTATTGATGCAGATGAGATCCTCTGCTGCACATCCTTACACTGTTTTTACAACGTACATATGCAACAAGTAACTTACTAGTTGTTACCTGTTAAAAGGCTCGGTGAACAGGTTACTGACACGTACGAATGATACCTGTGGGTATTTACACCAGAGGTCCCGGTGTTCTTCCTGATTTCCCTTTAATTACCTTCTTCCTTCCTAATGTCACTGTTTTACCTTGCTTCAACCCTTCCTTTTGTTTCCAGAAGCTGAAGAGTTTGCAAGATCTGTAAAAAGGCAAAAGCAGGAAATAACTTAGAGCAGCAGCAGATGCTTACATTCTGTAGAACAGCAGTTTTTCAAGTGGAGGCTATCTGCCTGAGTATGCAAGTTGAGTCCTTCTCCCGCTAGACCTGAAACAGTTTTCATATGGAGGGATGAGTTCTGTTTCTCGAAAACTGATCCAAAGAGCAAACCTTAATAAGCCTGATGAATGTATGTGAGTGCTGATTGATGATGGATGATGCTGGCGTGCCGCAGGCTGTAGGGAACCTGTTGTAACTTGCAGTGTTCTGGGAGAAATTTGAGTTTCTCAAATACTGGTCCAGCAGCCCTTATGAGGAAGACATTTGAACTGGAGTCCCGGTGGCAAATGGCAGCAGAAAAGGACTCCTCTTCTACTTTTTTCTTGATGTAGAGCCACGTTTTATCATCTGCTCTTTGCACATGATCCCTGACTGCACTAGTTAGGCTAGTATCCTGACACTGTTCCTCTTCAGCCTTATATTGTACACAACAGTTGCAGCAGTTTAGGGGGGTGTGGATAATACCTTTTTATATGGATGGGACTTTGCCTCACTGCTGGTGTAACCTCTGGCATAGTAATTATAACAGGTGCTACTGGTGAGAAGTCTTGTCATCTTTGGTTTGTCCCCATCCCTTAGGTCATGTTTCCTGTTGACGGGGCAGCTACCAGGAGTGGTAATTCTCAATTTAATCATTCATGAACTATGGAGGCCAAGTTAGGGCAGCAGGTGAGGGATATATAAAGTTAAAACATTGACAATTTGAAATTGGTGCAAAAAAAGTCTGGTAACACATAGCTTTCATTTTGGCACTCAATTATGTGATACCGGACTGATGTGAAAGTTTTTCTTATCTATTTGGAAGTAGTGCTTTTTTTTCGCTGCCTCTGTTATCTCTTGTGTTGAATGGTTATTTTCAATTACGTAGCTGCAATTGCAATGACTAAAGAAGATTCTGGATATGTCATAGGGAGGATACAAAATCTTAAGTGACCAAACCTTTTCAAATCATTAGGTCCACGTGGAGGATTACTTTCTAGAAGCAGCGTATTTTAATGAAGTAAATATCCCATTTTATCATATCCCCGTTCTTACCTATCTCCCCATCTGTCACAGTAAATCCAAGCACTGCGCATAGTCAAGGCCATCTGGTATAATTTTCTTCTCCTCGGGGGACCTTGCTGCAAGCAAATTCCTCTTTACTCTCCCTGTAATAGCCATCTCTGCCTGTGTTTCTGCTGAGAGGTAGGTGGCAGTAGGAATAGCAGGCAGCACTTTAACCAAGTGCCAGGCATTTCCCCTCTTTCTTCTGTAAATCCCGCTAGGAAACCTATAATCTTCTCATCACCTTTTTTTTCCCCAGTTAATGATTTCTTAATTGGCAGTAGGATTGGACTAAAGCTGTGTTTCTCTTCATCCCAGTGTGCTCAGGTACTTTCCCTACTGCTCTAATTCTTCTATTGTTCCTCGTGTTTTTAAAAAAAGGAAATCTTTTGTTTTCAGCACCTGGTGGCAGATGCAGGAGCTGCTCTGTGCTCTGGCATTAACTTGTGTGGGGAAGGTAGATCTGCCACACCGAGACAGGAGGTTTTGATCATTATTCCCTGTAATTTCAGATGGCCAGGTGTTAAACACAAAAACCTGCTGCTGACTTCTGGTTTCAGAGAACCATCGCTAGGTGGATTGTGTAAAAGTATGTCATCCGGGCGACCCAGGAAATCTGTTTGTTCAGGAAAAGTTCAGAGCCTTCAAGGAGCTTTTGAGAGTAGCAGATGTCTGTGCGGTACCAGCTCTGCAGAATAACAGATGCTGTGGAATAAATGCTGCTGCTGCTCTCGTCCTGTTCTGTGCTGCTTTACGTGGGACTTGGGAGGAAGAGGAGGAAGCGTGTTCTTTTGGGGTGGGAGGAGGAGTGGTGTGGTGGGAATGTTTAAGTTTCAGATTCCTGTTCACCTCAAATTTAAAAACAAAACACCGTTTATTTCTGATTTTCTTTTTATGAAATCTCTTAGCAGCCTTGGCTCTCCAGGGAAGAACATTGCGTGGTCATTGCTGTTTACCTGACTCCTTGTATGGAACTGTAATTTTAATGTCTCTTTTCAAACCATTTGTACACAAAATCATTCCATGAATGGCTGCCTTATAATTTTTCCACTTAAATTGTGAATGGTTAAAATAATGTTGCAGTTTTCAATTTGTTTTATTATATTAAATTTTTACTAGGTGCAGAGCTTCAGAGTTGGCTTTTCATTTACTGCATGGGGTTTTGTGACGGCTCAGACAAAGAGAAATGACAGTGTGAAATGGGATGCAGCACTGCAGACAGTACATCTTAATTTTGTATGATTGTGCTTTTAGCTTCCCTTCGTAATGTCTGAGCACTTGGAAACCTGAAGCATGAGACTGACTGCATGTTGGGAGGCAGTCTAGCGTGTTGATTTGGACATGGCACGAATGATTTTAGAGGTATAAATACAGACGTGATTTGACAGTTCCGCTTAAGAGGGACGTTTGACAACTTCTGTTTCCCACCCAGTGCTTCGGAGCTGGCGTTGCTGTGAAGCTCTCTGCCACCCTCTGGAAAATTTTGGATGCTTACAAGGCGGAGATGTCTTTGGAGGGTCGTGAAGAGATGACTGGCTCAAGATTGCTGATGAGGACCTGCTAGCTCTAAAGAAAACTGAGAGCACAGGTTGGAATCCGAGTCTGGCCAGCCCCCAACCCAAAATGCCAACCCTCACCAGAAGAATGCAGCGCGAGGTACTTAGTAACAGAGCAGCCTCCCTTACTGATGTGCCTGTGTGTGATTTGGGTGACAAGGCAACTTCAAATACATAGGCAAAGATGTCAGTTCCCTACTTTGGAGAAAACCCTAGCCTCCTCTTTGCTTTTTGTGTTATGGGGGAAAACTGTTTGTGAAATCTTGCTCCTGTTGTGTCTTTCCTCCCCCCTTTCTGTTCTCGGGCACCTCACCGCTTTCCATGTGGCTGCCATGGGATCCTGCTGCTTACCTGTTTGCAGCTCTTCCGTATTGTTGTCAGTCTTCACTATTGTCACGGTTTTTCTTGAAGGCAGCTTACCTGCTTCCTGCCGCATGCAATGAATCGGAAGGCAGTGTTAAACCACAGCTATGTACACTTTCTCCTTAGTCCCAGTAGCTGTAGTCACTAACTGAGGGCAGATTTTGTTCCTGCTGTGAAGAAAAATTGTCTTCTCAGGCTCCTGAATTTCTCTGGAAGGGTTTTATTCGCTTCTGACATAATTTTGAGTTTCAAAGAATAGTTGCAAATTAAATTTAAAGTTTTTTTTTTTTTTTAAGAGGTGGGTAGGCAGGGGATATGAGGAGAGCTTTGAAAATTGATTTTGTTAGCCTCTGAGCAAAAACACATGCAGGATGGTTCTCTTTTCTTTTTTTTCCTTTTTTTTTTCCTCCCCTACAGGACACTTCAGGGCATCTTTTTAGGGTTTGCAGGCTTTCTTAAAAGATTTGCAGAAATCCAGGCAGCTGTGCGTTGTGTGCTGTCACTTTTTGGAAGATGGGTGCTATGGCTACTGCCAGGATTTACTGCAAGGCTGAGAAGCAGAGTTGGGGTCTTTGAAGTAAGTAAGAAACAAATAGGAATTTGGCTGCCGGTCACGAGGCAGCTCATAAGGAAACACCTGCGCGGGCATTTCACAACTGTGTATAGGTCCCGGGAGGAGCGGTTTTGCAAGTAAGTGGTCTGAAAATGTCATCTGACCTCTGGTGATAAAACACCAGAAACCATCAGCTGGGGCAATTCAGGAAACGTTAATGGCTTAGAGCAATGTAGGGAGTGAGACAACCCCTTAAGGAGCTTGTGGATAGGTAATGAAGGACTCGACTTCACCTCCCTCACCTTGTGGCTGGCAGTGCCAAATTGGTTAGCACGTGGTGGGAAGGTGCTAATTGGATGTCGTTGAGGGTGCTGAGCAGAGTGGTGAGGCTGGCAGGGCCCCTGGAGCCCACCTGGTTGGAGCCCTGCTCAGGCAGGGCCACCCAGAGCAGGGTGCCCAGGGCCACGTCCAGGCGGCTTTTGGAGAACTCCAAGGGACTCCAGCACCCCTCCGGGCAGCCTGTGCCAGCACCTCCTCTGCGTGTTGGTGCCTGTTGCCTCTTGTCCTGCCACAAGGCACTGCTGAGAAGAGCCTGGCTCCACCTTCTTTACATCCCCCCTTCGGGTATTTATATACATTGATGAGATCCCCCCTGAGCTCCCTCTTCTCCAGGCTGAACAGTCCCGGCCCTCTCACAAGCAGAAGTGCTCCACGTCCTTCTCCTTCTTGGTGGTCCTTTGTTGGATGCTCTCAAGAACGTCCATCTCATACTGGGGATAGCTCTCATGCGATAGCCTTCAGAAATACTGGTAAGATGTTGGCTTGACGTGGTTTATTGGTAAATAAGCCATGCTGTCCAGCTGCCCTGTAAGCAGGTCTGGCTGTCAGGAATAGCCTTTCAGAGGAAGGGGAATGAGGAAGGTATTCATTCCCAAAGCAAAGAACCTTCAGGCGTTCATTTAAGTAATAGCCTTGATGGAGATAATTTAGAAGTAATTCAACAGGAAAAAAAAAAAAAGGATTAAGAGGATTTTTTCCTTCTTCTGTGGTTGCTATCTATAAGCTTATCTACGATCCTGTAACCTGAACAGTCGGAATGGTTCAGCTCTTTTACTCAAGCAACAAGCAGTCTTCTGAGTTGTTCCTTCTGATAGCTCATAGGAGTTGTGGTTAGGAAGGTGTCATCTCTTTGTGCTGCCTTAATTACAGGAGAACGTGATTAACATGAAGTCAGTGAGAGAGCTGAAACAAATGGCAGTGTTGCTGTTGTACCTGGTACAGGCAGGTGAGAAGCCAGCACTTGGTCAGATAGGCTCTTGTTTTATTTTGCAAATAAAGCTCAGTTTTAATGCTGAAACGTTACGCAGTATATTAGGATACTTTTAATGTGTTTAATAAAAATGTTTTCTGGCTATCTGGAGGCTTAACTGCAGCGGTCTGGTGTCCATCCTTGTGAAGCTGTGGGGAAGGAGAAGTGTTTTCGGTGCGTTAACGTTACAAGAGTTACCACGGAAAGGTTAAACATGAAGGAACTGTGGTGTTGCAGGCATCCTGATGGTGGCTGTGCAGTGTTCCATCATTTAAGGAAAAAAATGTGTTTTCATAAGCATTTTTATCAGACTCATTAGGGAAGAGCTCTGCAGCAAGAAGATGAGCTGTCATCTATTGTTCCAGCTTACAAATTAAACCATTCTTCTACTGATACGTGCAAACCTCATCCAAATATCCCTCCAGGCAACATTGCAGAGTGTTCACCCTTCTTACCATAGCAATTTTTCTCTTGTCTAAAGTGTCTGGAGATTAACAAGCCATTAGAGTGGATTTTGGATTAATAAAAATGCCTCAATCAGAAAACATGTAGAGCTAATGAAAAGTAAGCTGCATTATGACTGACGCTGAGCCATATACAGCTTTTAGGAAATATGAAATCCAAGGTAAAATTATTAGGGGAAAAGTGCTTGTTCTGTATCTGTGTGCCCATCCCATGTCTGCAGTAATTGCTTACGTTACGTGATCGTAGTTTGTGTTGGAGTCTGTGCATGGTAATGGTCTCTTGGACCAGACAGTACAAAGTGTGTGGAAGTAAGCGGACTACAATCCATTTGTAATCTTCTTGCAGTTGAAAAACACCTTGTAGAACGTAGTCCTGCACCGTTGGACCCAAGCTACTGCAGGGGTGTGTGTGTGCTTGTGGTGGTCTGGGTGTTGGTGCCGGTGTTGCAGGTGAGGGTCTGAGAGAGAAAAGAGGTTGTGTGCTTGGGGCAGGGAGATCCTGCCAGGGCTGGGAACAGCCCAGGTGTACCAAACCCCATTCAGGGCCCACATCACAAACAATGCTTTTCTGTGCTCAACATTAACAGGACCGAATAAGCAATTGCACCTTTGAACCGCTGAGCTGTCCCCTGGACAGGCCCTGGGAACGTCTGCTTAGCAGAAACATTTCATTTAACAAACACCAGAGCAAATGAGTCTTCTCCCAGAAGAGATCTTTCAGTAGGATTAAAGCAAAAACAAAACAACAACAAAGCAGTCTCCTTTTAGATGATGAGAGAAACAGTCCTTGACTTTGGTGTCAGTCCCTGGGCAAACTACCCCCAGAAAAGCCAGGCTGTGCGTGCTTGCCATTCGCAAAGCTGTTGGACGAGCTGCTGACTATCAACCCCCTTCACTCCTCAATAAACAGTAAGCTGGCATCTTATTTCTGTCTTCCTGTAAGCCTCCTGAAGTGGTGCTTACATCCCCAGCTAATGATTTGATTAATACGACTCAGGGGTCACTGAAAATGGATCTGGGAGGGTTTGAATGGCAGGGGCTCGTGGAGGGCTTTGTCTGGACCATGCTACTGAGACCGTGGGGCCACGTCAGATGGGGTTATAAATCTACAAAGGCTCTTTGCTTTAATGCCCATTTGCTTTGGGCTCTGCAGGACAGCTCCGAGTTCCCATCTGACGTTAAAAATTGAATCGTGTGCAAAAGAAAATCTATCAGTGGATCACGTGGAAGAGATGGATTGGTGCTGGTTGCTCCTGCTGTGTTTAAAGCTGCCCCTGCACACAGCTGTGTGTCTGGGGAGCTGGAGCATCATTTTGGTAGGTAAATGTGGCATTTTACCTTTGCAGGAATGTTACACCAGAAATTAAACCTGTGCTGGATTTTTTTTAAACGTCTCTTCATTTGCTCCAGATGCCTGCTAATACCTCCCCTAACTAATGGGCCTCTGGGTGGAAACACCCACAGAGCCATCAAAAGCTGTAAGAGGAAAATGAATCCAAACCGGACGGGCAGAGCTGAACCCTTCTGACTGCAGCAGCTCTTGTCCCCTTCTGTTTCCTAGCCTCAACCCAAGGACTGGTGTGCTCTTCTCTTTATAAAGTGCTGCTGTGAGGCTGCCCCGGACATAAAGGAATAACTTCTTACTTTCAAAAAATGCAAGGCTCTTCCCTGGCTGGGGTTATCCAGCGTCTGCTTCCTTAAACTGAAAGGGGGCACTGCTAGCCAGAGAGTGGCCTGTGGTGATGGAGCATTGCTTCCCTGCTGTTTGCCTCCAAGTTGTTTAAGTAAAACTGTATTTGCTTGATGTGTAGGAAACCTAGGGACAGCAGTAGGGAAATAATTTGCTTGTCAGCACAACCTGTCTCTCCGCAGGAAGGTTTTCTGAGCAAAACTCCAGTGCTTTCTCCGCAGGCCATGCAGCTGTGTTTTCCCTAGGAGCCGTCGAGAATATAACATCCATGGAAAGTCTTTAAATTATTACTCTGCAACAAATGTTTTGGAGAAAGAGGGTAGGCCTAATCCGTACCCCTGGAAGGCATGGCTGCCTCAGGCTGCTGTGCCTGTAGCATCCAGCCGAGCGATGGCTTTTCACCTCTGCTGCTCTCGTCGTGTGCTCGAGCACCTCAGGGTCCCCGCCTGTGGTGGGTACACTTCTGCTTCTTATTGACGGCCAATTCCAGCTCGCTTGCTTTATTGCAAGCATCGACCTCCCCTAATACATTAAGAAAGAGCTCTTGAAACTTGAGAGCAGTCAATTTTTCCTCTTAGCTCTCACTTAAACAAGTGAAGTGCTTCCACTCTCCTGTCAGGCTATGGGTTAGCTTTACTTGCGATCGTCCCTCAAGTCCTCCTCTTCACTTTGGGGCCAGGGAATCTGTGTGGTGACAGCAGTGCTGAAGGGACCTGTGGGCCTGGGGTCTTCCCTTACCGCCAGTGCAGACCGTGACCACACTTTGATTTATGCACTTGTTTGATGACTATCCTGCTGAGGCCCAGTATCCTTGGGTTTTCCTCCTCTGCCCTTATAAACGATGAGCTCCCAGGTTAAACCCAAACTGATCACATAAATGTCTGTGCTTTGGGGCTGTTACTTTTCACCAAGATCTTACAGCAAAAAAATAATCTGCTTGTTTGGCTGTGCTTCCTTGAGGATTTTCCTCTCCTGGGATTTAGAGAGGATGCTTCTGCAGGACCTGGCTCCCCCTGCTTGCCCTGTGGTGGACACTTTTTTCCTGACCAGGTTTTCTGACGCTCTTCTTTTTGATCTCTAATTCCTGGAAGTAAGTAATTGGTGGAAGTAAGTTTGGCACCTGACAGAAGTAATGCTGAAGAACCTGTAGGCTGGCCCTTAGGCCCTTACTTTCTATTTGTGAGGGAAAAGTTGCTTGCCTTACTTGCAACCTGTTGGGTTGCTCTCCTGCTTTTTCCCTCAAGCAGGCCCCCAGTGTAACTGGATTAGCACACGCACACTGGAAATGCTAATGTGCCACTGTTTTTACAAATTGCTTTGTCCCAGGTATCAGTGGTTACAGAATTCACCCTGCTGCTAATTCCTGCCCTAGCATTGCTGGCTCCTGCCCGTTTTTAGCTATTTAGGAGACTTGACATAAGCCACTTGCTTTTCTGCTCCCCTGGAGCTGCCTCCTGTGACGAGCGTGCTGTGACTGCCCCGTGCCTCGCTTGGCCTGGAGGTCTCAGGGGACACAATACCTGTGTTTCCAGCACTGTCATAATCTCTAAAATTAAAAGAAGGAAAGCCTGTTTTTCCTTGCTGCAGGTCACTGCTATCAATCATTGTGTCGGTGCTGGTGTCCAGGGGCAGAGACATCTTTATGCAGGGGCTCTGTGGCTTTTCCCTGTGCATTCATAAGTTAAGGGGGTGCTGCTGGGCCCAGAATAGTTTTTAATTATTATTATTTGTGCAATATAATTCCAGGGAAACTTTCCCCTCTCCTGAAGCTCTGGTTATGAGGAGTATTTTCTTTATGGTGCCGTGGGTGGGATGGTAACTACAGCATTAATGCTGCCTGTGACACAGCGAGGTCTTCAGGAGCGGGGGCTCAGGTGAGATGAGGCAGTAAATGCTGCTGCCCCCTGCTCTCCACCCTGTCCCCCAATGCCACGTCGAGCTGTTGTGCTACCTGACACATCCTGTATGGTCCAAAAAGCCAGGGTAAGTCACAAAGTGCTGGGGTTGCTGGCTCTCATCAGGCCGTTGATGGTGACATTTATCAGGGACCTGCATCTGTAACGTCTCCCATACCAGCTGCAGCCCGTGACCAGCAGGCAGGCTCTGTTTCCTCAGCTTCAGAGGCTTCACACGTGTTCTCCAAGCTCCTGCTTTCTGTCAGTAGGCAAAGCTGAGCAGGCCCCTGTCCGATGCCGCCATGTGGCACGTCCCCTGGTCCTAAACTGCAGGGCTGTGGGGTGCCACTCCTGAACGACGGCACCGCTGGCATGGCTGGCAATACAGCACCAACATCAGTACGAATGGGACGGTACAGGCCAAAGTGGGGGTGGTCATCTCACAGCATCTATGCATCCGTATTGATTACATGATACCCCACAATGAGGTCTTTAGGAACCAGAAGCAAAATCTCGTTGTGTGAGTGCTGACTGAGATGAGAAGAGCCTCACCCGAGCCCTGTGCCGTATTCCTGCATATGCTGTGGCTGAGGAGCAGCTGGAACCTAAGAGGCAGGGCAGGGGCTGTGCCTGCCACATGCAGACCCCGAAACGCAGGGGGAGGCAGCTTTCTGATCCCTGGCCTCCCAGCAGGAGCAGCCCTTTAAGGATGAGGCAGGCACGCAGCCTGGATGCTGCCCAGCCCAGACCCAGCAGCCACGTCAATGTCCCAGGGTGGGCTGTGCCAGCCTGGCACAGAAAAATCCTCCCCAGGGCAGAGAGAAGCTGATTGAGCTCGCTGGCTCCTGCTCTGCTCCCCTTTTTTTTTTTGCAGGACAAATGAGAAGCAGCTGCCTCCAAGCGTGAGATTTTGGGGTGTGCGTCAGAGTAAGGGATGCATGACAGCAAAACGTCTTGCCCTGGTTCCTGCCTGGGGAGCTGCAATGTCAAGTGAAATAACCTTCCAGGCTGCCTTTGGTGCGGAGGTCCTTTGGTTTATGGTATTGCTTTCTGTCTGGTGAGCCGTCTGCCTCCTGTATGCCTGATCTCAGGCTTTCTTCGCTCCTTTTTTTTTTCTCCTCGGGCTGGGATGTGCTCTGCCTTTAATGCATCGGGAAGCCATACGCAATGAGGAAACTCTCATCATCTGTGCATCAGGGCGAATTACTGACTGAGTGCTGAGCAGTCACGGTATTGATTCAGACCGTAGCCCAGTCTCTCCGCCTGCCGCCCGGCGTGGCTGGCTGCATCCTTCTGGTTCGCCGCATTTAATCGGCTTCCCGGAGCCACCAAGCAGAGGGGGGAGTTGGAACCAAACCCATCTACAATGTTTGCTTCAAAATCCAGCTCTGTGTCCCCTTCTCCGTCCATGGACCAGGCAGATTCGGATGCTCTGGACATCAGCACCAAAGTGCAGCTGTATGGAGTACTCTGGAAGAGACCCTTTGGGAGGCAGTCAGCCAAGTGGTCCAGGAGGTAAGCCACGGGTGCTGAGGGGTGCTGGGGTCAAATACAGAGCCGAGGGGTGCTGGGGTGAGTTGGCTGCCTGCTCAGATTCTCTTCAAGTGCAGCTAGCCAGGAGGGACAAGGGGTGATGCTTCGGCAGAGCTTCCCTGCTGTCCTGTGTCTGCTTCAGAGCCACAGACCCCCGTGTGCTCTCCTCTGTCTGCCCACGGGGCATCCTGAAAGGGGTCTGAAAGGTTTGCTAGCACATGGCCAAGGACAGAAGTATGACCTATCACACCTAAGTGATGGGTCAGCCTGAGATGCAAAGCTGGCACAGGTTCTGTACGTGAAGCATTGGGCCTCTCAGGAGAGCATCTGTCAGCGATGAGGCAGGGCTGGTCACATACAGGTACACGCACAGGAACACGGCACGGCTTGCTGTTGTTGCTCGCTGGGGGTAGGTGACCCAAGGGGT
The DNA here is from genome assembly GCA_011075105.1 of Heteronetta atricapilla. Classification (NCBI taxonomy): domain Eukaryota; kingdom Metazoa; phylum Chordata; class Aves; order Anseriformes; family Anatidae; genus Heteronetta; species Heteronetta atricapilla. The sequence goes on from CM021735.1 coordinate 27,890,833, forward strand.
TAAGCCCTTCAGTATTCCTGGGAGGCAGACTCATCTCACTGCTGTTAGGCGTCACCAGCAAGCCACTCAGTTACAAGGCCAGCAGCTGAGAAACTTGTGTTTTCATCCTGCTGCTGTCAGAGAGATTTTGTGACCCAGGAGTTGTTGTCATGAACTTTAGGAGGATAATAGTACAGGCCCTCCTTTGGTAGTTTGGTAGTACTACCTCCTCTGGTAGCTATCTGCAGAGGAAACTGTCCCAGAAAGGCAAAGTAATGCTGTTTTCCTTTTTTCCCCCTTTTCCCCGGGGAGGAGGCAGAAATGAGCTGCTAACAAAAGGCAGCCCAGGAAGCCTGAGCTACCCCTGGGGCTGAAAAGCAGCACGGCCTTTTGCTGAAGTGTCGACACAAGGAATCAAAGCTTACTTTGGTAGTGGTTTTGTGCTTGTGGCTGTCCGTGACTTGTGCAGGTTTTATTCTGTGCTCTTTTTCCTGAAAGCATGGCCTGTTTTCACCAAGGACAGAATTTGTGTCGGTGTTCCCTGCTCAGCTCACGAGCACTGCTATTTAAATGAATGGTGTCTGGAAGCTGACGTGACTGTGCTGCTGAGAAATGGGCAAAATAACATGGGGGAAGGTAATTTGCTATGGAGGACACATTCTTAAAAGGTTTTCTTCCTAATCAGAATTTCTTACAGGCAAATGGCCCAGCTCTGCTCTCTGTCATTATTTATTTAGTGCTGTTCTATTCCTAGAAGTCATCCCCATCTTCAGCAAGTTGTAAATATTTTAGTGATGGCGGGTGGGAGGAGGTGGGGAGACAGGCGTGGGGCTGAGTGTGGAAGGCTGGCTGCGAGCACGGCCACTGAGGGTCCTGGGGGAACAGGGACAGGAAGGTGTTTGGTACATGGGAGATGACTCCTGGGCAGTTGTAGGGCCAGGAAGGAGTGGCAAAAAGCCTGTGGAACTGGAGGAGTGATGAGGGGAGGGAGAGCTGGTCCAAGGATGGGCTGATCCTGGCAACAGAGAGCATGGAGGCATCGGCACAGGGCAGGGGGAACACATGGGAGTGGTGTAATGGTGCCCTCCTGCCTCGGAGTTGGGGTTGGAGGGGCCAGAGAAAGCACGGTTTTGCCTGAGGGAGCCCCAGCACATCGGGCTCTTCTGCAGCTTGGCTTTTGCTCCATCAGACCCAGTGGGGTGGCTACTGGGCCTGGCAGACTGTGGATGTATGCAGCTGGGTGCGGACTGCAGGGCGCTGGTCCTGGGTGAGGAACCCAGAGCTTCTGGCACAGCATGTCTGGGGATGTGCCATGCCACAAGCTCCGAGTGTTCGCTGAAATTCCTCTGGAAGTAGAGAGAGTTCTTGGCACAGAACAGGTTCGCTCTAAACTCAAAAATCTTGCGTGTCATTATCCATCAGCCACAATGGGGGGGATGAGGAGCAGTTTCATGCATTTCCCACTCCACACACCCAGCAAGCCACAGCTGCTTATGTGCATTATTCTATGAAAAGAAGAAGAGATGTTTCCCTTTCTGGTTAAATTAAATGGAAATCAAACAAACAAACTACTGCTAGATACAGTTGGGGATCTGGTCTCTGAGGAATGCAGGTTTTGTCCTTTTAGGACAAAATTGGATTAGCGCGTTTTATCTATTTAGTATTTACAGGTTGTGCCATAGCTGTGAAATAATTTTGCACTAGACAGAGGCACAAGTCCCTGTCCTGAGGAAAGCCTTTCCAAGTGAAGGGAGATGAAGCAGGAGGATCGATCACGTCAGGCCACAAGTCACGCAACTCACTCTGTGTGACTTTTAAGAGTTGCACTATGTTTACTGGCTCGATCCCATTCATTTGGCTGTAGCAACAGTGCTGCAGGAGATGCTGAGATGAAAACCAAGTGTTTAAAGGAAGGATGGAGGCTGAATGGATTACAAATCTGTGGGAAAAAAATCCAGGCACAGTGTCCAGAGCTGTGGTGACTTAGTGATCGAAATCCCTGATTTGGAGATTTCATTAGCAGCATCCTATCTCTCAGAGTAGTGCTCTCTGGCTTTGGAAAGCCATAGTCTCTTTCCTCCTCTTCCCACAAAGCTGCACTCGCTTTTTCTTCCAGCCAACAGCACGCAGATTAGCCTCTTCCCTGGTACACAAGTTGTATTGGCAGCAGTATCAGCATCAGTGGAGTCTGGAATGAAAGCCCGAGGTGTGTACCTGCGCTGGAGCTGGTGGAGCACCGCAGCTTTGTGGGCTGGAGGTGACACCTCCTCCTCTACCACAGATAATCCCAGCCCCACACAGAAGTGCCAGTCTCTAAGCTGTCTGTCACCATTCGGCTGTGACCTTTAAGGCCAAGGGGGACAGCTCAGGGGGCATGGGCTGAGTGGCCATCCACAGCAAGGAGGAACACAAGGAATTGAAAAGAGTAGAGAACAAAGGGCAAAATGTGCTGATACCTCTGAGGAGGTCCCATCGGAGGTGCCAGGTTGCTGCTGGAAGGAGGGAAACACAACCCTTGTGTCCTTTCCCCCTAGTTTTCTCGATCTGTCCCTAGGGAGAGGGAGCGGGGCTGGGATTTGCTGCGTGTGCTCCTGGGCTGGTGCCCAGAGACCCAGAGCCAGCTTGCTGCAGTGTGGTAACGTAAGTACTTAGCTTGGGCCACTGTCACTTCAAAAACTTTCTCAAAGATTAGCTAATTAATCTCGTTAGTCCAGCCCTCCATGATAAAAAGACAGCACTTTATCCCCAGAGATCAGTATCTCTGCCTGCCATATGGGTCTGGTAGGCCTAATCCTGGCAGATCACATCTCTGCCTTCACACCAAGTCACTGCTTATTGCTGTCCCTCCCCTATCCCGGTTTAATTACACTGCCATTTTGGTGGTTTCCCTCTTCTTTCCCTGTCACACCTGCACCAAATTCAGACATGTGCCCAGCATCCCCAGCCCTGCAGGCCCACTCCTTGTGGTGTCTCTCACCATTTCCCCCTTGGCCATCTTTGGCCTTCCTGCTCACCTGGGTGCTGCTGCAGTTATCTGCTGCTGGAGTCCTGCAGCTTCCCATCCCCCAGTTAGCAATTACTCCTGCATCTTTGTACAGAGAGTTTGTCCTGAAAGTCAAAGCTGAAGTGGTAGTCTCGAGTTTTCAGGTGTTGCCTTTCAGGTAAGGATAGAAAAGATGACAAAAGCAAATGCATCAGTCCGCTGGCTAACTGGATTTCCAGTGTTCTTCCTTACTTGTATGGTTATTTTCTCCTGTTATTTATTGTATTTTTAAAACTCTTCTTTTGTCTGTTTTCATTCCAAATCCCCATGGATTCTCTGTGCATCTGTGAGGTCAGGGATCTGAAAGTTCATCAATCCACCAGAGGCACACCAGTTCTGGGCTTTGCTCTTGTTTTTGTTTTGGTTTGTTTTTCCACTGGAGCATAACCTGTAATACAGGGCTTATCAGGAACACTGAGCATCCAAAAAAGTATGTAACAAACTGGGCGTTAGAGATACGGTGACGATGCACCACTCACATGAAGACTTTCCCAGAGAGTTAATGAGAAGAGTTGGGAGGGAAAATGAAACAAGAAGGCACAAGGCTGCTGCTGGCAGAAATGGTGTGGGCAGGAGGAATGAGCTCTGCGTGCTCTGTGGGGACCTTTCTGGTGCCTGGCTTGATCACGGCTCCAGGGCTACCATCAGTGGGCAGACGGGTGGCTCCCGTGGGGCCATCACTGATCCTGATGCAGGAGTCGTGGCTGCCTTTTCTGTTAATGCAAATATACCAGAAAATACCAATCTTTGTTTCACACAGAGGTGGAGTCTGGGTGAATCCACACCATCAGGCATGTCTCCCAGTGCCAAATCTGCCAAATGGCCTGTGTTTGCCCATGTCTCAAAGCTGTGTGAGTGGTTTACCCTCTCCTTCTGTGGGATGCTCCTCCATGTCCCTGCCTGCTGTCAGGAGAGAACTGTTCTGTGGTGCTGGATAGAGATGCGGTAATAGGGCGAATGGTACTCATTCCTCCTCACGGACCTTGCTGGACTGGCTGTATGGGGCACAAGCACCCTTTTGGTCCTCTACGAACTAACTAAGCTCAGCACAGAAGAGTGTTTTTTGCACTGTCATACTGTGCTGTCCAGAGAGATTTTGCAAGGCTGTGGTTGGGAACAAGAGGTTCAGGCAGTCAACCATGATGTTCCTGCAGCATCAGGCGAGAAGACGGTGTCCTGCTGAGGCAGCAAGCTGTCTGCTTCTTCCCACTTCCCATGTCAACACAGATGGATAAAAATGAGTCGGTAAGGAGAAGAAAAAAATTGGGGGCATCTGAATTCCTACTGGTCTTTGTACATTGTGAATGTTCCTGGGTGTAAATGTGCTCAATGTTTTCAATGACTTGCCAGTCTTAAACATTTTGAAGCAGGCCCACAGCCAGAGCTCGCTGCAGGACTTTCTACAGAACAGTGCAAAACGTTTTCTTTGTCATTTACTCGTTTGAAAGCTCCCTACTAAACCAGTCTCCATCCTTCCAGCTGCTCTTCAGCATGTTTGAGTGCTGCAGATATTTAGACTGATTTGAAGTCAGATCTCTCTTCCCTATGCCACTGCCTGCAGGGTAAATGCAACACCAATTTTCTAAGAGAAGAGGCACTCTCCTAGGGGCATTTTGAACATCCAAATATGCTAAAAGCAGAACTCCTTTAATTACAATTTTAGGACATGCTCCAGTAAATTAGAGGCTTGGTTTACAGGTGCTGTGATGTTTTGTGGCTACCGTGCAGTGCTTGTCAGAACATACCTAAGGCTAACTGTGCACAACAAGGCACATTTTAATGTGGTGCATATGAGAAGAAAATTCAATTTCCTTTCTATTTACAAAGGCCAATGTCAGGAGACTTTGCCAACAGCTCCACTTAAAAATATCACTAAAATTTATTTCTGCTTCTGAGTGCTCTCATGACGAACACATTGCCTTGAGAGTCGCTTGAGGATGCTCCCCTGTGGCTCTCCCTGCCATATGACTCAGTGTTACAGTGGGTACACTTCCCTCTTGGCTTATGCTGGCAAGGAACAATGAGAGGACAAAGGGCAGCAGGGAGCTGATTGCAAAAATAAGCTTTTAGTTGCTTTTAGCCCACGTGAGAGCCTTTAAAAGAAAGGAGCAACTCTCTTCCAATAGGTTGAAGCCACCATGTAGGCTGGACAGAATACACACAGGTAGGTCAAGACATCAAAACACTTTGGCTGGGATTCTGTCTTGGATGCAGACTGCTGTCCTGTTCCCTTGCCAGGAAATGGTGCCATAGTTTGTTTTCAACATCAGTGTGTGCAATGTGGAAACACAAGGCACTTGAACTTGGCGCTTAGTGTTAAGCACTAGCACTTGGCTTTGGATGGAAGTCAAGGCACCCCGCATGAAGGTTAGATGGGACTGGTCAACTTCTCTGCTCAGAAAGCAGCTATAGGGGGGCATTTTCTTGTGCTGTGAACCAAGAGCTTTGTTCTAGCAGAATTTTGTTTCTTTTCTGTCTTACAGGTTTTTCATCATTAAGGAGAGTTTCCTGCTCTACTATGCTGAGAGTGAGAAGAAGAACTTTGAAAGTAATAAATACTTCAATATCCACCCCAAGGTGAGCAGTGGTTGCAAAGGAGAGAGGGTTACTCTGTTCCTAGCTTCTCTTTTTCATGAGACTATCAAGTTAAGAAGAGGTAAGGCACAAGCTTACAGATCCAGGGAAGCTTCCAAAAAAAAAGTGAGAGTTGTGTCAATCCAGGGCATTGACCTACTGAGGAGAGTAATGGATGCACAACCTTCCTGTGCTACCTTACCACTTTGCAGCGTCTGCCCCTGTCAGGAGATCACCTTCTCCTTGATAAAACACCTTCCTGCCTCCGTGCTTTAGCCAGCAACCTCCCCTCCAAGCTGAACGCATGTTTATGTCCTTTCAGATACCACTCGGAGGTCTCCTGGTGGTGGTGGTGGGAGTCCCTCTGCTTTTCAGGAGCTGTGTGTATCACCCCCCCGGGATGTCCAAGGCAGGGCAGGGGCCCACAAGTGACCAAGGCTGGTGGTTCAGTTCCTGACTAATTGTTAAGGGTGATACTTGACTTTGCTGACTGATTGGAGTGCTCTGGTTCATCCCCAGGGTGTCATACCCCTGGGGGGCTGCATCGTGGAACCCAAAGAAGAGCCGAGCATGCCTTACGCCATAAAGATCTCTCATGAAGACTTCCACGTAAGTAGACTTCTTTCCTTCTCAAGAAAAACAAAACCCCCAAACATTTATTGCTCATGAGCTGAGCTGGATTTCCCACTCCACCAATGTCTGTGAACCCTCGCTGGACAAACTATCCTGGGAGAGAGGGTGGCTTAGCATACCAAGTCCCCTCAAGGCTTTGCTACTGCCCCTGCTTTGACAGCCAACAAGGGAATTTCCTCCTTTTGACAGTGGGTTTAGCATACTAGCAAACCAGTAGACGGAAATCTGGGAGCCCAAGAGCTCATTTCCCCTTATTCCCCCTCCATCCCTTCATTCTTTCTATGAGCTCTTGCTGTGTGCATCTCTTTCCAAGCAAGAATGTGTGGTAGGCCTGGGCCATATTCGCTCCGGCATGATGTCTCCCACAGAGGTGAGCCTCCTCCTGCCATAGCTGTGTGCAGCTCACGTCCTGGGTGTAAGGCACCAGCCTCTCTAATCTGGGTTTCTTTCCCCTCCCCTTCCCTCTTCTAGGGTAACATTGTTCTAGCAGCCGAGTCAGAGTTTGAGCAGGCTCAGTGGCTGGAGATGCTGCAGGAGTCTGGAAAAGTGTAAGCTGCTTTCTGTTCCTTCTTCTTTGATCTGCTCTGTAGACGTGTAAGGGACAAAGAGGAAAAAGCCTGACTAGAAGGACTGTGGGGAGGCAGAGAAGATCCCCAAGACCAGTGAGACCCTCACTTGCCTCCTGGGTCCATCCTTTCCTAAAGTGCAGACTCCGTAAAACTGACAGAAAGCTTCCTGGCGTGCAGCGTGGTGAAACTTGGCTAACAAATCTGGGCTGTCATCTGGGACCTGCTGTCCCTCTCCCTGATCTCGGAGATGTGGTACCTGGGGCTTAGCAGAATTTCTGAGTCTCAGCAGGTGTGGGAAGAGGTAGCACTTGAAAAGGGATGTGAATTTCCCTGGGCAGGTAGAAACTTGCAGAGCAAGAAACTTGTAGGGCAGAGCCTACCATTCCGTTAGGCAGTAATCTGGGGGGCAAATTTGTCTCCCAAGTGCATGTGGGAGGGAAGGGGTGTATCTGGGGCTCTCACAAGCAAGCCCTGCCCGGCTGCTCATTTCAGAGCCACCCTCCTCTGCAGGCCTTGCCCCGATATCCCAGCACTGGATAAAAGAGGCAATGGGGTGGTGGCTTCCCCTCTATGTTTCTGCAACCTGCAGTGGAGAAAGATGGTGATGCGGCCCCCGTGCTGCTTGGTTAGTGCCAATGATGGCCTGCATGTGAATAAAAGCAGTGATTGCACAATTTATGTTCGTGTGCATGTTTCCATAAAAGCACCAAGGTGGGAATACAAAAGCCCTCCGTGCCCATGGTGGCAGTACCTGCACAGCCTACCAGGAGACTTGGTGGGCAATGGGAAAGAAATCACCAGCTCTTTTGTGTGGAGAAAGGCATGAGCTGGGATGTGGCCAGCTGAGGATAAGATTGAGAGCTTGCTCTGAGCATTGTGCTAACCATTGCCATACCACATGTGAGCACATGATGTGCTGCTGAAGGCATTTTGCTTTGTGATTGACATAAAAATAAACAACAACAACAACAACAAATGGCATTTGAGAAAGGAGGAAAAAATTGAATTGTCCTGTTTCTCCCTCATTTTCTGGAAGATATTTGTGGCTACTTCAGGGTAAGAGCCAACTCAAACACAGGTACCTCCATTGCTGACTTGATGTGTGTGAAATCCCTCATGATGCCATTTCCTACTTGCTTCCTATTGTCTGCTAAGCAAAGGTCCCTTCTCTATCTCTGTTCCTCTAAGCCAGACAAACTACGCTCTTGACCCTCATGCCACCTACTGAGGCAGCTCTGCCTTCATATTGTCTGTCTCCCTGTGGGGCCATACTTTGTGTCCCATCTCCTCATCCCCATATCCAGATGATGATTCAGCCTGGGGTGTTAGGTAGAGGGAACATGGTCCAATATGCCCTGTGGACCATGAAGTACTAAATGCCTCCAAGAACTGGTTATGGATGCTCCCAGGAAAGGTAATATGCAGGCGAAGCTGCAGAGGTGTCCCCACCTCACAAGGACTGGAATGTGGATGCCCATCTGCACAAGGAGCATCAGCCCATCTGATGCTGTGCTTTCCAGCACTTCAAGCAACGTGGCTTTTATTAACAAGAGCTCACGTGGTAAGAAGAACAAAATAACAAAGTGCTATTTTGCTCCCAACTCAGCCATAGTGAGCAGCTGTACCTCCCTATAGGTGTGGTTGCACTCAGGCACTGGTTCTAGCAGATAAAAGGAATAAAAGCCTAAATACTGCAGTGCTATGGGTATATCTGGCAAGTTACACAGCAGTGGGTGTTGCTACCTTTGAGCCACAGACAGGGAAAATTGTCAGGCTGGGGAGGGAATGCTGAAAAAGTGAATCTAATGAAGAGACCCCTTAAAAGCTGCAGCCATTTTAAAACCCTCCTTGTAATTATGTGATAAACTCTACCTCCCCTGCTTGAGTTGTTTTCTGTTGGCTTCTCTGGGATCAGATTCTTCCTACATCAGAGCACATTAGTGGAAAAACACACATTCACACCCACATATTCTCACTCAGGTTGAAGATGTCTACCTGTGGGCAAAACATCACCTTTTTAATTAGCATTCTGATTTCCTCTGCACTTTGGCAATATCCTAGATGCTCGTTAGCTGAAAAGAAACCCAGCTGCCTGCAAAGAGCCTGGTAGTGCCTGGGCTGTTAGAAGTGTGAGTTGCCTGGTCCCTGGGGTAACGTGTGTTTAATGTATTTGTCTGGCTTTTGTAAGAGACAAAGTACAGGTTGCCTTGAAATTGTTTTGTAAAAGGTTGCCAGCTTACAGTTTCCAAAAAGCTACAGTCTCAAATGGCTCACAAAGAGGCCTGATGCAGGAAGGTTTACACGTATTTAATATTCAAAGGCTCCCTTATGATTTAACAAAGATGACAAAACTTCTGGGCAGCAGTTGCTGTTCCTGTAATGTGCACCTATATAAATAGATAGGAATAGGAATTGATTTTACGTATGCTTTTCATGTATTTTATGTGTGTAGGTGCTGTTTGCTAATGGAACATAGAAGTTTCTCTATTTCTGGTTCTGTTTTGATTTGTACGTCTGTGTCCTTGGTTACTTAGTCTCTGTATTGAAGCCTACTCTATCCATCAACTCAGTCACTAATGGGCATCTGCTCCACAGGCCTTTTATGCAGCTTAGTTTCATAATGTTTTCAAGAGACCTTGAGATCCTCTGGCCAGTGGTGCAGCAATAATGCAAGGTACTCTTTGAATATGCCTGCTACCTTTAACTCTCTGTACTTGCCAGTTTCTTATCTGGCTTTTTTACCTGTGGTTCCTCAATGCTTTTACAGGGAGAGGCACTTACCTCAATGTAGGGCCAGGCACCAAATTCTAGTGGCGTACAAACTGAGTGGAGGAGGGATTGGTAGGTTCCAGGATGGATACCAGAAAGGCTGGAGATACAAGGCTGTGGGAAGGGGACAATAAATAGTTTGAAGTGGAAAAGTAGCGAAACCAGCAAAATATTGGAAAAGCAGAAGTCAATGCCACTGGTTTATGAGAAGTTAGGCTTCATTTAGTGTGTTCCAGGTACATCCTGTTGCAGCTGGAGGCTGTGCATGTGCTGGGTTGGTCTGGAGAGCACTCAAGACTAGGCTTAGTATAGCAATCTCCAAAGTACTGGAGAAACAATTGAGTAGCTGTGTGGTATTGATGTACAGCTCCTGTAAACTTCCTTTTACTGAACGTCGGGAAAATTTCTCCAAGTCACTTGCAGAGAAAAATTTAGAGAATCACCATCCCCACCGAGAGATTGTGTTTAAATTCCTTGGTAGATTGTTAGGCTGAGCCCCTTTGCCTCTCTCCGTGGGACCCTTAGATCTCTTTTACTGTCTGCTTTGTCTGCTCTCTCTAGTACCTGGAAGAATGCCCAGCTGGGAGAAGCCATGATCGAGAGCCTGGAAGCCCAGGGACTGCAGCTGGCCAAGGAGAAACAGGAATATTTAGGTAGGAAAACTCTTACCTCTAGATGCTGTAAAACCCCAAATAGCCATTTGGTGAGAAGGAACCTCTGGAGGTTACGTAGTCCAATTCCCTACTCAAAAACTGACCTCTGGATAGCAGTACCTTGGGTGCTCTGGCTGCCTTGAGAGGTGCAGCCGTCACTCCCCGCATTGCCGATAGCAAGAGCCAAGGGAGAGCATCCTCTTTAACCCAGATGGCTCCTAAGTTGGGTGCAGCATTCCTCAAGAGAGGTGCAATAGCCTTTCTGGCCTTGTGGCTCTACACCTTACACGGAGATCACAGAGATAATAGGGAGTGCAGAGAGGATGACCTAGAGAGACAGGTGGAAAATTAAAGTTTTGTCAAAAAGTTGTTTTGCAAACACCAGAGCAGAACAAAGCGGTTAAGGCTGAAGAAGACCACAGTGTGATAAAAGACAAGGTGATGGAGGAACAAAGGAAAAAGCACTCTGTGGCAAACCAGAGATACGTGGGATGTAAAATACATATTTCACTGTGTTTTTTGGTCCTTGACAAGATTATCCTCAGCTGGTGAGTTTTCACAGTTCATTACTTTCTTTTGACAGCAATTCTATATTTATTCCTATTTAACTGATGATGTTTCTGCCTCATTAACCTCATTGTCAGTGATCTGTGTCCATCCTGTAGTTAAGTTTTGAAGTCAGGTTCTCCTTCTGACTCCAGGTCAAGGATCTTTGGAGAACAGAAACAATGCCCTTCATTCCTGCTCTGGGGAATTCCCTGAGTCCCCGTGGGGTTCCATCTCCCCTCCTCGCCGAGCTGGGATCCAGGTTTCCCAGGAGATGGATTTCCCTAGGCTGTGCAACTATAATCTATTTGCAGTTAGTTTTATTTAAATATATTAAGATAATCCTTCTTCATAATTGCACACGCAGCTATCCTAGCTATTTATGTCTGTATGGTAAAACAAAACAAAAAAAACTAACAACAAAACCCGGCTATCAATCTTTATGACTAAACCCAAAGCCAGTTCTAAAAACAAGCAAGCCTCTACTCAAAGCGTGTGCAATGGAAACACGATGAACAAGAGGCTTTAAGACGTCACTGCGGGGAATAGCTCCAAAGAGTTGTTATCTAACACCTCTTTTTAGTCTCAAGCCCTCTAACATCCAGGTAGATTCATTCATACAATTTAGGATTACCAGAATAAACGGTCAGTGCTGTTTTCTGTTGACTTAACTCCCCTTACACTCGTATCACAGAACAATTGATTATACTTTTGTCTCTATTTAACATTGCACATATACGTGTTTAGGACAACTTAAACCTCCCCAGAATATTTTTTTACTTGTTGGTTCAAAGCATACTGTAACTCTGACAGACTACAGTGCTTTTTACCTTACAACTTAATAACAAACCCCAATACCTTCCTTATCCAAGGTAAACCACCCGTGTGCCTGTCTACTTCACACGTTTCATCATGAACCCTCTAGGCCTTTGACTTCACAGCAAAGTTTTTCTCTTACTGAATTTAGTAAAGTAAGACCTAGTACATCTAGTGAGGCTTAGTATAATGAGAGGTTTGTGTCTATGGGCAGCAGCTCCCCGTGCATTTAGCAGAGTTTATTTGGAGCATGCCTTGGAGGCCCCTCTAGACTTGAGGGAGACTGGGAGACCTCTTCTCCCAGTTTAACCTCGAGGGGTTAAAGGAGAAGGTGATGTGCTGGGAGGGTAGGAGCAGGGCACTGAGACATATGGGGAGAACAGACTGCTGCCATGCTGTGAGTGACCCTGTGTGCCCACTTCGCCCTCCTGTGCCTCCGCTCCCTTTCATGTGAAGCAGAGCTGAGGATGTTTTCCTAGCTCAGCTTGAGAGTGGTGAAGGTTAGTTCGTTAATGCACTTGGGAGGAACCCTTAGAAGGAGTACATATTAATATGATTGCTTAGTTTAAGTTATCTGGCAGGGAGGAAATTACCAAGCATTCCATTAGTGTCATCTCAGCCTTTGGAGCCTCTCAGAGAGATATGCATGGAGCAATAGGGAATGCTGCATTTACAAGCTCCTGTCAGTGCTTCAGGCTTATAAACACCCCCAGGACATAAATTGCTTTTCTCTGCGTTTGACCTGTGTGTGTGTGTGTGTTTGCAGATAAGCTGATGGAAGAAACAGAGGAGCTGTGTCTGCAGAGGGAGCAGAAAGAGGTGAGTGTTCATCACAAACCAGTTCCCTTCTGCTTCCACGGGGCAGGGCTGGGAGGTCAGAAGCTGCTGGCTTGAGGGCACGCCGGAGTCCAGGCAGGGAGGCAGCAGTGCCAAAAGTCTCCTGCTGTTCCCTGGGCACTGTGGGTGAAAAGAAAAATAAGGGCTGTGCCGTGGGGTGGGCCCTGGAGCAGTATCCCTGATCCCCCGTCCCAGGCTCTTTCCACACAGCATGCTTGTTGCACCCTTCACCTGCTGATGTCTCCAGGTGAATTGAATACTTGCTCTTTGGTGGATTCAAGAAGGCTGTGGCAATCGACTTGTCTGTCTACAGAGTTAGAAAGCTGACCTGACATTTTTCTAGTTGTAGGGATGCCATTGTGAGAAAGAAGGAGCAACAAAAAGCAGTCAGGTTTGTTCTTTGGACTCAACAGAGATGGGGAGAATAATAAACATTGTGCTAAAGAAAGACCAGGGCACCAGCCCTTTAGATGTGGCTATTATACCTTAATTGGTCAAGCTTATTACTGTTTTTCAAGCTATTCCTAACCATTTTGTTTAATATAATAAGCATAGTTCATTCATGTATTTACACCAAATATATACTAGGTTTTATATCACCATCATAAAGTTATGGCAACATTGGTTTGCAAATGGATTTTCCTCTTACATGGCTCTCTAGGACACAGATCACCGTATTGCAGTCTTACAAACTGCCACGCTTTCTCTTCTCCAATTAATCCAGAACAACTGTGGCCCCTCTTTGTCAAAAGACAGCAATGCTGACCTAGACTTCTCAGGCCTATTTTTTGCCTGCCTATATTTCTGTAGAGCTAAAGGACACTTGGTGGCTTGGATGTTTCTTCAGTGCTAAGCTACTTCTGCCTTTACAAGGAGACATCCCTATCTGGTCAGGTAGCCTGCTGCACTACCTGCAGCCACAGGGAGGAAAATGTCCTTGTCCAAGGACTCTGGAATGAATCTCTGTCCTTGCAAAGCCATTCACTGTATCTTCATTGCCCATGAAGAGCAGATGGGGCCAGGTTAGCGTGAAGGACTTTGTCATGATGGAGAACTACATAGCTCACAGGACTGCGGTGGTCCGACCTGCTGTGAGCCTGAAGCCCTCAGAGCAATATGTTGGGAAAGCAGTTTGGGCCACGTGTCTGCATGTAGAGCAGGAGTCACGTGCATGTCATGGAGCAAGAGTCTTATGAATTTATCTGGCACTAGTGTTGTTTTGTGACCTGCGTGGGCCTGTGGCGGGAGATCTGCCTAGCAGCTAAGGCAGGATATGGACCCTTGCTGTGCTTTGTCCCCATCTCCCCTTCTGCAGTTGGAGAGAAGGCTGGTAAAAGCCCCTGGTAGGTCTTGGTATGACTGCTTCTCCTAGACTAGAAGAGACTGTTGCACCATATGTGGCTAGCTTGAGGTAATCAGAAATCTTTAAGCAGTGCTTTATTAGTCCAGAGTGACAGGCTGACCAAACTGCAAAGCTGTAACTGTGCAGTCTGTTTTTTTCCTGTCCCAGTGGGAATGGAAAATGAGGTTGAGCTGGTACAAGTGCCATATTTGAGCTGGTACAAGTGCCATGCTGACGTATTCCTCTCCAGGCTTTGTGCCTGCACATGTGGGTGCCTGGAAAGAAAGGCTATGTACAGCCCACCTTTCCCAGGAGGCTTTGGACCTTTTGTATGCTGATCAGTACGGGCAGCATGTATGGGATTTCCAGGTGCCTGATAATTTGTCGGGGTCTTCTGAATGTCTGGAAATCCTCGACCAACCTCCAGTCCCTTCTAAATGCCCCTGGACAAAAGCGTGCTGAAATCAGACACCTGATGGCTCTGCATATGTGTGTGAAAAGTGACAGGCTTTGTTAACAGGGAACCTGCTCCTGACTTTTAAGTGTGCCAGCAGACTACACTCATGTCTCCTCTTTTGGTCTAGGAACTGGAACGCCTGAACCAAGTTCTGGAAGCGGAGAAGCAGCGGTTTGAAGAGGTGGTACGGGAGCTGCGGCTGGAGCAGGAGCAGATCAGGCAGTAAGGAAGCAAACTGGGCAGGGCAGGAAAAGGACACCAGCTCCCTCAGTAGCAGTGCTAGTGTGGCTGTGGATCAGAATAACGGGTAAAAGACACCAATTTTGTCTGTGTACAAAGGAGATAAATGCACTACTGATCACAACAGGGATGGCTGAGATCTGTGTGGTTGCATTTGCTATCAGTTGTGTCACCGGTAGGTTACAGCTTAATTTAATTTTTTGCTCAGGCCTCCAGAAACCTCATTTCCAAGGAGCTGGGACGTGAGCAATCCTCAGGTTGGCTGGGGCGGTATGGCAACTGACAGGTGCTGGAGGATTTCGGCACCTGATACAACTCGTTGTATTCTCACCTGCCATGTGGGCTCCAGACATCTCAGTCTGGTTTTTCATGCTCAGCTGGATGACACTGGATGGAGGTTGAAGTTGTCTCACTAAGAATAATTTTGTTTTTCTGAGAGTTACACTATGCGAAGCAGTAGTAACAAATGGGTTTAGAAAAGGGAAGACCCAAGTGGTTTTCTGAGCGTTGAAAGGGTATTTTTTTGCAATTGCTCTCTTCTTTTTTTTTTAAAAAAAATATGTTTTTCCTCCCTAAATAGCATCTAAGAAAAGCTGGTAAGGCTTTCCAAACCGTTTTTCTTTTCATAGACCTACATCTGCTAACACAACTACCCTGTCTGGGCTCTGCCAGTTGTAAGCATGGTCCTGTCCTCACTAGAGAAGCACACTAGTTTTGGTTTAACCATCAGGAGGCACAGCCAGGTTCCTGGATGCCTGTAGTGTGTTCAAGGTGTGATGCTTTCAGGTCAGACACACTCCTGCCTGAAATTCCTGACTCCTGACAGCTGCCCATACCAGCCACCAGTAGCAGGTCCTGCGTTAGAAGTGCACAGCCTGCACAGTCCGAGTGTGTGGGGCTAGTGTTCCCCTGCAATAGCTGTCACCATTTCTGCTTCTTTAGG
Organism: Heteronetta atricapilla; assembly: GCA_011075105.1. Classification (NCBI taxonomy): domain Eukaryota; kingdom Metazoa; phylum Chordata; class Aves; order Anseriformes; family Anatidae; genus Heteronetta; species Heteronetta atricapilla. Next base: position 27,906,234 of record CM021735.1, read on the forward strand.
GAGCTAGAGCTCACAGCCCGCTCCCTTCAAGGAGTGGAGGAAGAAAAGAAAGAGTTGCGAAGCCTGACAGAGTCCTTACAGAAAACCCTAGAGGTGAGTGACCGCTTCTCCCCTCTGAATGACAGCATTATGAGAACAGTCCTCGAGAACTGACTGGGACTGATTTTTGAACAGCAGCTCCATAAGCCCTGACTTAGAGCAGCAGTGAGGCATTCCTCCTTCACAGACTGGAGCATGGTTCCCAGGGAACCGTATATCATACAGCAATTTAGGAAATGGAGTGCTGTTGTATAAAACCCTTTATTTATTGGTATTGCTTTGGTAGACAGGTGAAAAGTGGCTTTTCTGAATTCATATAGTTTCTGCAAAGTTTGCACACAGCTAGCCTGCTGAAGCCTCAATGTCATCATTAATGACATGTTAGACCCTGAAAGTTGGTCCAAAATCCTGAAGTCTTCTCCTTGCCCACTGTTATGGGTAGGAAAAAAAGATCTGGAAAGTTAGGGAAGGAGCATTTCTACTCCAGGTGCCTCCAGGCTCTCTCCCACTCGCATAGCAAAGGCTATGGTATAAACAGATTTAAAGGAAAAAACAGATTTTGTTACTCCGTTTTTAATCTGAATGAGGAATGTGAATGTAAGTGTGGAGGAACTCAGTAAGGTGCCAGGCAGGAAAAGGAGCAGAAATATTAGACTTGACTGATGCTCATAGTTTCTGTCCTTCTTCAAGGAGCTCTCCCTGGAAAAGCAGCAAATGCTGGAGATGATGGAAGAAAACGAAAGCCAGTTCCCGCCTCCAACCAGCCCCAGCAAGGAGCAAAGCCCCAGCTGGGGACTGCACTGCAGCCTGCGACAGATTGAAGAGAAGATGCAACAGCTTCTGAAGGAGAAACTCCTGGCAGAGAAGAGGTAGAGTGGGGTCAGGGGCTCGTGGTGACAGGGAAGTGGAACAAGATACCTTCCATTAGGAAAGGTGCTGTGGGAAAAGAGGCAGTTTTTCTTCATGGCAGATGGGAGGCAATCAGAAAGACTATGGCTAAATATATCCAGGCTTAAAACTAGGATTGCTTCAAAAACTCTTCCCATATTGACCCTGAGACCTGCAGACAGGTGAGAGCCTTTATAATTTCAACTTCTGGCTGTGGTACAGGGAAGAGGACACTTCTGCCTTGGTCAGTATTTGTGGTGCCAAATGATGTGCCTATCTGCTAACTTACTTTGTAGTTGCCAGCACAGACCAAGGCTGGAAGCCCATCTGGTTCTCACGTCAGGAGTTCAGGTTGCGAGTGCTTCAGAGTGGATGGGCAGAGTGAGGCTGAACTTGCTGCTACTTGGGCCTGCACCTTTCACATCAGGCTTGTGAATCTGTTCAGTGTTCATGTGCTTGTCCATAAGGGGTATTTGGTGCTCGTGGACCTCTTTGAGGGGGTTTGAGGATGGATCCCACAGTTCGAGAACTGTTACCTGGCTTTCTCCAGCCAGGTCTGTGTTATTGAAGCAAAAGGCAGATAATGCTCCCTTTAGTGCCTCTTTGGTCAGGGTAGCCAGGTAGTTAAACAAGCCCCACCATGGCATCGAGCCCCTTCCTTTCTGATTTGTGCTGAGGTGGGGATGGTGATCTTCTTTTGCTGTGCCACGCACCAGGATGAAGGAGAACGAGGAGAGGTCCCGAGCCCTGGAGGAGGAGCGGGAGTTTTACTCTTCCCAGTCACAGGCACTGCAGAACTCGCTCTCAGAGCTGACCGCAGAGAAGCAGCAGACAGAGAGAGACCTCAAGGTACCACCTATGTCTGTCACGTATCCAGGTCTCACACTTCCTTTTCAGATCATCCCCCTTCTTATCTTTTCCCTGCACCTCCCAGATTTTCTTATCCTTTAGCATTCCTCTTGGCCGAACTAAAGCTAAGATTACCTAAGCTGTATGAGTTATTCTTGTTTGCTAAACTACTACCCGTATTATCCTTTATTTCTAATTTTTATTATATTTTCTTTCTGAAACTAAGAACTATCCGCCCCATTTTGGGAACTGGCTGCCTTTATCTCAAGTTCATCTCAGATGAAAAGGTGTCCTCCTGTTCTTGCTCAGCTTTAGCTACTTGCATAGGTATGAATTCATGTGTTGAAATGCCATCTCTGATTCCACATGGTTCATACAATGAGAGTGCAGATGTGAAAAGAAATTTCAGAGTAAGGGAGAATTCCTAAAATAATCTAATCTGGACCTCAAATTCAGATTGTCAGAAGACATGAGGAAATTTTTTTTTGTTGTCTTATGTTATTTCTATTGGTTTTACTTGGTTGTGTTTTGTTTTGTTTTGTTTTGTTTTTCATTTGCATCTGTTTTGTGTCCCTTGCAAGCCTTGTGATTTACAGGGGGAGATACACAAGCTGTTTTCAGGAGTACTTACTCTCTTCATCTTCCTCAGGCTGAGGTGAAGGTGCGCATGGATCTGGAGAAGAGACTGAGGGAAGCTGAGGAAGCATTGCAGCGCTTGGAGCAAGGTTTAAATTCTCTGGATCGCAACAAGGAGAAAGAGGAGAAGATGAAAGCAGATGTCAGTCATTTGAGAAGTAAGTCAGTCTTGCCTATCTTCTGTACTGATGAGCAAGCTCCCCGAGAGGAAGTATTTCCACCTATCTTTCCAGACTCAAAAAGAGGTTCCCAAATTAGCAAGGCTGCACCTGGTGCTCTCTCGGCTCTTTGTACCTCAACCACACCTCCCTTTGGAGGAGTCAACACGCGCTATGCAGACACTCGGTGCTTCACCCTCAAAGGAGTGCAAAATTATTCCAGCCTTCCCTGTGTGGTGGAAGACAAACATGGTGGCAGAGAGAGGAGTAAATTATTTTCAAAGGTCAAACTGGGAAGTTGTGGCAGAGATGGAAAGACTGACTTGGGAGTCCTCTGGTTCCCCCAGTCACTTTCCTCAGCCCTCTTTCCTGGAACATCAGCAGTGTAAGGAGCACCGTGGCTGCTGTAGCAATGTACTGGTAGGTCACCAAGCAGGTGAAGTTTGGATCCTGAGTCAGAGCTGAATCACTGCATCAGCCCAGCGTTGCTGTGCTGAGACAACTGCAACCCACGGGTGAGGTGTAAGCCTCAGGTTCCCTGCAGCCTATCCCTGACTGTTTGCTTTTTGTAAGATGGGGTGCTGGCCTGGAATCTGGCTTGAGCCAGGTTTGGGAATTGATATCAACAGCTTAATCTGGGAGAAGTCTTCCTTGTTTTCCATCCTCAAGTGTAGTGCAGGGGGGAAGCCATTATAGAGATGCTGTATCTATACAGTTAAGGCTTCATTGCAGTGAAACGTGGATGTATTGGGCCAAGAGAGAAAAAAACAAAAGGCTTGTGGCATTCTGAGCACTATTTGTATATATAAAACATTATTCAGTAGTTTCTCCATCAGATTCCTAAACTGAGGCACAGGACTTGATTTTGAACTTCACACTAGCAGCTAGGAGCCATGGCAAGAATACAGAGCTAAAATGTCTGTGTTGAGCTCAGCTTTCAATCAGAGCTGAGCTACCTGCACAGGGCAACAGTGAGTAACCTCTGGCACTGAATGTCTCCTGCCACGTGTTTCTAATCTTAAGTTTGGAGGCTCTTTTCTTCAAAGGATCAGTGTTTTGTTTAGCACCAGTCCCAGCACAGATTGCTCAGTCCTTCCAGGTGATTGCTGCAGCTCTCTGCTGCCATTTGACAGCAGAGCTGGGGAGCCATTAGCATTTGAGCCCTTCGAACAGCAAGGGGACCAGCCATACAGGCAGGGATCTAGGAAGGCAGCTAGAGAGGAGTGGCAGAGAATGATTAGACCATGGTAAGGCCCTAGGAAGTGAAGCTGGGCAGGAAAAAGGAAATAAAACAGGAAATGAATCTGGGCAGGAGAAGCAACTGCTGTAGACAGAAAAGCATTGTCTGAGTTTGGTGGATGTGGGGCTTTGCACAGAGCCTGTAATGTTTGCATGTGTTAGTATTTGCTATGCTATTAAGAAATCCCTGGCCATGCACAGCACACCTGGGTGTGCATGACGGTGTTTCTAACTCCTCTATTACCCTAGCTAGGGTTGTCTGGCTTTAGAATTTCTTCAAGGAAAATGCAACCAGCCAGGCTTCAGAGCTCTTTGTTTTGAGAGAGTTGAGAAGTTTTATCCTAATATCAGGGAGAGTAAACTGCCTTCCAGCAGTTAAATCATTAGCAGCTGTGGGAAGGATTAAGGGGAAATGAATGGTTGCCATTCTTTCTCTAATTTGAGTTACTGCATTGGAGGTTTCTGTTGTTCTGAACTTGGTGATGTTCTGGAGCTTCATAGATTTTTGTCTGTGAAGATCTGGGGAAGTGTTGAACATCATCGCTTGGCTCAGCCTGTCAGCAAGTGCAGTCCCTTCAAGCTTGACTGGTTCTTTGCTTGCAGTGCCTTTCACTGCTCACAGTGGTGTCCTCTCTTCAGAGTTCTTTGAAGAGTGCATCCGCAATGCCGAGCTGGAGGCCAAGATGCCTGTGATCATGAAGAACTCAGTGTACATCCACAAGGCTGCCACTCGCCGCATAAAGAGCTGCCGCCTTCACCGCCGGAGAACCAGCACGTCGTGGAATGACTGTAGGTATCGGGCAACTTCTTCCTCCCTGTCCTGCAGGAGCAGATACATGCAGAAAGATCTGCAAATGTGGTTCATATTTCATACTCCTTAGCAGTATCGTGGAGCTACAGACAGAGAGACTTGGAGCTTCTCTATCCAGGGAGCAGGAAATGAGTCTGCACTAGCTCCCTGTCTCTTTATGTATGTTGAAAGATGTACACTAGCTGCTGGGATGCTCCCAGGCTCCTGTAAAAACATGCTCAAAGCTGACTTAGTTTGTGATTAAGCATTCAGATGGAGTTAGTTTGGAAAGGATGTCTGCACAATATCTAGTCCAGTCCAGTGGCTGCCTTCAAGGTTAGATCAGGTTCTACACAGAACCCTAAACCTGTAAAGAAATAAAGCAAAGCATCTGAAAAGAAGAAAAATGTGTTTCTGTGTCCCTCAGCATTTCCCTCCTGTAAAAGCAGCAAGGTAAAGCTATTAGTGCAATGGTTAGCTCATACTTAGCCAGACTCTCTCTCAATCATGATGATGGCATAGCTTGTGTGCTCTGTTGAAACTTGGGTTTGTGTCCCTGGCTGAGCATGCTGACCTTTCTGTGCTGCTCTTGTTTCAGTGAAGCAGTCCCAGTCCTTCATCTTCTCGCACGCAGAAGCTGAAAACATTGAGGAGCTGAAGGAGGCAGCCAAAAGACTGAGCCGGCACCAGCACTTCCGCGAGACTCTCTACCAAATCATGAGGTCACAAAAAGATTCAGCTTCAGGGGACAAAAAGTGACTCTTACTGGGAGGGACTTCTGATCTCAACTTGCCATTCAGCTCTGCAAAAGCTAAGCCATCAGGCACTAGGGTCAGAAGGGAGATATGTCCTTTGGTGAGGAAGGTGAGGGGAAGTTGTGTGTAGGCAATTCCCTCAGTTAGTGGCTCTGCTTTAGTTTGGATGCCCCCCGGAGCCTGGCAGACCTTCCCTGCTGACTGCTGCGGATCACATCTCTTTGCTTCAGCTGCTTACGTTAAGCCACATTTTGCCAAGATACCATGGCTGGTGTGAAAGTGACCACCGGCCTTAGCTTAGGAAGTGCCTCTTCTTTTCTTTCCTGCCTAGCCTGCCTGCCTGACATGAGCGCTTCTGAGAAACCCGTTGTTAGCCCATGGTCCAGCTGGAGCAGCCACCCGAGTTGGCCCTGTTTTGCCTGATCTCTGCTAGGAACTGGCTCGCTGAGCACCCCTGCTTATCAGCACTTCCATGATTCATGACACGTTTCCTGAAGACTGCAGCAACCCCAGCCTCCCAGGCACAAGCTGTAATATCAGCCACGGGGCAATCTCCTGATGCAGCAGCATTTCAAGCAAGCGGTAGCAGCACAAGATGAAGGCAACTTGGGGATGCTGTGGATTTGACTCCAAGAAAAGTCATGTGCAAAGTAGATCTTATAGGTAACTCGGCAGCATTGCTGCAAGCTGGAGGGAGGGGAATGCTGTGCTGGCTGTGGTTACAACATCCTGGGGCCACCTTTGCACTTTTTGCACTGGAACAGCTGGGAGGAGGAGCACAGCTATATACGGAAGGTGCTATCTACAGGCAAGTTCAATGTGTAGGAGTCTTTGACTCAGCTCTGGTGGCTTCCTCATCACCTCTGGAAAACAAGCTTCAGGACAGGTGGATGAGGACTGCCCAGCAATGAAACCTGGTACCACTTTGCAACATAAACGCTATCAGCAGCAGGATGTCAGAAGAGTGCAGCTGTGGTGAAAGCCACCTCTGTGTGGGCTGCAGTGAATGGTCTGTACCCAGGACTCTGTACTGCTCTCCACCAGTTCTCTTAGTTGCAGCCTGGGCTATCTTGGTTCATCCTGGGCCTCCAGCAAGTCAAGGCTGGAATGGGAGAGGCCCTGTGGATTGCTTGTTTAGAGGTGGGCTTCTGGTTGGCCTCTGTGCATTCCCAAGTGCTCACCACGAGGTCATTACAGGGGAGGATTTGGCCTGCAGGTGGTTATCTTGTGTGTTACAAAAGAGGGGTGGCTTTGCTGTGCAAACCTTACAGCCTCTCCCACTGCTCCTTTTTGCAAGTAGCTGGCTAGTAATTATCTGTGCTATAGTATTAGCACTGCTTGGTGCTTACAGAGCCCACAACAAGCACACTCAGTCATGCTTATCCCTGTGATATAAATCAGGAAACAAAGTCATAAAAGATACAAAGGTGAAGGATCTAGCAGTAGATCTAGCAGTAGGGGCTTGGGAATCTTAACTGCAGGTTTACTGGGGTTCTCAGGGCTGTAATGCTCACCAGTTCCCCTGGGTATCACATGTGCCCTCTGTGCCAAGTGACACTGGGCTGGCTACTAACCTGCCCCATGTGGGCTGTGACACAGGCCAGCCCCAGGCTGTGCTTCTGGCCACCAAATTAATTCCCTACCAAACTAGAGCTGTTTTTCCCCTTTGCACTGCCCAAACATCATCTCTGGCTATTTTCCAGTTACAAGTTTTTTTGTTTTGTGATGCTGGAAGGTACAGGCAAAAGTACAGCCAAAGAATGCATCTGCAACCCAGGCAGTTAGGAAAATCACCCAGTGGCTTGTGAACGCAGCCCCTTTGGTCTATTACCATCAAATGCCACAATATCAGAATTTACACAATTATTGTACTCAGGAGGTGGCCACATCGGGTCTTCCTTTACCCTGCATATTGACAGCAATAAATAAATAAATACAAGTTATATGGATGCTAGAGTGAATTCCTGCGTGTTCTTGACACACCATTACTGAAATGACGTTAAATTGCCTCTGCAGGAGTTGAGACAAATCGCCGTGACACACATTTACTGCCAGGGTACTTGCTGTGCTTCACTACGTTGCTGTACATGCTGAACATCACCTCCAAAAGGACTGTACATAAAATGCTTTCACCCTTGCCACCCGCTTCCACCTTATTTACCATGATGAGGCTCTGCACTTTAAAATGTGTATAGCATTAGAGCGAGGATGTATTAAACCAGCATTAAAGCAGAAATCTGGTTGCTTACCTGGAGCCAGTGGGCTGGGTGCCCATTAGCACCAAGCCATGCCCTCAGCCTGCTGCAGCGATGTGCTTGCCACCTCGCTGCAGGTAGTGGCCATGCAGAGGAGCCTGCCAGCCCCGACCCTGTGAGCTCCTTGGCAGTCATCCCATCTGGGAACTTCTCCCTCTGGTGACTTTCCCAGCTCACCCCTTTGGAGATGCATTAAAAAAATGGTTTAATGCACAGACACCACCAAACATGAAGCTTGCTGGTTCTCTTCTGTCATCTTAACTACTTTTTTTCATAGCACCCCCTGCTAAGGCCAAGGTAAGGGTTAATTTTGTCTTCCACACGAGCTGCAGGACAACTCCAGGCTGTTTCTGTTTCTGGCGTAGAAGCAGTTCCTGCATCATGGGCAGGGGCTTGGCAGATCCCCTGGCTCTCACTCCCCCAGGCCTTTGCAGTTGCACAGAAGTACGTGACAGAAAGGAAGGCAGTGCCGGCCCCGCTGCTGCCTGTGTCTGCTGCCTCTTAAGCAGAGACAGTGGACAAGAAATGGAAACTGCCCTTGGGGTCAGAAGTCAGTAACAAAGGATGAATGTTGTGCTACGCGAGACTGCGTATGGCACACAGAGGACGAAGGCTGGTGGCAATTTTCAGCTCCAGAGCGTGGCTCTTACCTCAAGAGGGTGGGCAGGCTTTCCACTCAGGACATTAGCATAGTGTTAATGCAGCTCTTTGGAGATGAGATGACAGTTTTTCAGAAAGAAACAGTCTGTTCCAACTGCTTTCTCATGCAGTTGTTTCATGCAGTTGTGGCTACTGGAGGGGCAGAAGATGGCTGGAGCTGTGCCTGGGCTGTTGTCAGTCACAGGAGAGCAGCCGTGTGGGTCCGAGCAGGCCTGTCCCTGATGGTGACAGTTCTCTGAGCAGCCACAGTGTCTTTCTGCCCGCTGGAATAACGTCTCTTCTATATTAAGTAACTCATTTACTTCTTACTGTAGGCTTAACTCTAAAGCCGGAACAAGGAAAGATCCAACTGAGGATTCAGCCAGGTCCGTGAGTCCTTTCTGCTCCTTTTTGCACCAGCACCAGCGTAGGACGTGCTGCGGTGCTGGGAGCAACATCTCCTTCAGCGTTGGCAGGTCTGGCACTTCAGAGGAAGAAATATGACGAAGGCCAGTTTGTGAGGGTGGCAAAGGCACCTTTTGCTAACTCAGAGGTGTTGCAATAAATAGCACGGCAGGGTCACGTGTTCTTTTGCTGTATTATGAAAAGTGCAGGCTTTGCACTGCTTAAAATAATAAGTAAACTCTGCTTACCCTTGAGTTCCTCTTGGTTGTGCCCTGCTTCAAACCTCTCTGTGGAAAAGTACCCACAAGCGGAGGGATGGGTTCTTTCCTGGGACTGTTGCCCCTGTTGGTTTCTTCACTGTTGGTGCTGTGGGCAGGGGAGCTCTCACTTCCTCCGTACATCAGTGTCTGCCTGCAGGAGATGCCAGCCCCTGCTCCTCTGGCATGAGGGATATGGGTTCTGTTTTTTGCTGGTTTTATTCTGAGCTCCAAAGCAGAGCCGTGAACAGGGCAATAGCACATGCTGCAGAGTGGCGGGGCTCACGAGTGCCCAAGGATCCTGCAGATGGAGGTACGTCACGTAGCTGGGTGCACTGATCTCGGCAGCACGTGAGGTGGTGAGAAAAGCTGAAAGCACATGACACGAGGGTGGGAATCTTGCAGCTCCTGTAGCAAACTAGAGGAGCAGGGTTACTGCAAAGACAGTCAAAGAGAAGAGATTGCACCTTGCTCGGGAATAGCAGCTGCTTTCATATCTCCTTTCCTTTCTTCATTCTGCCAGAGGCACAGCGCTCCTGCTTGCTGCAGGCGAGAAGGTGAGGAGGCTTCACCAGGAACAGGGCTGAGACGTGGGAGTGCAGCTAAAGGGCCTAAAAACCAAAGCACTGATGATAGTGGGTTGGTGTGTTTAAAGAAAAACAAAAATGTGTGTGCTATATCATGTGTATCTAATTATGCAAAATGCAACTGTCCTATTTCTTGGTGAGCAAAACCCACCTCCAGTCCCAACCAGCATCCAGCCCCAGCTGCTTGGAGAAAAGGGGTCTGAAGCTACGGTCCCCTTTTCCCCTCCTTGTGTTGTGCTGCTGAGCAAGATCTGGTGAGAAAGCACAGCCAAGCTCACACCAGCACGGCCCCGCTGGGTGATGCCGGGTCCAGCATAGGCTCTCCTTTTCCTGGCCCTCCCTGTGCCTCTGAGATGAGCTGGGTCCTCCTGCATCAGACAAAGAACAATGAAACCAGGCCCTGGCTTCCTCCTCTCATCTCTGCTGAATTTCTTTTGTTATAGTTTCTCTCTGCACATAAATACAGAGCAGGTAGGGTTTAATGTGGAACTTATTTTAGATTAAGAGAAAAAATGTAGGCTCCCTGTGCAAGCAGAGTTGGCTTTGTTCTCTATGTAGGGGGAACGTGGGCTCTGAAATGAGGACAGAAAATTCCCAGCCATTCGTAGGTACCATAGATGGGCAAAGTAAGTGCGCTTATCTCATGCACTGAGCTTGGGCGAGGAGGAATTGCAGGATACGCTGCATTCAAAGTATGAAGCCAGCCTGCAGTGAGTGAAAAAATGATTTTGTTTGAAGATGTTCTAGCCCTTGTTTCAGCTGATGCTGAAGGAACCAGAAGAGAATGTGCCCAGTAAACCCATTTCTCTTTTTATGGTGGCTGGCTCCTGGCAGTGACCAGCGGTTAGATTTGGTAGCTGCTCATTATGTGGAGTATTTAGCATGATCCAGATCCACATCGGAGTGGAGTAAAAATCTTATTCCCAGTTTTAAGGATAAGAAAGCAATAATGGGTGAGGGGTCTGCAGCTAATCATGCTGGGCACCAATGTGGGCATGGGGTTGTAGGTGTTGACACCAGTTTTCCAGCCTGGTCCCTCCAAGGCTGCAGCAGAGTGTGTGTGAAGGAGGAGTCGCAGTGGATTTATTTTCCCAAGGAGTATGCTGCGTGTTTGCAAAGAGAAAAGCTGCTGAGAAGTGAAGGTGGATGGATGCTGCCTGTTTGCTCTTATGACTGCACCAAGTAACTTCAGCCTGTGACTCTTACATACACTGCTGTGGGGAGTCCTTCCTGCAAGCAGGTGAGGACCCTGGGAGGCAGGCGGTGTTTGCTTGGAACGCCAGGTACTGAGGATCGTTTTTGATCAGCGACTTCAGAGCCTCTGATCATTTTCCCTGCTCAACCACACACTCATATCAGCAGGGAAAGGAGGGGCACCTCCTAGCTGGAGGGGAAATAAGATTTGTCACCAAAGATAGAGTGTATTAGGTTATAATAAACACAGGGTGGGCTCCCTCTTGCCTTCACTGAATGATAGCATTGGTGCTGGATCTGCCCTTCACCGACTGCTGTGCTTGCCAGAGCCCCAGAAGTTGCCCATTCTCTGCCTCTCCCTCCGTGCTCACCCAGCTCCCAAAGGGACTGCAAAGGCCAGCTTCTCCCCACCTCCCCCAGCCTTATTCCTCAACTTTACTTTTGTTCTCATTTGGCTACTGGTGAATATCTGCCTGAGGCTGGGGTCAGCATCACCCTGGCATGCCGTGCTGAGCAGCAGGGCTGTGGTGCTGCTGCTGGCGGCGGGGAAGCCCACCCTGCTGAGGCGTGTGAGTGCATGGGAGGTGAGATGTGGCCTACAGGAAGCTGCAGCTGCTCATGCGTTTTTCATAGCACTGTATTTCTGTCTAGAAAATATTACTCATCCAACTCATAAAGTCTTTCAGACTTGAGTATTTCATGCAGAAAATGCATAGAATTACCCAGAGAACACCCCAGGGTGTTAACCTCTGCTAACTGCTCTGCAGCCCACCTCACAGGTGGATTGGGCACGTCCTGTAGGTGCAGAGGTGTGATGTGGGGGGGCTATTGCCCACTGCCCAGCAGCACGGGCCCATCTGGGGTCTGTGGGAAAGGCTTGGTCCTGATGCACCCTGTGGGCACAGGAGAACAGGTAGAGATCCCTCGAACTGTCATAAGCCTCCATGCTGGCTGTTGGTTTCCCTTCCAAGCTGCTAGCCAGCACCCCTCCACTCACACATATGTACTTACCTGCACACGCATGCATATATATAAAGGGATGCTGTGCATTAAATGCACGTCTCAGCATGTAGATAAGCCAGGTCAGACAGCTGTCCTGCCAGAAATTTCCTCAATGTTTTCCTATCCCAAACGCTGATAATGGCCGAGAGGCCCTGACCTCAGCTTTTCTCCTGGGGTCTGTGCGCACAGAAACATGAGGTATACAGAAGTGGGATGTGGAGGAGCGAGTCTTCATCTTTAGCCGAGCTAAAAACAAATCAGATTTTATATTATGGAATCTCCTTTCTCCTTAATCTTCGGAGATTTATCAAAAAGCTTAAGGTCAGGACAGAATGCTACAGCATGTAATCTTTCCTCTTGTCTGCCACAGACGAGTACATTTCACCTACTCACCACGTGGCCAGTTCTAGTGTTATCCTAATCTGTGGCTGGAAAGATGGGAATGGGATCTCTGCTACCTCTTGGGCATTTCCCCACCTCTGTTAGTGGTGCAGGACCGATGTGCACCTAAGCAGGCTCTGTCCTGGAAGCCTCCATGGTTCAGCAGTGTGTGGGGAGCTGGAAGGCGCAGGCCCCCGGGGAATCCCAGCAAGCCCAGCCTCAGCCCTGGGGTGATGGGAGGGAGAGGCTGCTTGTGGGGAGAAGGTGGCACTCAGTGAAATGGGAACACCAGTCTGAGCAGAGGAGAGTGCTTGATTTCCGTGTGGTTCAAAGGGGCCTTTGCAGATGTGTTTAAACACATGCTCTAGAGCTGAGATGTCGTCTTGTGACGGGGTCATCCAGCTCTTTATGGCCACGGTGACTTGGAGGCCTGGGCTGATCGCTGCAGGGAGGGATGCGGAGGAGGCAGGGGCTGCAAGGCAGGCCAGCTCTTAAATGCAAGTTCCCCCATCCCTGCTCTTGAGAGCCACCGAGTGGGGAGAAGGACCTCTTTTCTTAATTATGGACAATATAGAAATATATGTAATGTCAGATTTGCCCACAGGCACAGAGAGATGCAGGTGGGAAAAGGAGGGAGCTGAGGAACGGCAGCCAAGTGGAAAATCTGAAGGTTTTTTTTTATTAGTGCTCCATTTTCCACATGGAGTGCTGTGGGTTTTTGTCTCTTTTGCCTGAGATGACAGACTGGGAAAAGACCTTTGCTTAGCTAGCTCTCCTGGGATGGGCAGGTTACTTGTTCTGTTTTTTATTTGTTTAAATGTCTCTGTCCCTTTGCTGCAGCAGCTGGGATGTGGCTGTTGGGGTGCATGTGAGAGAAAAGGGCACGCACTCCTTGGACACTGTAACCAGCCCAAAATCTTCAGCCTACTGACCTGCCTTTCCACCAGCCCAGATCCCCCCTGGGCCAGGGGAACAGAGCAGCGGCAGAAGGGAGATGTGCACTAATGGTAGCTGTGGCTGAACCTCCCCGCAGGAGAAACCTGAGAGGAAGGTCTCTGAAGGGATTGCATTTCCCTCTGTTGTCCTTCACTAGTGTGGTCTCCTGGAGCCTCAGGGGGAGGCTGGGATGGTGGACACCTGGTAAGCGCCCTCAAGCTATAGTCAGTGGCTTTCTCCTTTAAAGGGGCAAAGTGGCCCACACATAACCCTGGCAGCAAGAGGACAGGGCTTGTTCTGGCCAGCTTGAGAGGCTGTGGTGGCCAAAAAGCCATTTTAAACATGATTTATCCAGTGCTGCTTCAGTGGGTATTTTCTGGCTTTCTGAGAAAATCCAGTTTGCTTTCCTAAGAAAATGAAATGCTGGCAGTTGCTTTGCCTCTCCTACCTCCCCACAGTTATGACCCTGTCAACCGAGCTGAGCAGAGACACAGAGAGCTCACCTTTCGTGTTTCTGCGCTAGCAGTAGTAAAAATGATTTTGTTTTTATTTACAGCTGAAGGAAGGTGGAATTTGCCAAGCAGACTCTGGGCAAAACTTGCACCCTCAGGCAGGATCTGCTCCTTCTGCACCCCACAGCAGTGCTGCAGAGAGCATCTCATGGTAGGAGGAATGAGGGGAGCATCACCTCTGGCTGCAGGTGGCCCCTGGCCTTCACAGGTGAGGCACCTGCACTTTGCACAGGGTGGCTGTTACAAGTAAAGCGTGAGCCCCTGCCCCCATATGATTTTTTAGCAAGAATCTGGTTTCGCAGCTGTGTGTGTGAGGAGCTCCACTTGCTCTTTCCTAGCGGCAGCAGGTCTGGATTCCTTATACTTCAATGTCTAAAGAAGACTTTTGTCACCGGTCCCTTCAGTTTCCCTGTCAGAGCCAAGTGGTCTGCCCTTGTGCACACTGAGCACTGCCACAATGGCTGGCTTATGGACAGCAGGATTTTGTGCCTTCTGCATGTTTCTAGATGTATGCTTTTTCCCCTAGGTCACTTGTGTCACTTCTTTTCTGGCCCAGGCCTAGAGCCTGGCTAGTCCTTCACAGCCTATTAGAAGCTCCTCGGGAATAACGCTCTCCCTGCAGTACGCTAAATGCACTCAGCCTTCAAACCTTCTGAGATTTGTTGTCGGGGATGTTTTATGGGAGGGGAACAAGGTTGAATTTCAATTTTGTTTGCAAGAGGCACCTGAGGGCAGTTGAGGAAAGCCACGCTGCACCTGGATGGCACCTTAGCGGCATTGCTCTCCCAGAAGCAGCAGTAAAGCTGTGGGCTGGCAGTGACAGTCTGGCCACTCGTGTTGCTCCAAGCCCTGGCTTCGTTATCTGTCAGGGAGATAATTCCCTGACCTCGTGGTCAGGGGATGAGCACTTTGCTTAGCGATTAAGCCACCACGCTAGATAACACTCTCTGTTTAATCCCTTTGGTAGCTGCTCCTGGGGAGGGGGCTGCAAAAATGCAGCGCCCTGCTGCGGGGGGCCTCAGAAGCTGTGGTAACAGTGCGGGAGCCGTGGCTGTACGTGCCTGTCCCCCTGTGTTAATTCGGTGGCAGATTGGAAAACAACCAGCATATATAGGGCACTACTTTATCGAGTGATGGAGCCATCTGGTGCAAAAAAAGAGTTGTCTGAGGGCTTAGGCTTGTCAGAAATCAGGGAGTCCCTCTGTGCATTGATCCTGTCTGCTTTCTGCCATATATAAAAAGAAGGTTTATAATTATTTTTCCTCTGCTCTGTCCTGAATTACTAGTTGTGCTGACTTGGCCCAGGGAGGGGTGAACAAAGCTGTTTCTCCTGAACCTATGCATGGGGCCACCCTGTCCTTTGTAGCCCTGGCACCCAGGCAGTGTTTTGTGTTGTCCAGACCATAGAAAGCATCAATGCATGGATTCATGACCAGGTCTCAGGGCTGTACAAGTCATTGAGGGTTGAGACCCAAATCCCCAATGATACTTAGAGTCCTGCCCGCAAGTGAAAGCAGAGGGAGAGCTCCGACCTAAGAGGCTTCAGCCTCCCATCCAGCTGTCTGTGCCCCTCTTCCTGCTGAGTGTCCCTGTCTTCCCGTGACTGGCAGTGCATATTTGAGGATTATGAATCCCCTCTAGTCTGCCTCTTCCCTTTCGGAAGGACCCTGCGCTCCTTGAACCAGCCCCAGCCTCAGGTTTCCTTTGGCCGTGGTGTTGCCTCAGCTCGGGCACAGAAACATGCTAGTTGTCCCCGTGTGGGGCAGCTGACCTTACTGGGAGGAACCCAGCCCCACGGCCTGGTGCCTGAACTGAAACGGCTGTGCACAAACAGAGCTGTGCTTGGCCCTGGCCTTGGCGAGGGGCTCAGACACCTCTCTCCCTTCCTGACCAGAGCCGGGCTGGGGGCATGCCGGGGGTCTCTGCCAGCTCCTGGCAGCCTGATGTTAAATTTGGGCCTTAAGCTTATCCCAGCTGGCTCTGTGGAGATTGCTTTTCTTTTCCCTCCTTACACCCACCATTCATTCAGAGCACTTTTTATTGTCTTCTTCTTTTTTTTTCTTTTTTTTTTCTTTCTGTACTGGTGTGAGAGCCATCATCTCTGGAGATCTACAGGATAGCTTTCCTGCATTGCTCCGCTCACTCAGCTTTCCAGGTACTCCCAGGTGTTGGAAAACACCTCTCTTACCTGTGGTCCTAAGTGCCCTCCCCCATCCTTTCTTCCCCAGGGGTACTCAAATCATCGTGCAAGAGGACCTGTTTGGCCATGCACATTTTTGTTGCATGAGACCTATAAACTGTGTACCTATGATTTGGAGGTTATTTAAATCCCCCACTTTGCCAGTTACTTCTTATCTCTCATGTTCAGACGTTCTTTCCTTTCCTCTTGGGAGTTGCTTTGTTCCTTTGCATTTGTGCCAACCACCTCCTCATGGAAAAGACTTATGCTAACATGATACTCCATAGATTTGATATACTGACTCCCTGGCCAGCCTTGCCTGCTTGCAGGATGCCTTCCTTTACCCGGTGTGTTGTCACAGGGAGGATTCAGCCAGCGCTGCAAGGTCAGTGAATGCTGTACAGCCTGCAAGTTTATAGAGCATGGGCATCGGGATGGATGCAAAGGGCCCCTGCAGATTGCAGGAGACTGCAGAAATCCCCTGGTAGCTGCATGACAGATTTTTTTAAAATGCTTTTGGGGAAACACAGGCTGTGACTGAATCATGTAGCATCTGCATTATAGTACAGTGTCTCTGGAGAGAGGGCTCTGCAGGTTCCTTTCCA
The DNA here is from genome assembly GCA_011075105.1 of Heteronetta atricapilla. Taxonomy (NCBI): domain Eukaryota; kingdom Metazoa; phylum Chordata; class Aves; order Anseriformes; family Anatidae; genus Heteronetta; species Heteronetta atricapilla. Next base: position 27,922,540 of record CM021735.1, read on the forward strand.
CAGGAAATCTGTTGAGTAGAACAGCACATGCTGAGCAGAGATGTGTAGAGAGGCCAGTAGCTCTAGATATGAACCTTGCTGCCTTCAGAAACCTCCTACTGCCACAAGGTTTTCTTTATGGAGCCATAAAGAGAATGCATTGGAATACTTCACCAAGCAAGGAGTGGTGAGCAGGTTCTTTGCAGTGTTGTAGGAATCACAGAAGACTGCTGCCTTTCTTCTCTGGGCAGTCCCTTCTGCCTAGAAAATAGTAGGACTTGCCACATCCAAGAGACATAAGTTGGAGTGACAGCTACCATGCAAAGTGCTGTGGAGTGTATACAGAGCAAATGTAGGATGTCAGGTGCTCTAACTCGCATTGCATAAAGCACTGAAGGATCCCTCAGTGCACCCACCTGCCTTGTGTTTTCTGGAAGCAGGCAGGTCAGCTCTGATTTTCCGAAACAATCCTCCCTGGCTCTACTGCATCCTGCGCAGCAGGAGGTGAGACATCAGAGCACTAGCAGAAAAGGTGAGGCCATAACTCAGAGCTGTTAAGAGACTTCTAAAATTCCTGTCATGACAGGCCCTGCAGGCCAGTATCAGCTAAGCATGCATGTTTCATGAGCTCTGGATGGGTTTCAGTGCCCATCAGGAGAAGGTGGAGAGCCCTGGACCGGTTAGCCCATGCTAGGCTCTGCAGTGCTGTGGTTAAGCTAGGGGAGCCTGGGCTGCTCCATTTGAAACTAGCTTGGTTATAGCCACATCCTCAGGGATAGTAATTGCAGTGCTGTCAGGGGACGTATCTTATACAGGAGGCCAGCCTCACACCAACACCCAAATCCCTCCCGGCCCCACATGCTTAGAGACTTTGTTCCAGCTGCAGGGTTCATATTCGTACTGGTGTTAGTACCAAAGGCCATGGTTTTCGGCTTTGTGTTTTAGGACATGGTTTCTGGTGCTGCTAGTGTTCTCCCCATCCATGTTACGCTGACTGGGAAAACAATGCAAGGGAAGAAAAGCAGCAGCGGTGCTGCTATTTGAAAATCTCTTTGCATCCCTTTGCCATTCCACAACATCCTAGTTCTTCTGGAGGTTTTCAATCTATGCTAGCCAAAGGTCCAAAGCCTGGATTCAGACAGTGTCTGTAATTGGCAAGGGCTGCAGAAACCCACTGGTGAGAGTAAAGCGTTGCTGCTCTGTTGGGCTGGCCATGCTTTGTGTCAGAGCTAGGCTGAGTCCTGCCAGGACAGTTGTGTGGTGATCCCTCCTCAGTGAAAATGCTGCCTTTCTCTTCATGGAGCTCATCTTGTGCTTCTTTAATCTCACCTTTTCCTTGAAGACTGAGGAAACAGCTGGTACTGGGCGTGGGCAGGTGACAAGTACACAGGTAGCAAAGCTGTGAACAGAGCAGACACCCTCATGGGGTCAAACACAATGTGTGCTGCCTGGCACTTAACAAAGCTCTCATAATGCTCAGTGTTTTTCAGGTTGGAAAGGAAAATGTCTTTCTGCTTTACCTGCTGTACTGGGTCTGGCTGGGATGTTAACTTTCCCTGCAGCAGCCCATACAGTGCTATGCTCTGCACTTGTAGCTAGACCAGCAGTGGTATCACACTGGTGTTGTGTCTGCTGCTGAGCAGTGCTGGCACAGCATCAGGACTTTCTCTAGCCCTCCTAGGGGATGGGCAAAAAAGTGAGAAACATCACCAGGGCAGCTGACCCAAACCAACCAAAGGGATATTCCATACCATATGATGTCACACTCAGCAATAAAAGGTGGAAAAAGGAGGAAGAAGGGAGGGGTGGGCTCTTGTTGCGAAAATGTCTGTCCTCCTCCCAAACACCGGCTATGTGCGTTGAGGCCCTGCTTCAAGGACGTGGTCAAGCATCGCTCATTTGTGTGAAGTAGAGAGTAATTTTTTTCCCTCTGCACTTCCACATAGCCTTTACTTGTTTTGTTTTGTTATTCCCTTTCTCCCTTCCTCTTCCCCTTTTCCCTTTTTTCCCTTTAGTTGAATTGTTTAATTAATAATAATATTTCCTTGATAATATATTTTTCTCTTTATTAAAATTATCCTTATCTCAACCCATGAGGTTTTTTTTTTCCTTTACTTCTTCCCCTCCTCATCTGAGGAGGGGGAGTGAGAGAGCGGTTGTGGTGTTCAGTTGCCTAACACGGTCAAACCACCACACCTGCACATTTGTGTTTTAAGCTCCCTTCCTCATTTATCTTCCCATCTTTCATAAATCATTAGATAACTGTTAAAAATAGCACAGCTTACTTGGGAGGTGATTAAAAATGAGAAGACTTTATCCCATCACCCTCCTAAAACCCCAAACATTCCCAACAGCATCTGACAGAGAGCCAAACCTCTTATTTATTCCCCAGTGTTTAGCTTGCTGTCTGACAAGGTGCCTCTGTGCCAGCTGCCCTGTGCCAGCACGCAGATGAGTATTGACGGGCTCTCCTCTCTGCCTAAAAATACCAGCGGCTGTGTGACCCTACCGCCCCATTGCCTGGGTACAATTCAGGCAGGAGGAAATTTCCAGCAGGCTCTTGGAGGCATAGCTCATCCTAACACACTGTGATTGACATAAATAATAGAAAGGATAATGTATCTAGGCTGCATTTGTTCCTGGAGTAACTCTGTTGGCTCTAGCGAAGTGAACTTGTGAGGTTGGTGGGCTGGAGGAAATAGTGTTACTGTACGTTGTCATATATAGAGAGGTGATTCTAGTCAGCCAGGATGGTGCAAGGATTCTCAGTCACACCGTTCATGTTCAGGCCCCCTGTTTGAAAGCCTAAAGAGAAATTTTACAGACCCTTGAAGTGGGTCAGCAGCTAGAAGTGCAGGCTGGCATCTTAAGATCTCCATCCTCCATGAAGCTCCATCTGGAGAGCAGCAAACAGAGGAGCTGCCACAGCAAAGGCTCAGGGACAGCCTCCCCTTGCAGCCGTGGAGGTTAATTAGGGCATTGCTGGGGGAGCAGGGAGGATGCGAGAACTCCAGCTGAGTGCCAGCATGGCCCGGGGCAAGGCACATCCGTTCTTTCTGCTTCAGTTTTCCTGTGCTCAGACCAGGGGCCATAACTCGTTTACCTCACAGTCAGGTCCCGGGGTTGGACGCAGGGAGCTGCGTAAAGCATGTAAGTACAAAATTGCACTGGCAGCTTGATTTTGTAATACAGGATATTTCTTACTGCCACTGTGATTTTGTAATGTGGGAGATTTCTTGCTGAATGGCAGGGATGTAGGTGACGAATGCAAACTTAAAGAGAAGGATGTGGGTCCTTTTACACTGGAATCTTACAGTAACAAGGTTGTGTTTCACAGCAAAAGCCATGCTAAAATGAATGAGCTAAGGACAAAGGAACCAGACCTAGAACAGATTTTTTTTTTATGCCTAGGATTAACAGACATGGGATGTGGAGCATATCCCAGTATGAAGGCTCTGAAGGCTAGCTTCCCGCTGAATGCTGGCTGCTGTACATAAACGGATAATGTGTTTCCAGGTATCTTGCATTGTGGTTTTGCTTTTTTTTTTCTTTCTCTTCACAGTATTTTCCCATCACACCACCACCCAGTAACATCTCACTGCAAAGAGGGGCAGAGCTGCCTCCCACCTAGAAGCAGAAGTATTTTGATTTTCTCACTGGGTCTCAGCATTGGCACTGGCTGTTTACAGCGTGTGCTACTTGTTTGCAGAGGGCTTGTGGGGCTGTGCTCCCGTGGTAAGTTGTACTAGGGCTCCATCGGCTCACCTCAGAACAAGCCTGGACTGTGCTGCAAAGCAACATCACACGGCTCTTTTCCAGAGGGACTGGGACTTCCTGTTTTTTGCCTATGACAGCCTTCTTTCTCAACTATGACAGCTACTACCAAACCTAACAAAGTTAATTCCCTGGGACCTTGACCCAGCAAGGCATTAATAGGCTTATACTTGCATGCTTTGAATGAAGGCTGTGTGATTTGAGAGCAGGCAGGACCCCCCCCACAGCCCTCCGAGCACCTCTACTCTCCTGGATGTGGTGTCTGCTCTCCTGGACAACGGCACAGTCCCAGACCTGCAAAGCAGGACTGTGTGTAGAGAACTACAGCCACCACCCGCAGCATGCTGCATTGATCTAGTTTTCTGGCTCGTCCCTATACCTCCCTGCACCTGCTTTAAGAAATTAAAACAACAACAACAAAAAGACTTGTAAAATGTTATTCTAACTATTATGTTTTAACCACCAAAGGAAGAAGAACCTGAGATGAAAGCAAATCCTTTCTTACGGCGTAATGGCTGGTGGTAATGAGAAGCCGTTCTCAGGTAGGATGTGGTCAGCCTGGCTCTCTCTGAGGTCAGTAAAGGAGCAGAAAACGTCACGTCTCTGAAGCAGTCACCTCTGATGATAGCTACTAGTGGTGGCTCTGGGACCCTTCTTAGAAGAACCTCTGGAAAACTAGTAGCTGATGGACTTTGTATTGCAAATTCTGTGCTCCCATCTCCCTGTCCAGGCTTGGCTTAGTAAAGACATACGCACTGAAAAAGTCTCCTCTCAGACCTGTGCATATTGCATATTCAGCATCAGTCTGGTGAACAAAATTTCCCTGGTATCAAGAGAAATCTTAGCACAGAATGAGTTTAGAGCTTCCTAAGCACCATAAGAGAACCACAGTAGGTAGCCAAGGTGAGAAATCTCATCCTCACATCTCTCTTATTCACGCTGTGAAAGTGTTTATGATAAACTTGGTTAAAATACTTTGTGAAATGTTAACTAGTGGGGATGCAGCATCTCCTCCTAATAGCTTTTGAATGTGTGTGCCAAATTCAGCACTGACAGGGAGATCGTGGTTTAGTGATGAATGTTGTGTGAAGAGGCAGCACGCAAAAGAGACAGACTGTTGGGGCTCTCACAGGCACTGAAGGGCTCCAGCTTTAGTCCAGGTGCCATTAAAAACTAGATAATTCACTTAAATGGCATAGTCAACAAAGACTCAAAGTGTGTGAGAGCTTCATTTGGAGCTCATGCTGCAGGAACTGCCCTTCAGTCAGTGGCTCTCCTCACGTGTGAGTTCTCTGATACAAGCAGCCTCAGTTTGCTGAAGCCAGTCACTGGGCACCAGCCCAAGGAAACCAGGCTGCACAGTTCTGGGACTTCTGAAATTACTTGCCTTATTCTGTGATGGACGAGAATGTGGCAGTCTCTTCTTTCCCATTACGATGTGCCCGATCATCTTGTCTCATTGTGCAAAAGGTAAAACTCCCATCATTATATAATGAAAATGAATCCCAGGCCTTGATCCTGTAATTCTTTTTTGAACATTTAAGTGATAATAAAGTCTTTCTCCCTAACGTTTCAATACCTCATCTTCAGAAACCCCTCAAACAAAGCAATTTTTAGCAGGTCACATCCTAGCAGGAGGAGTTCTAGTCTAGTCCACTGGTAATCAGTACAGTGCTTTTCAAGTGGAGTTACAGGGGTGCGCGCATCAGTGTTTGGCTTCAGATTAAAAAGTTTAGGAGCACTTGGACTTAGATTTTGGCTTGTTCCACTAGATCCGTGGGATCCAACATGAAATCTGGAGCTAGGCTTTCCAAGCGCTCAGGCAGTGAAACCTGGGAATCTGATACTAGCTACATCTAAGATCTGCCACTGGTCACAGACATTTGCCAGTAAGTGGCCTTTGTTGCTTTTCAGTACAGATATTTCAAAGTCTAGCAGTCATTCTGCAGCAGGCATGCACATGGATTAGAAGCAAATTATTTACTATAACCTCATGATTATAACAGACCAATAGCCTAAAATGTGTCTTCTAATCCCAGGAGAAGCTCATCCTAAGTTATCTTTCTGCAGAACCTGACCAAATGTCATCAGCTGCTCCTGTGCTCTGTATAAGCTGTGATTTATTTCTGAGCAGTCAGATAACATGTTTCTTGCTTTCATTTTCAGTTCTCTCTGGCTTGCAGCTCAATATCAAGCCTCACTTAAAAATGCCATTCCTTTTGTATGCATACCAGGGCTTAATTTCAATTTCCACAGAAAGCCGGCAGTAAAACTCCTCTAATAAACAAAGCATAAGCAGACCCAAGAAATACCTCTCATGCCTCCACCCAACTAGCTGACTTCATTTTCCATGTCACAAGTTTAAGTAACTATAAACTCTGTTGACTTTCACAGGTTTTGGACTGTTACCGCTACAGAAATAAAGAAGTCCATACACAGATTTATGTCTTTTGAAAAAAAAAATATTTTTTCCTTAGATTGCACATTCAAAACTTGAGCTGCACACTGCACAGTACAGAAACAGCAGTTAGCCGATACAATTACCACCGTGTAGATGGGTTTTGATTAGTTTGGCTGTAGCCCCAAGGTGTCAGACTCATTTGGAAGCATAGACCCGAGGTGTAATTGCAGTGGCCAAGGCGTCTCTCCTGGGCTGTAAAAATGTTCTGAGTCTGCACTGGAAATGCCACATCAGAGGGTGGAATGCAGTGGACTTTCAGGGAAAAAATACTGTTCTACTGTTCCAGTTAGTGGCCGTGGCTGCTCATTTGCCCATCAGATTATGCATTTGATTTACGTTATGCATTCTTTACAGTTCTCAGCTCTTCCCCTTACTCTCTGCTGAATGGATCAAGCAGTGAACTTCAGTGCAATGAAGCAGGGAGCACAGGCCTTTGCATCAGCGCTGGCAGGCTTTCTCTGCAGCCCCGAAGGCTACAAACTAGATGAAATCTTGGCTACACAGAAAGTTAGTGCAAGTTTTATCCCAATTCCAGTGCTGCCAGGGAGAGAGAGAGATTTTATGCAGGATGTAGTTGGGCCACTGGGCATCTCTTTTCCAGGTCTTCGATGCTACAAGGGCATAGGTGGAGCACTGCAGTACAAACAACACATGCACACAACTGTATTTTTATGACGGACCCTGTCTGGTGTTACCGTAGGACAGCAGGATTGCTTCCACTGTTCAAACTGATTGTAGTTTTGAGGACAAGGGTGCAGTGACAGGCTCCTAGCTGGAAACAGTAATGCTGCTGTCCTTCCCAGAGTTGTGCATGTTTTATATTTGGGTGTTAATTGGTGCTTTTCGCCAACAGACATGCTTTACTTTAATAACAGCTCAAACGAATAAATAAATAAAACAGTATCTTGTGCTTTGTTAGCATATTTCGTCCAGAGTCTTCAGAAGCGTTTTGCCAAGCCAAGTGTTACTATTTCCTGCGAGTCACAGCCGTCCCAAGAGCCTGACTCTGCTTCCTTTTATATCAACAGGAGCAGGGCCAGCCCTCAAGGACTTGCCTAGTGTAACACAGTGAGCCGACGACTGACTGAGCAAACATAACTCAGGTGCCCTAATTCCTACTTATCACGCTGCCTGCCCTCAACAGCACCAGTTGCTCTGTGATTCAAAGAGAGCGAGTTCCATCAAAGTGAAAGAAATCCCTACTTGCTTCATTCCCAGTGCTGCTTTTATGTCTCCATCCTTGCAGGGCACCAGGGTGTGCTTGGTTTACTGCTGTTGTTGCTGGTCGTTTAACACCTTCTTCAAGCCTTCTGAGAGGTAAGTGATCTGTGCACGCAGAACCACATTCCTGTGTCATACGTCAACCTTCTTTGGGTTTTCTCATCCCCTGTGTTGTATGTCAGAGACATCTGCAAATGAGAACCTGGCTCTTCTTGCTGCTTCTCCCCCTTGCTCTGGGTTTGATACTATCACTGCAACAACCCAGCAGGGCGTCACGGATGGTGGAGCACAGCGCTGGCAGTGCCCAGGGACAGAAAAAAGCAGCAGAAAGTGCCTGGTTTGGATGTGTGTTTGTAACGGCAACCCAGCAGAGTAAATGTGGAAAACGGGAACAGAACACTGACTTGAACGCTCTCCATGGGGCTTTTCACATTTCCAGTGCATTAATGTCAGAAGGACTCATTTCCCCATGAATAGGATTGAGTTACAGTTGTAAAAATGCCGTGATCCTCATCTAAGAGGATCCATAATTTACACTCATTTGTGCATCGACTCTTTCTTGTGCCCTAAAATAAGCATGTAACTGTTAGCACCAGTGGACAGACAGAAGCTGCCCTGCTCAGTAGACAATGATAAGAGCTGGATGAACATTTTAAGCCACTCGTGCAACCTTTAGGTTGGAAGAGACATCTGGGGCACACCTTGTCCAGCATCCTGCTCTAAGATGACCAACTGGATCTCATTGAGTTTTGAGAATTTTGAGTTTTTTCTCCAACCATGGAGATTCCTCAACCCCGCTATGCAATCTGTCCATAGATTTCCATTTTAAAATGATCTGCAAGGCCAGCTTCCACAGATTCGTTAATTTTTATATCTTAATGAACAAATGGGTTGTGCCTATCAGATTGTGGATTGCCTAAAAACTTCCCCCCGAAAGAGGAAATTCTACAGACCTTTGTAAGGGACCCTTGGAAATGAGGGGTGAGGATACTGGGGAGGGGCCACAGCTGCACATAGCAAAAGTGAAACTGTGGTGTTTGTGAGCACCCTTAACAGTTTCTGCCCAGCTCTGATCATAATGTCTACTTAGAAGGTGTTATGAAATCTTGACCCATGCATTCTTCCCCCCCCCATGTCTGGTATCAGCAGGCGCACCCAGGGACACATGGACTTCTCCAGTACAGCTGTCCGTACCTTCATGGTGTGCAGTGGCTTTGAAAATGCAATCCCGTACCTTAAATCAGCTGAATGTCACTCGAACCAGAATCAGCAGGGCTGGTTTTGGTTCTTTGTCAGTAGGCTCTAATGGTAGCCTGTAGTCTCTGTTGTCTGTTTTTGCAACTAAAAATAGTGCAGCTGTTGTCAGCTCCAGTTAAGACAATCAATCAGTAACTCACAGGTTTCACACAAACTTCTTCTGTAGCCCTCTGGGAAAACATGTGCTTGTGGGGCAGAGGATGCAACAGCTCTTTTGCCCCTGTACAGATGATGGAGGTTGGTCCTTAAAACACACCCAGAACAAAAACATGTTTTAAAAAGTATGTGAAATAGCTGCCACGTTTTTGTGCGGTACCCTGCTCCTCCAAAATAACAAATCAGTTTTTTTTGTTTGTTTTTTGTTTTGTTTAAATGTTAATGCACAGGAGCTTTCTGATACGTTATGATGGACAACTGGTAACATATCTCTACTCATCCACAAAAAGGTCTTTCACTTCTTATCCAGGCTGGCATGCAGTTCTGCTTCAAAGGCCATCTTGTCAAAGGTGCGCATGTTGGTCTCTTCCCGTACCTTTTCCCGGACGTGGAAGGATGCCCGAGCTACAGACCTGGCGTTTTCTAAGACGGTCTTCCTCTCCTTGAAGATCTGCTCGCTCCTCTCCAGTTTCCTCTCTATAGAAAGGAGGATCTCCCTGCGCCGTAAGTCCTCGTACTGTTCCACCTTTTGTTTGTTCATCTTCTGCACCTTCTCCTTCTCCAGACGGCTCAAGACCACCTTGCGGGCTTTTTCCTGGACCACCTCTTCAGCCACCTGGGCAGCATGCTGGAGCTTCCTCTCTGTCTCTTTCGCCAGGGCCTGCAAGTGCTCCTTCTGCTCTCTTTCCTTCTTCTCTGCTGCCAGCTTGGCTCTCTGGATCTGCATGTCCTCCCGCCTGGCCTTCTCCCTCAGCTCCTGGTTCCTCTTCTCCATTAGCTGCTCATAGTTCTCCTGAGCCTTGGTCAAACTCATCTCCAGGGAGGCCTTCAACATTTCCTTCTCTTCTGCCTCTTGCTTGGCCAGTTCCTTGAGCAAGGCCTCGTGCTTCAGTTTCTCTGCCTGGCTGAGCTGTTTCCTTTCCTTCTGCAGCTGCGCTTCTTTCCTCAGCCTCTTCTGTGCGGCTGTGGACAGCTTCTCTTGCAGGAGCTGCTCCTCTCGCTCCCGGTGCTCCTTCTTGTCCTCCTCCTTCGCCTTCAGATTGTGCTCTTGGTGGAGCTTCTTCTGCTTGTCCTCCCGGATGGCCTTCTCCAGCTTCTCCCTCCGCAGCCGCTCCTGCTTCTCCGCTTGCTCCCGCCACCTCTCCTCGCACACCTGCCGCTGCTTCTGCTTCAGCAGGGCGGCCTCCTGCTGCTCCTGGCTCAGCTTTCCCCGCCGCTTCTCCACCTGGCTCTCCCATATCCGCTGGCCCTGCAGGAGGGCCTTCTGCTTCTCCTTCTCCTCCTGCTCCTTCCGCTGCTCTGCCAGGCGCCGCTGGCTGTCCCACTGCAGGTGGGCTGCCTGCCGCTGCTCCCGCAGGAGGCTGGCCTCCTGGTGCTTGGCGATCATCAGCGCCGCGATCTTCTTGTCCCTCTCGGGCACCTCCGAGAGACCCTTCCTCCTCTTCACCTCCTTCACGATCCTCTCCACCCTCTGGGCCGTCTGCGGCGAGTGGCTGAGGTCGCCCAGGCTGAAGCTGCGCCCCAGCAGGGAGCCATCGGCCACGCGGCCCCGTCCGCGCCCCTTGCCCCCTTGCCCCCTCAGGCTCTCCCCGCTGTAGGAGGACGAGGCCCCCGACTCTGAGGAGGTCTTGCCCCAGCTGCCCTCCCGGCGCTTCTGCAGCGAGTCCAGCGAGTGGCTCTTGGCCTTGGCGCCTCCCGATGCCCCGGCCTTCCCCCCGGGACGGGGTCCGGTGGTGGCAGCGGCGGCGGTGGTGGCGGTGGTGGCAGCAGCGGTGGCAGCCCGGGGCGTGAGGCGGGCGGCGGGCGAGGGCGGCAGGCTGCCGAGGGGCGCGAGGATGCGCCGCTTCTCCTCACGGATGATCCTCTCCCGTTCCTCCCGGCACTGCTGCAGCTTGCGGCGGCGCTCCCGCTCGTAGGCCTCGTAGAGGCCGGCGGCCACCCGCATGGAGCGCCCGGGGGCTTCCCGCAGCAGCTCGCCCAGCGCCCGCGGCAGCAGCTCCACCGGCCGCACGGCGCAGCGGGCGCAGGCCTCCAGCGAGCGCGGGCTGGTCAGCACGTAGCGGCTGCCCTCCGCCGCCGCACAGTCAAAGTTGTAGAGGTCCAGGTGCAGCAGCGGGGACTGCTCCCCGGGACGGGATGCCTCCCCGGGGGCCGCTGCTGCTGCCGCCCCGCCGGGCACTGGGCATGGCTGCGGAGGGGGCTCCGCTGGTGGCTCCACCATGGCTGGGCCTGCGAGGGAGAAAGCGGTGGTGGGTGAGCCCGCGGCCCCCTTTGTCCCCCCGCCATGGCGCCAGGGATGGAGGGGATGGGGGAGGGCAAGGGGATGGGGACGGTGACCGGAGTGGGGATGCTGCGGTGTGCGGGGGTGTTCGGGAGCCATGCAGGGGGGTGGCCAGAGTGCATGGGCTGGGGGTGCTGGGGGTCACAGGTGCGTGCTATGGTCAGGACCCCCCACCCCACCCCACCCGGGCTCCCGTGGGCTGCGTGGTGATGGACGGGGGCGGTGGGGGAGAGGGGCTGGGCTGCGGGCAGGGCACTTTGTTCGGGGCGGGGGGAGGCTGAGCTGCGGGTGGGGGTCTTCGGGGAGGGGGTACCGGGGGGTGCCCGTGCGGCTGCTGGGGGGCTTCGGAGGGTCCCCGCGGCGCAGGACGGAGCCCCCGGGGCCGGGCGCGGCACTCACCGGGCGGGCAGCCCCGCGCTTTGTCTCGGCGGCGGGGATCAGGTGGCCGGCGCTGGCGATGGTGGCGATGGTGGCGGTGGCGGCGGCTCCTCCATGGCAGCCGCGGGGCGGCGGCGGGCCCGGTGGCCGCCCGCAGGCTGCCCGTCCCGCGCCGCCCGCCGCAGCCCCGCCGAGCCGCGCTCCCCCCCGCACGGGGGCGGGCACCGGGGGGACCCGCCCCGAAGCCCCCGGCCGGGGCTGTCCCCTCGCGGCCCCCCACGCCCTGCAGGGGTTGTCCTTCGGGCGCCCTCCGGCAGTCCCCTTGGGAGCGGCGCTCCCGGGGATGCGCCCCCGGTTTGTGCCAGGCCCCCCGCGTTTGCTGCCGGTGTAAGCAAGGGCAAGGGGGTGCCGGAAAGGAGGGGGCAGCGCGCTGTTACAGATGGCAAACAGGGCCCCAGGGGACGAAGGTGCCTGCCTTGGGGCACTTAGGGGATCGGTGTCAGAGCTGGGGCGGAAGGCGCATTGCTCAAATTTCGGCGCAAAGCAGCCTGCAGCCACGACCCCCTGCCCTGTAGTGCTACCGCAAGCTACTGCTCGCTGCAGGGATGTGCCAGGACCGAGACGGAGGGCACCAGAGCGGTGCCGGAGGCAGTACAGCACCCATTGGAGCAGGCTGCTTGCGGTTATTTGAGATCTGCTCTTCCTACAGGCATCCGGGGCTCAGTGGAGGTAGAAATACCGCTCAGCACAGAGGGCATCGTCGCAGGCTGCGGAGCTGCAGAGCATCTGTGCCACACAGTGGAGCAACTCGTTTTGTCAGGCAGAGGACAGCAGCAGCAAATGCACGTTAGTCACTGTGTTACCACTTCAGTGCTTTTCAGCAATCCGTCATGTAACTGCTAAGACGCAGCTTAAGCTTTGTTTCAATAAGGAAGGATGAGGCACTCATCAAGGGGCTTCCAGGATGGCCCAGGGGAAGGATAGAGAGCGACAGAAAGTCCCAGGAAAGGGCTACAGAGTCCTTGTGAGAAAGCTGAGAGCTGCAGGCCAGTGGTGGTTTCATACTGTGTGGGCAAAGACTTTGAATCGCGCTCATCCCCAGTACCGATGGGGACACACAGTGATGATACATCTGCAGTGAGTGGGCAAACTCCATATTGACTTATCTAATTTCATTCATTCATCATCATCATAGTCTGCAGGGGATGGTTATAAAGCTTGGTGATTAGTTATGTGAAAACTCCTCAGGCCAGGCAAGAGCTTTCTGCTGTCTGAAGAGCCCAGCCCACTGGCCGATGGCACTAACCATTAGCAGTAGCTGCAGCATGATTGCTGTCGAGCCATGGCTGTGTTCCCTCTTTATGGAAAATATTGAGCTGGTAAATGTGCGTGCCAGGTAAGGTGAGGGTTTCTTGGGGCTTTTGGCAGGTTGCTGTTTCAGCTTGCAGCGAGGCTGCAGTTGGGCCTTGATCTTCCAGGTTTCCTTGTGGGTCTTTAGGATTCCCCTAAGTGGTCTCCTAAATGCAACGGGAAGGGAGGTTATCAGAAAGCTTGAGAACCAGGCAGGTACGACTTTAGGAGACATTAACACACGCTGTCAGAGTCATCTCCCCATCTCATCAGGATAAGGGAGACTTGGGATGGGGCAGGAGGAGACCCCTGGAGGAGCTGTAGAGGATCACTGCTAATGAGTCATTTTCCCTTACGTGCTTATAAACCCTATTTTTCTTTTGTTTGGAAATGAGAGAAATCTATGCATGCAGGCTGAGCAGTGCTGTAAGGTTAGCCTCCTGCTTTAATAAACAATTTCCTCCTTTGCATTGCTGTTAATGATAGCAAGAGATGCAGGGCAGTGGAAAATCGTGACTACAGATAGTGGAGGTGGAAATATTTATATCACACTGACAAATTCTTCTGTATGCTCTTCATTGCACATGTACAAATTAATCTTTTCCAGTCCAGCTTTAAAACTGCCTATACCTGGGTTTTCCCCCAATCTCCTTGGGAGAGCTATTTCACAACCTACGAGAGCTCTTTGGTAAACTGCTATTAGCTACTTCATGCTTCCGTTTTTCCTCTTTTTTCATTTTATCTTCTCTTGTAAGTAATTTGCCTTTTTTTTTTTGGCTAAACACCTCTCTCCTGCTTGGGTTTGTGCCTTACAAATGTTTGTAAACCGTTTCCATATCCCTCAGAGCCAAGGAAAACATATCCTCGCTGTGAACCGATTCCCCGCGGTTGTGCAACCAGCTATCGCCTTTCTTCTGAGCGCCTGCCAGCGCGTCAGGCCCTCCTGGCCACTGCTGCCAGGGGGCTCCTGCCGAGCAGCTGTGTACGCAGCCCTGGTGCCAGTGCGTTGCCTTTCTCCTTCTCATGTCTCCCCTTCTCTAATTTGCTAGCTCTCCTAAGGCTCGCTCAGCACATTTGGACTGTTCCCCCCTCTGCCACAGGGATATTAACTGGTGATTTTTTTCCTCCTTGCTAACTAGCTTTTGTTTTCCACATTGACTCCTGTCTCCATCTGGTTTGCAATTTCTGCTTTCTCTTTCTCGTGTTGTTTAAACCGTTGCTGGGAGGACCCTGACCTAGCTATTGTGCAGCCACTCCAGCTCTCACCCTGCTCTCTCCCATTCAGACCTCTCTTGGTTTTGCACCAGATCATTCCTGCTCCTTCCTGAGCCCTGGGGATGGGGGAAGGTGACAGCCCCGGGGAGCAGAGTGTAAGAAGCGTGGGGGCAGCTCCTGCACCACTCCCAGAGACAGCAGGGTGTCTGCAGCACAGCCTTCCTCTGTCAGCTGGAAGCTTTACATACCAATTCAAGACCTTCATGAGGCAGTGAGTCTAGGTCTTACCAGTCCCCATCCCGATAACACATTTGGTGCCTTCCCTCTAAACAGTCCCTTGCCACTTGCCATCACCCTTTCCTTACAGTCCTACAGCCTGCCCCACCTGAGTCATTTTGCAGCCCTGCTCTAAGCTTATGGTGAGCATAAAGTCCCGTGAGACTTGTTTGGTAGCCAGGGACTGAAAGTCAACATGCCACAATGCTTGTGTGTCAACCTGACAACAGCCAAGGTTCTCCTCCGGGAGATTTCAGCCCCATCTCCTTTTATCCTCTCCCGTGCTAGGCCTCTTGTTTTGTCACTCCCTGCTTCTGCTTTGCTTGCAGACGTGGCAGAGCCGGGCTTTCCTCTCCTCTGCAGGAGGCAGGATGGGTGTTTGCTTTCCTCCTGTTCCACAGACTGCCTGCCCACACGAAGCCTCCCTCCTGCCCTGGGTGGCAGGCACTTTTCTGCAGCCCCCCGCCAGGCTCTTGCAAACCAACAGCCTCAAGCCGGGGAAACATCCCGACTGCTCGTAGCCCAGAGGCCCTGCTTCGTGCTGTCATCTGTGGCTGGCCCTCAGCCACAGAATGTGTCCCTAGGGAAATGGAGCCTCTGGCTGGGCAGATGCACAGAACAGGGACGCAGAAAAGAGATGGGGCATGAGGGGGTAGCTGGAGACAGTGACATATGGTGGGACGCAGTGCGGGGCCACCGCCAGCAGCTAAATGTTTGGCAGCCACTGGGGACAGACTTGTATTACAAATACAATGTCTTTCCCTGTAATGTGAAGCTGGAGTCTAAGACTAGCACATAAGCTGTGCTGATGGTGAGTTGTTAATAGCATTCATCTTGTTGGGTAATGCTACAATGTGCTGTTTGGCATTTCATCTCTGCTCCAGAAAGCATCTTACCGAGCATCTTACTGGTGCTTCTTGGGGACGTGCCGAGCAGCTGCCTACCTGGCTTTGTGCAGGTTGGGCACACCTGCAGTACTCTTTGTATTTGGTACAACCCATGCAGCTACCTGGGCCGCGTGAAAAAATATGGTAGGCTGCCAGACAGAATTTTGAAAATGCAGGAAAAAACTTTGTCACTGCATATTTCCATGGAAACAAGTATAGCTGTGGGAGTAGGTTTTGTTTGCTTTTGGGGATATTCCACTGCCAGTGGCTATTTTTGGAGAAATTGGAATACTGGCGTGTTTTGGACCAAACCACATTGGAGATGATGATGCTGACCCTTGTGCATCCAGTTCTCCTGGTCAGGCTCAGCTTGTTGTGGAGAGCTCACACTCATGAGGGCGTTATGGTGTGCTTGCACATAGTGAATCACGAAGGATAGATTTTCCCCAAGGTCATAGAGCAGACTGGAGGTGTGGCAAACTGCTTGATATACGATGAATCACTCAGAAATTAGTGTGAGGACGTCTTAAGGTCTGTGTTATGTGAGAGGTCAGAGTGCACCACTGGAGTCCCTACAGAAATTATGTGGTTTGCTTTTTTATTAAAGAAAAGGCAAACTTTTCTGCTGAGTTTTATTAATTTTAATGTTCACCAAAATCCAGTTTGGACAGACCTCATTGTACCATGTGCAGAAATATCCATACTGTAGGCGCGGCTGTAGCGTGGCACTTGGTTTTGGGCAGGGAATGCATTTGTGGCAGTGGTGTTCAGCACCTAGTGCAAGGGGTTTCTGATCCCCAACTGGGGTCCTACCACTATTGTAACCCCATTATTGTTTAGATTAGTAGCAAGCATTGACCCCAAACTGTCTCTAATAAGCATAAGCTCTTGAGTATAAAATCAACAGCAATAATGCATGTTAACTCCAGTTACATTTTCAAGCTGAAGCTGAAATGCAATTACATTCCATTCATTTAATTGAAAACTGTTGTTTTCGAGCAAATGATCAGTCTTCCACACTGTCTCAGTTTCTAAGCTGTGCTATTTATTCTAGCACAGCCTGGAAATCACAACATGAAACTATTGAAGAACAGTGAAATATGACATTGCTGGTGGCATTCTTCAGGGGGAGCAAAATGCTAAGTGTAATCAAAGAGAATAAACTGTTAGATTAAGACTGGAGATTTTAAATTGTTTTACTTTTAATTAATCTCAGGTGTTTAATAGCCCAATACCAAATGATTCTTTCTCTTCCCATGTGATTTCTACCTTGACCATGGCACAGATTTTATTGATTAGGTATATTTCTCTCATATCTCCAGGGCAACTGCAAAAATATTCCTTCCCTCCTCCTTCCCCTTACAGAAGCCACCACCAAAACATAATTTTCCATGGTATAGTATTTAATGTCCCCATCTAAATATGAGCTAATCATGCATTCCTAGACTAGTCTTGCCTAATGGTGCATTGCCAAGGAGCTCGGAGGCAGCAGGATGAGATTTGCCACTTGCTGCTGCTCTCATCTGGGAGTGGAGGGCGGCAGGGTCAGGAGTTGGGAGCTGGCCCCTTCCTTGCTTGGCTAGGTGTATAGCCACGCATATGGAGTGTTCAGGGGCTGCACTCAGCCTGCATGGATGGAAATTACGGCCTGAGGAGAAAGGCAAAGAAGTGTTAAGCCTGTGATGCCTGCCTGCAGAATTCAGGAGAAAGGAAAGAAAAATATCACACTCAAAGGGGCAGAGTGATCACACATGGGCAGTCACATCACATGCCCAGAGATGCCGTTGCCCAGGGCAAAGCTGCCCCTGCTGATAAAACACTGGTTAATGAGAACCAGAGCTACCAAGTCTTCCTTGACTACAGCCAAAATAGCACTGAGGGGTAAACTCCATCAGCAGTACTTCTGGTTAATTACAGACTGATGTCTGCAACTGAAGTCTGCTACTTGTAATGATAGGATTACTTTTAATCCCCTCAAAATTATGCCTATATCTGTATGATTAGACTTACTAGATAAACTCCATTACTGCCCTGCTGCAAGGGCTGTAACTCCCAGCTCTTTGGGCATCAGAGAGCATCCACCCCAGCCTCCCACCAGTTCCAGTGCAGTGCCAGTCCTGCCACCTGAGTCTCACATCACCAAAAGCTCCTGGGGAAAGGAGACCATTCCACCTGAAAAGTGAGAGACTGCAACAGCACACAGTGCCAAATAGATTTTTCTTTTCTGTTGGACCGGTGTCTGGGAATAAAGCCAGCTGGAAGACCTTCGGAAGGAAATCTTCCTAACTCTGACCATACTTGCAATCAGTTTTTATGCCAGATTTAGTCTCAGGAAATACGAAAATCAGTGGACGGTTGTTTTAATATACAGCTTTGCAGCTTAAAAAGTGCTGAGTTTTTATTGAAAGAAAATGAAGATCTACTGCTTACTTAAGGTATATAGAGTCACTATATTTAGCCAAACAACGCAAGGTCATATGGAAAGAACAGATCAGAAGCCAAGAAGTTAACAAATGTCCCATAACAAAAATCTACTCTGTAACAGAAAAATATTTACAACTATTTTTCATTTTGAAGAAGAATAAGTCAACAGATGTTGACTTTTTAATTATAGTTTTTGATGAAAGGAGAACCTGTGAGTAAATTGGGCTGCTTTTCACAAGAGAACCTGAATGCATAGTTCTTACTGTAGAGCAAGAAGGGTTTAGGATGATGGGTAGTAGACAGGGACAGATTCAGTGCTTTGCTTTGTCACTCTGCCTAAATAAACAGTATGACTGAATATCTTTGGGGATCTGGGCCTCCCTCTTCCATCTGCAAGTAGGAATAATAGCACCTTCCCTAAGAGGTGCATAGCCAAAGCGATAGTGAAGCTGCCTGTTACATATATTAGGTACATTTGGCAGTGGGATCTCAAATGGGTGGACGTTAATTTAAATTAATCACAGGAATTTACACTGAAGGGGATCTTCTCCTTCACCTTCTTTGAAACAGGGTCCTACAGACAAGTAGAAGGGATCTAGCACATAGGCAATAACTACAAAAATTAGCCTCTCTTGCTGGAAATACCAGTGCTATTGAATGGATTGTAGAGGGGGTAGGAGGGATATTTTCAAGAAGAGTTTTGTAGTGTTGGTATTTCACCTACATGTGTATCTCGGTCAGACTCTGCAGTTTCTCTGCCTACACCAAGTTTCAGTGGACTCAGTATTAGGTTTGTGATACCATTTTTTCCTCACTCATGTGTTCTCTCAGGGTATTGTAGGGATAGGATTCATGAGATGGTGCCAAATGAGCTGGTACAGGCCCATGAACGCTGTGTGTTATTC
The DNA here is from genome assembly GCA_011075105.1 of Heteronetta atricapilla. Lineage (NCBI taxonomy): Eukaryota > Metazoa > Chordata > Aves > Anseriformes > Anatidae > Heteronetta > Heteronetta atricapilla. The sequence continues at coordinate 27,941,104 of CM021735.1, forward strand.
TGGCATTAGGAAATCCTGCAGTCAAACTCTGGTGTCGAGAAAAATTAAATCAAGTTTGAGATGGCGGAGGTAGTTAGATGATCAAAGAACCAATAGGCTAGTCTTAGAACAGTGTCCTGTTAGTGTCCTAACAGAGATCTTTGAAAAAAGAACTCTGAAAATGAAATCTGAGGCAGGATGTGGTAGATCTTTAAAAATCCACAGGGGAACAGACAACTTGTTCATGCAGTGCCCTTAATGCACCCCGCATTTTGCCGTGCTAACCCAGAGGCATGTCACAGCCACCCTCAGAAATGCAGGCTCGGAAGAAGCTGCTGCTCTGAAAGCTGGCGTGGTTTGGTTGTTGACTTCAATGCGAACAAGACCTACAGGAAACTCCCTTTTCCTTGCTCTGAACATTTAGCCCTTAAGTGAAGTGGAATTAATACCATTGTGCTGAGTGGCTTGAATCTAGCACAACTGGAGCAGAAGTCAATTTGCTGTATTTGAAAGAAAATTAATTAAGGCCTCGTTTGTTTCCCTCAGAGAAAAAAGCTCTGGGTAGTTTCCAGGAGAGGATTTTCTTCCAGGCTCCTTCGGTTCAGGCCTCCCTGTACATGACGAGCGTTGCGTGGCTCCAAGCCCCACGTCCCCAGGGGCTCTGGGGCTGCGCGCCGGGCCTTGCTGCAGCACCCTCCTGGACGTGACCTTCTCTGTTTTGCATCCTTTCTGAGCAGCTGGAGTGCCTGCCCTGAGCATTAAGAAACGAGCTGCGCCCTGCTGAACATGAAGACAGTCTGTAGGCTCCATCACGGGATCCAGGCCGTGCTTCCCCCTCCCGGGCACGGGCTGGGGCTGCCAGTGGGACCGTGACTGCTGGCCCAGGCATGAGCTCCTGCTTCAATCGCTGTGACCTGCCCGTGGTGTCGGCTGCCCATGGGTTTCACGTGCTTGGCTAGTGAAAGCGAAGCGCTTTGGGAAAAGTGCCTCCTGTTCTCCGCATGGTGCAGCTCAGAGCCCTGGGCGCTCATCGGCCACCTGGCTGCCTGGCACCGTGCTGCCTAGGCTGGTATTGAGCTGTGGGTGTGAGGGGGCTGCCGGGAGACATGGGCCTTTCCCCAAGGCCAGGGGCAGGTGCTTCCTGTTGAGTTCCTCTGAAGCATCAGCTGCTGGCTGAAAAAAATGCCTTTACTATGGTCAGACACTGGAACAGGCTTCCTGGTGAGGTGCTTGATGCCCCGGGCATGCCAGTGGCCAAGAGGTGTTTGGACAATGCCCTCAGTAATGTGCTTCAACTTCTGGGTAGCCCTGAAGTGGTCAAGCAGCTGGACTTGATGATCTTTGAAGGTCCCTTCCAAGTTAACGTCTCTGTTCTATTCTCAACAATCTTCCTTAATGAAATTGACATTATCCTTCAGTGCAGCCATGGTTTACCTTACCCACCCTATAGCGGTGCCTGTGGATTTCCAAGCACTCTGCACCTGGCTGTAATGTAATTTTGAAGGTCCCTTCCAACCAAACTCTTCTATTGTTTATTCTATTCTTCTATTCTATTCTATTCTATTCTATTCTATTCTATTCTATTCTATTCTATTAAATTCTATTAAATTCTACTCTACTCTGTTTTGTTATAGTCCATTCTATTCCATTCCATTCTGTTCTAATTCTATTCTGTTCTAATTCTATTCTGTTCCATTCTATTCTATTCTATTCTATTCTATTCTATTCTATTCTATTCTAT
>CM021735.1:27943223-27974199 GCA_011075105.1 Heteronetta atricapilla
GGCGCGCGGCGGCGCGCGCCGGCGGGGCGGGACCTGGCGGTGGCGGCGGCGTCGTGGTCGCGGGTCGGCGGCTCCGGGACGCGCGGCCGCCCTGCTCCAGCCCCAGCCCCAGCCCCACGGCCTCCGCCGCGGCCCCGCCGCCCCTCGGCAGCGCCCGGTGAGCGGGGCCGGGACAGGGACCGGGACCGGGACCGGGACCGGGACCGGTGGCCGCGCTTCCTTGCGAGGCGGGAGCTGAGAGGTGGGGACGCGCGGTTCGTCGCGGCTGGGTTTCACCGCGGAAGTTCGCTGCGGAACCGGGCACGGAGGGGAGGGTCTTCGCGGTGCCCCGTGGCCGCCGGTGCCCCGCGGGCGGTTATGTAACGGTGCCGCTGGCGGCAGCCGCCCGCCGGGCTGTCACCGGTCGCCCCCCAGCGCGCTGGGTGCGGGGCAGTCCCCGGGAGAACAATGGGGGGGGCGAAAGTTTTTAACGGGAGGCTTCCACCCCCTTAATCTGGCGTGCGCTCAGCGCCTGGATCTCCTCCAGAGCCTGTGCCCTCCTCCGGTGTGCGCCTCGTCCTCCCCTCCTAGGCTGCGCTGCAGACAGCAGGCACCGGCTGCATCCTGCGTCAGAGCTGCGAGGACGCTGCCTCCCCTCCAGTAACCGCTCTTGCGCTTCCCTTCTTTTGTTCTTTCCCGTTTCCTTGCCCGTTTCCCCCTCTGAGCAGAAGCGATCTCGCGGCAGACCCCGGAGGTGGTGGGAGAGGGGACTCTCCCCGGCGTGCGCCTCGAGTTCGGACTTGCCCGGGCGCATCAAAGGCGGGCAGAGCGCCCCGGCACAGAGCGGGCTGCGCGCTGAGCGCCAGGGCTGCGAGCAAGCAGCGCTGCTTTTGTGCCTGCGGTTCCTCGCTGATTTTTGTCCCCCACCTCCTCCTCAGGTGTCTCGTCGGAAACCTCTTTGCATACCCGACTGCGTTTCTTCGATTCGTGCCACGCTGTGTTTGTCTCTGTTCCTGTGCAGAGATGATAATTCTGCCCAGCATCGTAATCGGGCGGCCAGTTGTGGCACTGGCACTCACTCCTGTCTTTTTATAACTTGCGCGTTGCTCCTGGTGAGGGTTTTGTGAGCAGAGCTTCGAGAAGAAAATAAACTTCTTTCTCGTTCCGAGACCCATCTGCCCTCGGCAATCCGCTCGTCCTGTTACATAAACGAGTGTTTTACGGAGCGGCAGAGAAGGGAGTGCTGCTGGAAGGAGGAAGGTATGTTTCTTTAAGGGGGAGTTGGAATGAACGAAATGTGCCTGGAAGACCTGTAACGTAATCTGGCTGCCTTTTTCTGGCCGGCTTTTAAAGCCGACGGTGGCTGTCATCACTTTGTGGCATTGCACCTCCTCGCAGAGCAAAGGAGCACATGACAGCGAAGCCACAACCTCATCCTGGAGCAGTCCCTGCAAAAACCCGGTTGCCCTCGTGCTGCTGCTTTCAAAGGTTTTAGCATATGCAGATGCTTCAAAGCCTGGGAAAGTAATGACCTGTAAGCTGAAATTTCCCAGCTGCGTTACAGGCAGCAGGGGCTTTGGTTCTGCCACCTCCTCTCTGCTGCCATGCAAATCGGCCACCTGTGGTCCTTGAGGAGAGCCCGGTGTCCTTGAGCTGCTCACTTGGCTGCCTCTGCTGAAGCAGTTCCCGGGCAGCTACCAGCATTGAGCGCAGCGTGCGAAGGTGGGCCGAAACGGCTGCTGGAGCTCCCAGGAGCTGCTGGGGGAACCGGCAACCGGTGGGTACTGAAGTCACTGGAGGCTTGTGCAGCCCGCGGTGTAGTGGTTTTGATGGGATTAGCTCTGTCTTCTGGTCATGCCTGCTTCCAACTGCTTTATTCCTGCCTGGAGAACTGCTTCGGCTCTCAGCAAGAGCAATCTGTAGCGGTCTTAACCTCAGCCCCTTCGCTGTGCAGCCCCTTAGCTGCTCAGGTTTCTGTCTGCGGCTGTTCCCCTTGCATCACTTCTCCTTTTTATCACCATATTTGTTCACACCACACCTACCGGCTGCCCCATCACCCAGATGCGTCTCTTGTTCTGCTTTTGTGAGAAAGCAGATGTAAGCTGCTGGCCCCCGTCAGTGCAGGGAGGTTTCACACAGTCACACAGCACCTGGAGCCTGTGTCGGGCCACCGCTGCCTTTTTTATTTTTCCTCCTTTCTTCCTTTGTATTTGTTCTCGCTAATCTGCGATCTTCCCTGAGCAGCCTGCGAGGATCTTTGTGAAAGGTCAGTTTCTCTCGAGTCTCCTTCCTCAGCGTTTTCCAGCCTGCTTCCTGCCGGGCTCTGCCTGCTGCAGGGGTTCCCGGTGGCTGCTGAGCTGCAGCAGGCAGCCGATCCCAGCTCATCGGGCTTCTGGAGGCTGCTCTCCTGAAACACTTGGGGGCAGGGGGCAGCGGGCGTGGATTTCTGCTTTGGGAGCATGTAAGTAGAAAGGCCTTCCTTAGAGCAGGAAAGGGGAGGACTTAATGCATGTGTAGCAAAGATGTTTGCTCAGTGTGGTATCAATCGCAGTAGATTTCTCTTGCCAGAACTACAGTGCTCTCTACTCATGTTTATCCAACCATCGTGACAAGTGTCAGGTCTCTTGAAATGCTATCATACACACTTAGTCTGTTTTGAAGCTGTTTGGGGTGCAAAGGGAATTAGTCCAGGTGCAGTGATTTAACGCCCCACTCAGGGGTAGCATCTGGGGACAGGTAGATGGCTTCAGCGAGGCGCTCTCTGTCTTTCAGTCCTGTGTAATTCACCAGGCTTTGCCTTTCTGTGGTTATGTGGCATTTTCCTGGACTCTGCCAGCAGGCTTCTTGTCGCAAAAGGTGATCCTAAGCTTAACCAGTGGGGACACTCCTTACAAATTTCAGGAAGCGAGCCTTGGTGTGTAGCAAGAAATATTTGCACCAGCGTTTGTTTGTGTGCTGTTGGCCTTGGTGCCAGCAGTGGAAACGGGTGCTTTCACCCTGTGGTGCAGGCTGCAAGCAGGGTGTTTCCAGGCAGAGCCGAGTGATGCTAATGAAGAGAATTTTTCTTGTGGTGATGCTCAAAGTGTTCTTTGGGAGCGTGTAGCTTCCAGGCTGACCCGTGCATTTTTTTTTTTTCTTTAGAAGGCTCCCAAGGACCAGTGACAGCCTGGCCTATCATTTCCTTCCTAATGTATTTGTTTTAAACTAATGGTATTTGTGAGAATTCAAGGCAGTTTGATCAGCAGGATCGTGCTATTGAAGAGCTGCAGGATCAGAAGTTGGAGGTATAAAACTCCTACCTTTTGCCCTTGGCTTCCGCTGCCCCCTTTCCCCAGCTTCTGGCTGTCTCTGCTGAAGCTCTGAACAATGGGCAGGCTCTGAAAGTGGAGCACGCACTGAGAACCTTCTCCACAGCAAAAAGGATCAATGTGTCTCGTGTCACTCCGGTGATTCCCCAAGGGAAATGGCGAGCCTGGCAGCCAGCCCACCCAGCCGTGAATTCGCTTCCCTGTTGCAAGCGAGCAGTAAGTGGAAGGGGACGTTCGTCCCCGCTGCGGCCGCAGCCTGCTAGGCGAGGTGAAATGCAGCCTTTGGGGTTGGTAGGAGCAGGGTAAAGGGGAGCTGCCTTCTGGAAGGAAGCCTTTGGGGGAAACACTGCATCGTATTTATGCTGTGAGCTAGAACGGCTTTCGGTCCAGCGACGTAAACTCACTTGGTCTGTGAATGACATTTCCTTGCAGATACTTGAACCTGTTAGGCCAAAGTGTGCTCCGTTTTAACCTCCTGCTCAGGCATGAGCTGGGTTTAATGCTGTCTCTGTCCTTAGCTTACACTTCTTCAAAATGGTTCTGGATTTTTTTTTTGAACTTCAAAACTGTTTGTTTTACCTCAACTCATTTTCCCGTTGGTTTGTAGTTAAACGTTTCTGTGGTTTGCTGCTGCTCCTGGTTGTCTCTTGCATTGGTTTAATGGGGCTTTGTAATAAAAGTGAGTGGGAATTGAAGCAGTCTCTGATCAAAACCAAGTCTGAATCTTGTTTGGGTATGAAAATAGGGGAACAAAGAAAATTGCTTTGGAATACTTGATCTTTTTCTGCAGGACGGTAAGGGAGCGTATCTTATAAGAGGGAAATCCTGATAATGCTTTGGTCTTAAAAAAAAACAAAAACAAAAAACTGATCTCTATAAGAGAGCTTGAGAGAGTGATGTTCTTATGCTGTAAAAAAAATACAGGCCTTTCAATAGATGATTTGAACCTTGTCTCATTTTCAGCAGTAGCTGTTAAGGTAGCTGCCTTTGAAAGGACCTGTAACTTGTATGTAGAGCTCTAAAAGTAAAGATAAATTAAATGTTTGAATGTCCTTAACCCATTTAAAATGTTCATGTTTTTTTCTTTGTAAATAACTTCTGAAAAGTTCTCAAGGAATAGATACCGAAGCAGCCTGCCCTGATACAATCTCATTAAAACCCCTTTAAGGGAGGGGAGAAGGGGGAAAAATGTATGGTGGGTATGTGTTGCTCTCTAATGATCCCAGATGTGAAAGAAAATTGATGTGCAGTGAAGAAGACTTAACAGTAATTTGTCATCCTCTGCTGCATGTGGGTACATCATGCTTGAAAGCTGAGGCAGAAACTGCTGCAAAAATAGCCCGTATAGGTTTTCCCTCTGTCGGTACGTGGCCTGAGGAGAACCCCTTCTGCACCGCGACACCGGCCTGCGAGGGCAGCTGACGTCTCTGCTTAAAAAAGAGAAGTGCAGAAAGTCCAGAGCATCGCTCTGAGGGTATAAAACCTTTGCTCTGAGGGTGTAAAACCTTCACTTGCCCACCTGCTGCTGCATGTGCCTCTGATGGCCCGGTGCCTGCACGTGGGGAGACCGTGCTTTGAACCCAGCTCCTCTCCAGGGGCCCCTCGCTCCTTTTGAAGGTGCAGAAGGGGCATCCTGCTTGCTTCAGGAGGTGAAGGCTCCTGCTGGTCCTGTAATTAAAATCTAACGGTATGTCCTTATGAAACTAGAGCGTCATCGCAAAGAGCTGTGTAATCCTGAAATGCCGTGAGCTGCTTCTGGGCTGTGCAACAAAAAATACGCTGGAAATTCATCGCAGGATTTGAGAGCAGAGGCTGTAAAACCGTACCACTCTACTAATCGAGATCTGTTCTCTTTTGTGGGTATGGGGAGCTGGGTTGTATGATCAGGGGTTGTGTGTTTTGGTAAGCTTGAGATAATTGGAGTGAGAGGCACAAAGAGGAGCTTGCTAGGCTTGCTTTTAATTTCATTAGCTGCAGGACCAGCTCCAGTCAGCTTCTGGTTTGCTGCATGACTGTCTTGCAGGACTTGCATGCTTCTGAAACTCACTGAGTTGACATTTAAATAATGTCACGTTTCATTAAATAATGGGGCGTTTAACAAACAAGATCTTTAAGCAGGCGAGACACAAATTGCTTCTTCCAGCCGCACAGCTTTTACTTTCGCTTTTGGACACTCAGCTTGCCCGGTTCGCCGTCAGTCGCTGCGCTTTCCAAAGCAGAGAAACTTTCCTGGTTGCCTTGTTAATAACCACCTTTTCTTTTCACCTCTTGGAAATGTTAGTATTGATCCTGAAATAAAAGGGTGGGGGGATAAGATGCTGTAACTTACAGCTGTGTTTTTCTGGTTCCTTAGAAGTAAATATCCTTTCTCCTAGGCTTGTTTGGGAAGTACGTGCAATTTGTGGTCACTGGTTCTTTTTATTTGTAAAAGTATGTGTGTGTGTATCTGGTAGCTGGACTTGATGCAGTTCTCGTTTGTGTATTTTGGGTAACTTTTCTCAGAAGTTTCAGTCCCATCAAAAAAAAAAAATCATGAAGCTTGGGTACTGCTGAAAAACTTCTTTCAGGAGCTCTCTGCTGTGCTTGAAACCGTGATCCATTCCCCTCCTGAGGTTTTTAACTGGGCTGTGTGAGGGTGGTGTTGAACGTTCTTTGTGTATAACTCGTGCTGTAAATCTCAAACCCAGATAAGAATTTTGTGGGTAATGCCTGAATCAAGCATATCTGCGTGCCTGTGTCCTAAAAACATAATGGAACTGCTTCTACCCACAGCTTTGTGACTCTTTTATGTGCCAGGGCCCGTCTTATCTCTGATATATATATATTTATAGTTGATACTTAATTCTTTGTGCATTCCTAGGTGTGCGAAGCAACCAGTCGTCACTGAATCATCATTTTTATCGTACTGACTTGACAACTGTTGGATGCCAGCTTGTGTCAACACCAGGTAAGAGGAAAGTTAGTGTGCTTACTTTTTTTTCCCTTCACTTTTTAAACTTTTGTCCGAATGGCAGTGACTTTTCTCTAGAGTTAAAGTCACGCCGTGCTGCCTTCCATATTCTTCCACTGTGACGAGACATCCGCGCGCTGCTAGCATGAGTTCCTGTTTCGAAATCTAGCGTTCTGAAATGCCTTATTAGGAACCGAAATGCCTTATTAGAAACCGACTTCTTTACAGCCTCAGCCTTCTTCTGATACCTCTGTAACCTGTTTTTTATGCTGTTTGGCTATCACAAGTATCACAAGATGTCTTGGCTTTGTTCTAGAAGCTGTTGACCTCCTTTGTCTTCTAGAGTTAACCTTGCATGATAAGCCACCTGTATGTGCCTGCTTCTGAATGCTATCCTTCCAAAGCTATCACAGCAGGGTCTTTTTTTTTTTTTTTTTTTTTTTTGTGAATCAGTGGCAAGAAACTACCTGGCTATGTCTTTCAAAGAATTAAATGTCAGTCTGTTCTTCGGACCTTACCCTTTGGACTTATTTTTCTTTTTTAAGAGAAGGGATGACTATCGAGCAGGGGGAGTAAATCCCTCTAATGCTCTCAACAAGGTTATTATTCAGTACTCTAGGAGAGTCCTGGTGCTGACGGAACTAATGTGAGCCTTTGTCCTGATGCTAATCAGAATAGGGATGGTTCCTCCTGTTCCCCCCTCTTCCCCCAGATCCCGCTGGCAGCAATGAGGCATTAAGTTCCTCTGCTGCCTCTTGCTGTGCTGGCCTGTTGTCCTTGTTTCCCGCAACAGCTACCTTGAGTGCAAAGGCTTACCTTGAGTTTTGAGGGGTCTCGCTAGGAGTGCTCACTGAAATCTTTAGAGATTTTCTGGATGCTTCCGAGATGGTACCTGTATGCTTCACTTAAAGACACATCTTGCTGGATGCGTGTGTTTATTTTTCATATTGCTGTGTGGGAAAATAGCTTTTCGTTGATGAGAGATACATTGGGCTTGAGCGTAGCGGCACCCTTTGCTACGTGTTGGGACATGTGACTGAAAAAATGCAAGCAGGCACGTAGCTGAAACTTAGAAGGCGTTTTTCCTTTTGTCTCTTTCCTCCTTCCTTGGCAAGAGCAAACAGGTATTGTTTCTCAAACGTTTTTAAATACTCCTAAAGAGATTAACTTTTGATCATGACTCCAAAGGCCTCTAAGTTTTTCTAGGAGGAATGTATATGCAAGCTATATATTGTTTTATTTTGCATATTATGTATGTTATATTTATGTATTTGTTTATGACAATGATCTCCTCCCAGTCTAAAGATTACCTGCTTAGCAGTAGAGAGAAGAACGTATATGCTAGGCACATACTGAAATATGACTTTGCATTTAATTTAACAGAAAAATATTTTTCTTAAAACCATGCCTTTTCACCAACTTCTGTTTGTGGCTGCGGACGGGAGGTTGTAGTGAAGACACTGGGTAGGGCTGGTGTGGGAGGTCAGACAAAGGCGTTAGGAAAATAGCTTGCAGATCAAGAAAGGAAGGGTTGAAGTGTACCCAGTTAGCCTCTTTAGCCTTTCCTCAGCAGCACAAAGCTGAGGGGAAGATCATCTTTGTGTTTCAGAGGCAGGTTTCCTGGCACAGCTGCTTGGTTCGTGATAGCGGGTTCTCTGGGGATAGTTGGTGACAAGCCTCAGTGGATAATCTGTCCTGAGTCCGGCTGAGCTGGCCTTCTGGTGAATTTGTAAGGGGGTTTGCTGTCTTTCACTAGGGGCTGTTCTCCCTGCAGGGTGTTTTGAGACCCTCTTTAGTGTCAGCATTGAATAGCGGGACAGGAGGGATTTAGACCGGCTAAAGAGCTTCCCCGGAAGACAGAAACCGAGGGCATCCGCTCGGCTAGCAGATGCATATCAGCTCAGCGTTCTGTTTTGATGGAGCTTTTTTCTTAAATGCGGAATTGGAAAGGCATGAAGTGACGATATAAAAATCCCCCTTTGTCTGCATAGCCCCCAAACTTGCAGTTTGAAATGTCTAGGTAAGCTAAACTCAGAGTGTGTGGAAGAGTACTAGGGAGGAGAGGGAAAAGCATCTCCTGATGGGGCCTATCTGAGGAGACTGGTTTAAGCCATTTGGGGCTGGGAGTCCAGAGCCAAAAAAATCTTTCTTTTTGCTAGTGGCTGTACACAGGTGAGGAGCCCAGTGTGGCTCCCTGAAGTGAACTTGCATGGAAGCATTAGCTGCAGGAAAGGGTTTATGAGCACTTCCAAACAGGAATTTTTCTTTGTTTGATTCTGTTGCCCTTCTGATGCAGATGTGTGGCTGGGCCTTACCTTCTTTTCTTTACTCTCAGTTGGCCTTTGCAAGGCATTTCCTGTGAGTGAGAGCCCTGTGCTTACAGATAGTAATCTCCTATTGCTTCTCAACGTAATGTTCATCTTGTATGACACAAAACAGTCATCCTGAAATGGGGTGGAGGTGAGAGAGAGAGAAAGAACTTGAGGTTGCAGTACAGAAGACAGGATTCCTCTTTCCTGTTATTTTTATCCTGTGAAGTGTGAACAGAAGGGAGATTGCAGAAGCATTTCTGAACAGACCCTGTTCAGAGTTTCCCGTAAGGCCTCGGATGCTCTCTAGCCTGCACTTAGGTGTCTGTCTGCGCCCCCCATGTCTGCTCTGTCAGTGTGGGATGTGGAAAGCCTAACGCCCCAAGTGTGTGTGTATCAGTGCCGTCTGCTCTGCTGTGGGCTGGTGCACACCAGCATCCCCCCGTACATACCTACAGACTCTTCTTGGTTTTAATTTTTCATTGGTATTTATCCCCTACTGGGAAGCTAGAGTTTTTAGTTAGCATAGTTCAGCCATTAACTAACACATCGAGGGTCAAGGTGGGTGGTGATACATGTCTCACCTCACCTCTGGGTGGGAGGTGGGACCCAGCACGACCTGAGGGTGGTATTTCCCCTCTGACTTGGGTAGGGAATCGTGCTCCTCACTTGTATGCTCCCTAAAACGAGCTATGGTGAGGCGACCTGGGTTCATGTGAGATGTATAGCTTGACTTGCTTCTCCTGTACAAGGGTGGGTCCTTCACGTGAAGGTGCTTGGGGGAATGGGTGTCACCCATGTCTTTGCTGTGTCTGTTCAAAGAAATCAGCAGTATGATTGGCCTGCCATTCACTTGTCCACATCTTCTCTTCTCTATCTTTCCAACAGGAAGGGCTCTGCAGTGTGGGAAAAAGCAGACTTCTCTGGTTCAGCAAATCTCATAAGAGTCGCAAGAAAAGACAGCTGTTTGCTAATGGGCATCATAGTTATTGATTTGTAACTTATAGAGAGGGGTTTGGGGAGCAAAAACTCACCTCGGTGTTGGTAGAGCAGCAGTTTTATGGCAGTGAGAGTCTGGGAGGAAGTCATCGATGTGAAATATTCATCTGAAAAACTGCTTGTTACAGAAACCTGTTGTAGTAAATCTCCTGTTTGAGAGGTATGTCACCTGAAGATAGGTCTGTTGCAGTGTAGGTTGAAATCTGTCATTGCCTCTTTTTTATATGGATGATTTGCAGGAGGTGTTTGTTAGATTCTTCAGAAAAACTTGGGTTCTTTTGAACTCAAACGAGGCTGCCTTGCATAATGTGTGAGGGAGAACAGGAAGATGGGAAAGTAGATGTGTATACACACAAGACTTGAAAGGGACCGAACTCTGAAATTTGAAGAAATCGAAGCCAGTGAATGTTAAACAATTGGCACTCGTACTCCAGGATTCTCTCAACCTGGATGTGAAGGTGATGCCTGGATGTGTGCTGCCTCTTGTAAGTCCCTCTCTGTTGCCCCGCTTGATCTCTATACCTGTGCCCATTCTTCTCTGCCATCTCCAGCAGGGTGCTAGTGCATTGGTTGGTGCTGACTCAAGAGGATTTGAATTAGAAATGCTGCTTTTTGCAGAACTGTGCATTTGCTGCAGCCTCTCCAAGTGTTCCAGACAAGCCTTACTGAATTGAAGACATGATTTCTCTGAGGTACTTAGTGACAAGGAACCATATTTGCTAAAGCAAGGTGGTATGTAACAGTCCTCCTCCAGTGTGCATTTGACTGTGGCATAACAGGTTCCTGCTGTCTGAAGTGTATCAAGTGTACATTGTGGGTTGTTTTTTTTTTTTGCAAGTGTTTAACAGGCTCCAAGTGCATAGAGGAATTTTGCACCACCTTTCTATGTAAAGTGGTACTTGAAGTTATTGTGAGATATTATTTGGCTTAGGCAATACACAACCTTAACAAGGACAAGCACATGTCCTGAATTTTATGTGGGTATAGATGTAGAAAGCTCAGGGAAGTTCAAAACATCATCACTTTCTTCACTTTTAGAACTTCATGCTAGGCGCTCAGTTCATATAACGCCCACAGGTGGAGATTTTATGGGATGGATGTAGTAAGGAGTGCAGAGTTTCTTTTGTTCTTCAAGACATGAAGAACAATATTTAAAATCAGTAAGTTCTATCTAGGTTTTTTTCTCTAGGACTCATGATGACCTTTGTGTTCCTTCTGTGCCCTTTTTGGATACAGAGCCAAAATTGTTGTACGTGATGGTAGTAGAATTTGCTGTAAGTGTAGCAGGCAGCCTGTTTTTCAAGTAGAGGCAACTTTTTGGAGAAGGGTGAGGCTAAGGAGGAGCTGATAAGATATTTGAAGCTGGCTTAACTCATCAGTTATGCTGGGATGAGCCAATGAATTCAGTAGTGTTATTTCAGACCTGCACCATGAAGGACATTGTTACACTCTGTGATGGGTGAAAGACTGCTGTGGAAATGCTCTCTCCTTTTCAGAGAAGAGAAATAAAATAAGAATATTGGAAATGGAGTCCCTTGGTGAGTGCTCAGCAGTGTGTGATGCTGGGCCTGCCACCCAGGAATCGGATGCTGAGAAGGGTATTTAAGTTACAGTGCCTCTGAAAACAGACAGCTCAGGAGGCTCTATTAGCCTTTAAGGAAACAAACAAAGGAGGGAGGTTAGGAAAGGTGATTAGTACAGGCAGCATTAATGCAAGCTTTGCACAGTGCCATGCATGTTGTGTGGTTGTTGCCTGGGCTTCTCTGCGTGCTTCCTGCCAGTCAAAGCCTCTGGCATCTGCAGGAAATGGAGCAATGAGCTGGGTGAGCTCATTGATCACATGTATTTTTTCACAGTAGATCAATTTCCTTAGCTCTGTGTCTGTCTGTAATTGAGATATAATCTATAGTGGCAATGCTCTCAGATGGGGACACAAATGACAATTAAAGGCAAGTAGCATGCAGTGGAGGAAGGGAGAGGAAAAAGAGCATAGAAAAATGTAACTAATTATAACTAGCCTGTTTCTTCTATGTGAAGAAAAGTTTCTTAATTTCTTGTCCTGTATAATATAAAAATATCTTTGCCTAGAAAGACAGACTTTTTCCCTTCCTGTCTTCTCCCCTTCATCCTCATATGAAAACAAGTATTATAGTACATCTGTTAGGATAGATAAAGTGTTTCCATACATATAAAGATGATGTTTTCAAACACCTCTGCAGTCTCTCATGCTTTCAGTGGTAAACCCAAGGATTTAGGAGAATTATTTGTCCTTAGGTTTTTCTCTTTAGTGTATGCTTTGCAAAAGATATTTTAAGTAATTCAATCCAGTTTAGCTCACTGACTTTAAAAGGTTAAACCTGTTCTTTTTCCCTGATATTGCTGTGGAGATGTTGCTGGGGTGAGGCTTACCCTTGGATGGCTTGGCTGTGTTATTTATAGGTAGCCCTCTGTAACCCGGGATGAACTTCTCTGATGCCTTCTGGAATAAGAAGGGCTAAAATACAGAAGCTTGAACTCACTGCACAAAAATTGTATGTGGATTTACTTCCACAGTTAACATCCAATTCCAGTGTAATGTGCGGCCGCTGCGTGCCTTTCGCTGCGGTGTGCGACTTCATTAGCTGTGGGTTTTACAGCGTGTGGCTGTAAGGCTGCCAAGCTCCCAGCTGCTTGCAGAGGGCTGTGCCAGCCACCCCTGGTGTTCCAGGTGGTGCCTGGGGAGCCCACGACCCCGTTCATATGGGAGGATGGGACTTTGTACCGTGTGTGCGCCGGGAGGGGTGGCAGATGTGGGCATCACTGTAACTGTCTTCGTTCATCTGGTCATTCGGTCTCAGGTAAGCGCCAAACTCAGGAGTACAGGGCTGCTACCTGGCCTGGAAAGGAAAACCAGCTCTTAATGTGGAAATGTTCATCTCAGCTGGAAAACATTAAGGTAGGAAGAAGCAGAGTGGGGTCCCCACTGCTGCCACTGAGCTGGTGATTGCCTCCGGACTGCCTTACTCTGCTTTTTTGGTGGTGTTGCAGACTGAAGATGCACATTTTGCTACAGCAGCTGAATTTATCTAGGATGCAATCATGCATGGGACAGCTATACCACAGAGTTAAGATTTCTATGAATCTCTTGATCAAAAAGCCAGAATAATTTGCCTGTCTCCCCTCCCCTGCCCCTTTTTTTTGTAGGTTTGTTGCCTGAATTTGAGGGTGTAGTTGTGTTTGGTCTGGGCAAAAGTGGATTTGAGTACGTCTTCCCATAGTAGCAGTAAGCTAGACCTCATCTGCTATTGCATCAAACAGAATGGCTTCCTCATCCTCAGACTTCACTGGGCAGGAAAGCTCAATTGCTTAGTGTTCAGGAAACAGAAATCCTGTTGCTCTGAGATTTCTGAATGCCTACTGGACAGTGACTATTAAGTATACTTGATCAACTGGGAAGTCCTACCTTTGTCTGAAAAATTGCTTTGCATCTGTTCATGTAAGACTGTGAGAGTTTGGAGGGTGAAAAACTACTTTCTGCTTTCAGATGATAGTATGCCCACTGACACAGATATAGCCATTTTGGTATCCTGCAGAATAAATGTGCTTTTCCCGGGGCTGAAGGCTTTGACTGTGTCTGTTTTTCTTCTCTACCCTGCATGGTGTGATGAGCAATCAGGAGTCAGGTGAGTTCAGACCATGGCCAAGCAGCTTGAGGGCATCTCTAACACCTGAAGCTCCTTTTAATTTATGGGGAGAGGGAAGAAAAACACTTTAATTACTGTATGGATGACAAATAAGAGGATCAAAGTGAGACTTTCTGAGGCAAAGCTTAACCGCTTTTAAGCGGGAAATAATTGTGCCTCTTTCTGTTAATGAAGTTTAACGTTGGGACTGCAGAGCTGAGAAAGCAGGCTTGGGAAAAGAAAATGTGAGAGAATTCTGCCTTGTGAAATACCATCCTCTCTCTGTCTCCTTTACCCTTTGCAGAGGGCATGTCCATGTGTGCACGGTCATTTTGACTGCTGCTACTTCCTGCAGTCCTGCGTGCACGTGGTGGGGTCACCCACACAACTTCTGGTCTGCTCTGACCCTCCTTTGTTCTCAGGTTTCCGCTGCTGCTTGCACCAGTGTGGTGTGAACACCACGTGCACCTATAGGTTCAGGTAATACATAAGATATCCCCAGTTCCACAAGGAAAAAAACAGAAAAATCCCAAAGCCCTAGATTTTTCTCCACAAAATCCTTTTTTTCTGAAAAGAGTAGCTAGGTTGCTGTGGCTTTTATCACAGTTAGCCACAAGCAGAGTTAATGATACCAGACAGAAAAGAGACTGTAAAAGTGTTTGTTATGGAAGTCTGTATTTAATCTCTCCCAGTGGCTTTTGACTTGCTTAAAGCTGTGCTAGTCTTTGTGATTTCCAAGACTATTGATTTCCATATCCCTCCTACACCCCCTTGCTTCCCCCTCCCAGTCTGGAAATGCATTTAATTCTGTGACGGTTTTGCTGGCAGTAGGTTTTCCATTTCACATGGGGAAAAAAATCTAGAGTATGGATCTTGTTAGAAATTGATTGTGGGTGACTTGTGATGGCATAGCAAATCTTAGACGGGGATAATTTAAGCTGTGTGTGACACAGGCTTCCTGAGTTGCAGAAGGCCTTGAAGTCAGAAGTCTGCTTTCAGCTTCCCTAGCTACATCCTGTAGGCTGCTAATCACAGGAGTACACCGCTTCTGCTGCTTCCCAGTGCAACGTGTGTCCTTTTCCAGCAGGATCACCAGTAAAAGAAATGTGGGGGGGGGGGGGGAGCATGGGAGAATATGACACTTAATGCCGTAACAATACCATCAAAAACAGGGCTTTGTAAGCATAAAGTTGAAGTTTCTGATCCTTAGATGAGTGTGATACCCACCTCTAAGTAAATGCTTGGCAATAGGTAAGATCCAGATATCGGATCTCAGTTTCCTCCTGCACTTCCTGGCAGTGAGGCTGTTAACCAGGCACAGTTGCTGTCCATGTCTCATCTCTGCTGCACTGCTTTTTTGCCTTGCTGCTTGGCAGGGGACTTGAAGTCCGTATGAGAGCTACACACCAAGAACATGGGAGTACCTCTGAGCAAATGCTTGGCTCTGAAGACACTTGTGGGTTGCTCTTTTTGTACGAGTGATCATCCCTGGGTTTCTTGCCAGGTTTTCTTCCATGATCAGACAGCCAAATACACAGCGACATGTGTAAGTCAGGGCAGCCGTGTACCAGGACTCAGACTGGAGTGCTTTAAAGGGTTGGAGAGGGGAGACCAGGACATGTTGTGACCTGGGTGGATCTGGGAGCTAACGCTGGCACTTGCTAATCTGGCCTGTCATTTTCCATTTTATTTACTCCTGGTACTTGGTTGTCAGAGCAGGCTTTTATACGCCATTCTTTGTGGCTTAGGCTGCTCAGCACTGCTGCAAAATCCTTCTAATCCTTTTTTGCCATCCGTTTCTTGCAATGAAAACTCAATCGACAAAGCGAATACTTGAATTTCAGAGAGCAAGTGCAGGGTCAAGTTTTGGGAAGAATAAAGAGCCCGTAAATATGGCATGGCCTTATTGGGAAAAAGAGACTCTTAAAAAAAATTAACTTGTGTGCTGTATCTTGACAGCTGTTGAGGGGCTTTGTTAGTACCAGGGGTCTTACCTACTTGCAGAGGACTTTCACAGCCAAGTGATACCCACCAACAGGTGATCAAATAGAAGAAAACTAAAACTGACCTGGTTTTTAAAGAGATGATGAGGATGCATTGAGGTTGTCCTGCTTGACTTCTGTGTCCCGTATCACAACTTTGCTGTGTGGCAGACCCCTGTGGGGTAGCACTGCTGGAGTAGAAACCTTCTCAGCTGTTCTGCCTGTGTTTGGCAGGACATTAGAAAGCATTGCTGCCATGATTGTTGCAGAAGGATATTTCTTGGGTGTTTAGATCTGAGCCACCTGTATTTGCAATAATGGGCAGAGCTTTCAGAGTTAAAGATGGCTCCAGGATAGCACTTAAGATTTACTGTGCTAACCATCGACTCTGCTGCCAAATGCATCATAGCTCCAGAGCACTGCTGTAATCCAGTGACAAAACTTAGTCATTCTGCACTGCAGCTCTGACTGGGCTGTGGATAAAGCAGGCTGTGTTAGGGCTGAACAAAACCACTAAAGGGGCATTCTCGCCCTCCTCAGTCTGGCGTCTTGTAATGAAGTGCTCTGAGCTTGGCTGTCCCGGCCAGAGCACTGGCAGCACCAGTTCTTCAGAAAGCCAAATCTGGTTTGGAAGTCTGGTTTGGGGATGATAGGGCTGGAGGAGTGGAGCTGGGAAATAGGCATTTGCCCTCTTATCTTGGAAGGAGTGACCTATTACTTTTGCTTTTAAATATGAATGAACTCATTCTCTGTACCTCAGATACAGGCCATATGGTGCTCTTGGTGAACGTAGCAGATGTTCCTCTCTTGCTCTGTTTTGCTTTGTTACACAAATTCTTTGTTTTCTTTCTATCCTGTCTGCAGTGGGCTGTAATAGCACAGCTCCAGTGTATGAGGTTATTGCTCTGAATTTCTAAATGGGCACTGAAAAATAAGGGCATGGGGGAACATACATAAAATGTTGCTTGAGCTGTGGAACTGAGGTGTGTGTGTGTATAGATGGTAACTGACCCTGAAACTCTGGTTCAGTGTGCTCAGCCAAGTAGTTTCTCCTTCTGTTTCCCTGCTACTTATGGCCTCTGAACTTTGTTCTTCAATACAAAACAATGTTCCACCCCACCTTCCTTGTGGTGGCTTATTTTACCTTGGTTTTGCTCATGAATGCCATTTCTGTGCAAATCTGCCTCACTTTGTATACCAGAACACGGTTGTTTCAGTGAGAAAGTGAGGATATTTTTCCACATGTGGTTGGCTTTTTACATTTTCCCTGCTGATATAATTGTTTGTACCTGTCAGTAGTGCTCCGCTTTACTAAGGGAGGGTAGGCACGCAGTGATGCGCCGCAGCAGACAGACATCTGGGAGTGCCAAGCAGACCGCAGCGTCCCCTGCTCTGGCGTGCAGGGATTGGAAGGGTGCAGCCGTGAGGAGTTGTTCCTGGTGTCTTTGTTTGCGTGGGGTTCCTGTTTTTTTAAAGCAGTTGACACAACACAGGCAAGACTTTGGTCCTTGCTGGCGAGAGTGACTCAGCTCTTCAGAAATTGCATCTTGTGTGTTCCTGGGGAGGTTCACGTGGGAAGAGAGACCTTTCTCCACCCCTAAGGCAGTGTCAAAGGTTTGCTGCTGTGCTGACCTGTGTGCATGGCTGGAACAGGCAGGGTCGTGAACAGATGGCATCTCGACCAGGCATAGGTAAAGACCATTCTTCCCCTTTCCCTGTAAATCTAGCCTTGGTCAAAATTTCTTTCTCTTCCCCTTTCAGGGGATGTCGCTTGCTAGTCTTCTGCATGTAAAGATAAGCGTGTGTCAGGATTGATGTATTTGCTAAGAAGGGTGTCAAACAGAATATGACGGTAGATTTTTTAATTTTTTTTAGATGTCTGTAATGTGGGGGAGGGTTTGCTGTTACTATCAAAGAAGCTGCCATGGTTTAACAGGAAAGTCTTCCCCTAGGTTAGTGAGATGTATGCTGATGGGATTGCTTAAGGCAAAATAGAAATATTAAATAGCTTTGGTTGTCCTTTTTTTGAAGGAATGTGGGTACCAACTTTATATATAAAAGACTGGAATTGTTCCGTTTGTGTTTAGAGGGGTGTTTGTGTACTCACCTGCTAACATACAGTGCATAGAAAAGGCACTAGCATGGTTCTTCTGCCCAGCCTACTGACGTGCTCATCTGTTGCTTTACTGTGGCAGGCAGTGGCGTGGGTTGGTTCCCCCTAGGGGGAAGCATGGACCTCTAGAGGAGGGATTCTTCTGTCCTGCTGGTAAAGGAAGCTGGGGAAGGTAGGTGGTTGTCTCTGGGACTGAGGGGTTTTCCCCAGATCATGTTCCACAGAAGGATGTGGTACGGAACTCCCCTTTCCGTCCGTGCTCAGAAAATGGTAGCCCTTTCTGAGGGGCCAGCTTTGGGCTGCTTTGGGGCTGGCTCACTTCTCTTTGGGCTACAGGCCACCTGCGATGGGGGCTCTCCAATGATCCTTTTGTGCTGCGCTTCGTAGCACTTGAGGCCTAGTAGTAGCTACGTTCATTGAGGCAAGGTGCTCTTGCAGGCGGCTTCAGGTGCGGAATGATGCAGCCTGAGGACAGCCCCATGCACAGTGGCTGCTTGGTCAGGCCTCTGGGCAGAGCCAGGCCATGGGCCAACGCTGTGCTAAATATCCGCTTGTGTAGGAGCCCGAACCCTAGGGATCTGTTTGTCAGGAGGAAAAGTGCATCTGGGGACATTGGGATTAACGGTAGAGCGATTTGGTTTCAATAGATTGCGCTAAAATTTTAATGCTTTCCTCAGTAGCAGAGAAAACCACAGGAGCGAGACCTGCCGATAGCCGCGTTTGGGAGCGGGACCAGGATCCTGCGAACTCCACTGGGGCCAGTTACAAAAACGCAAGGAGGCAGCTCTTGGAGGCAGCTATTTCATCTCTGTCCTTAATCGGGAGAGGAACAGCCACGCTGGGAGTGGTGGAATGCAAGCGGAGGCCAGATAAATGTTAAGATATCAAAGAGACAGATCTCCTAATGTTTTCCTCTCTAGTACAAAGGTCTTCAAGGTGCTGCTGCCAAAATGTACAACCTCTCAAAAAAAGCTTAAACTGAGGGACAAGATTCATGTCCAGGATGGCTGGAGATGTTTAGTAGTGAACTTGGTTTCTGTCCTACTGCTCTGAGTGTTATACTTATTGCTATTGCAGTAGCCTGTTGTCCATGCTGCAGCCGTGCTTTGGCTTGGTATCAAGCCTTGGAAGGTATTTTCGGTAGCAGTTGTTGATCTCGGCCAAGGGTGAGGGTGTAGGATTGTGCATAGGTTCTTCCTCTTGAGGAGGCATAACCAAACTGGGGAACAGCTAAGAAAATAAAATTAAATACCATGGCACGAGGGGAAGCATCAGGCTCTCTGAAAGTACATCTGGTGTTAGAGAGGAGCAGGTTTGCTCCTTTTTCCTTGGGGCAGGAGGTTCCTGTGCTCCAAGTTGTGGTTGTTTAGGGAAACCTCTGGCAGATACCTGTGGGGTGGTGATAACCCCTCAGGTGGAGGAGCGTAGCCTCCGTTACAGCACATCTCAGCACTGAGAATTGAGAGCACAGCTCAGCCCTTGCTGACGGGGAGCTACGCATGCACGTGTCTCTCGATTGCAAATGCTGCAGCCGCATGGCACCTCTGCAAAATGCACAAAGTAACTGCCCTCAAAACCTTACAAACTCATTCCAATGTGCCCAGGGGCCATTTTCCAGTCATGGGAAGTCCTGGAGACTTCGCTAATGAGTTCAGCCGAGGAAGTAGCACAAGGAACTGGGGGAGAGGGAAGGTTCACTTGTGTGTGTAGCGTGAATTGGAGTGTGTGCAGAGAGGGTAAGGGGGTGTGGTAGTAATCTTAAGAAACAAAAGAAAAAAGAAAGCAGAAGTGAGGCTGTCTTAAGGCTTGAAGATGAGAGAGAGAGCTGGGAACCAGAGAGGGAGAGCCAATGGCAAAGAAAGTAATGAATATGCAGTCCTGATCTTTACCCCTGAAGTAAATCTGGTTTTATAAATTAGCAAGAATCAATCTGATGTCAGTGACTGTAGCTGTAAAATAAAAAGGGAGTTGAATATTTACTGATAAGAATTTGAGGAAGCCTGTTTCCAAGCAGTCGTGCTCTCTGAATCTTGCATCTGAGCCAAGTTATTGGCATGTTCTGAGACAGAAATAGCTCCTGTATCTGAGTGACCTTTTAATTTCCTTTTCGATCCTCTGAATTCACTGTAATGAACAAAGAGAGCATTAAGAACAGGCGTGGCTCGGATCTTTCAGCACGTTTGCAGTAGACCAAATAGCTCTGGATTTCTCCAGGGGTTAAATTCTAAGAAACTACTGTTGAGAGTAAGATCACAGGGAACCACTTGTGGCTCAGATTAACCAAGTGGTTTCTCTCTGTGATGGCAGCTCAGCGTCTTTTTTGTTTTGGGTTTATCTAGCACCTAGTGCTGTGTGGTCCAATTTGCGGTCTCAGACTTGTGCCTCCCATTGCACTGCAAATGCTAGTGAGGCAAGAAGTGCTTCAGAAGGTTTTGTTATCCTACTCACATAACTGTCTGAAGCAAAGGTTTCTCCTTCGCTGTGTGCCCTGAGCTTCCAGTGTGCATCTGTCCTGCTGCACATACTTCCACAGCAAGGCAGAGCAATTATCTGTAATGTGTCAAAAAGATTAAAAAGCATGTGTTAAAGAGAATGGGATAGGATATGACATTTCAGCCAAGAGGCTTTCCTTGGGTGGAGGATGAGGGAAGTGCATGCAGAAGGGGAAGCAGGGTGAGAGACTGAGGGTCTTTTATGCACAGCACGAAAAGATCCTGCAACTAAAATGCCATGTAACCTTTTCTTTTTATATTTGACAGCCGGCTTATCTTATTATAAATGTGGTCTGTGTAAGGCAAAGGAGATGCTGCTGGAAGTAAGTGTGTGGATTCATTTCTTTTGGAAAATGTCTCAGCATTCAAACATGGAAAAACAGACCTGGTAGACCTGTGGAAGGTCCCATTTTTTTGCCCCAATTTGTTATTTATGGGGAAATCTCCTAGTCAAACAACAGGCTTGCATGATGTCTGCTGGCTACTTGTAGGTGAGGAGAGCAAGCCAAGGGATAGACCTAACATGTGTAGCTTTTGATGATTGGTTTGCAGGTGAACTGTGTGCTCTCAGGAATGTGCAATGGGGATCGAGCATCACCATGCTCTGAAATGACAAGACCCTTGCATGGCTAGTTCTCTCTCTCCCCGTGTTTCATCATTCTCATCACATCAAGACTTCCTTCTGTGGTATACCTTTCTGAGTCTCTAGGCTGTATGTGGGTACAAAGTCCAATGGTTATTCCCCTTTCTGTTCCTCCCTAGCCCATCCACCCCTACCCTCACCCCCTAAAAAAGAGAGAAAACTTGGGGTTGGACCTCTTGCAGCTGCTGACGCTGTGACCTTCAACTGCTGTGCTTCTTTCTGTCCTTGCAGGATGAAGGACCTCCAGTGTTCCAAGGAATAGTTCAGTGGTCTCTAGATGCTGGTGTTATTAAGTATGCCCTTTGGCTCTACAGAGGCCTCCCTCCTGAGAGCCCTTACCTGTTGAGAAGAGCAGCTTTCGGTGTTCTGTGATGCAGAGCTCCGGGGCTGAACCTTGCTCTTGGTCTGATGACAGAAGCCAGCAGCTTTCCTTGGTCAGAAATCTTGATTTCACCTGTAGCAAGGTGTATGGGAGTGCTTCTGCAAAGAGTCGAAACTCCTGTGCTATTACATCTGTCTCAAACCAAACACAGCCGAAATATAATTAGCTTATTTAGGATTGGTTTGTTTACTTGCAAAGAACTTGTGAAGACTGTTGGTGCCCTTGGTGTAAATAAAGCATGGTCATGCTTGGCAGGGAAGGTGAAACTTGACCTTGGTCTCTCCAAAGCAAGTCGTGGGGCTCAGCCCTTGGTGGCAGCGGGTTGTCCATCTTTTTCTTCCACAAGGGGCAGTAATAGTGTTTCACTGGGATCTCTTTCTGTTTGCGGGGGTGTTGTGAGGCACCCTCTGCAGTGACTTGCAGATGCACTTTTTGGAGGTGGTGGGAGGGCTGCAGAGGGAGGTGATGTCTGGCTGCAGCACGGTTGCTAAAGGCTAGGAAAGGGGATGTGGCTGCTGGGGAAAGAGGGCTCCTTATTGTGCTCTGCAGTGTACTGTAAGGAGAGTGGTTTCCTCAAAATGTGCCTTACAGCATCCTTTGGAGCCTTAATGGAGCTATTTATTTTCCACAATGCAGAATTCTTTTTGTCCTCCTCCCACTTCCTTCTTCCAGGCAAACCCTGCGCGTGAAACAATGACTGCTTCATGGGGAAAGGAGACCCAGAAGTGCAAAGGCAGACAAAGAAGATAGTTTGCTGCTGAGAGGCAACTGTGTTGCTTACATCTGTTAAATGTCATGCTCAGCTCACCCAGAAAGGCAGTTTTAGGTGAACCAGAATCTGTATGAAAACACATGGAAGCTAGCCTTCTGACAAAGTGAAGCTTGTTAAGTGGCCTTTTAAGCAATGTTGAAGGCTCTGTTGGAAGCCTGGACAGTTGCAGATGACAGAGCACCAGCTTCTCTGAGTACTGCTGTACATGACATTCGCAATACAGCTTTTTAGATGGAGCTCCAGCTAGCACCTTATTGTTTTAACAGTTGTTTTTCTGCTCGTGTAGTGAAGAGAAATGAGGTTAACTTTAAAAAAAAAATCTTTACTGTCAGTTTTTGTGCACGCACCATTTCTGGAAACGCTGTGCAATTTTTTTCTCTTGTGGAGAGGAATGAGAATCTACATTAACCTGTGCATGAAAGACAGGTGCCGATATGTGGATGTTTGTACCTCTCTGCAAGGTGCAAGTTTTTCTAGTATGTGTAAAATACGCCTTAAATGGTTGCTCCATTCCTCTTAAACTGTTCTAGTACTGTTATTTTACTCTTACTCCTTCACTGGGTGACTACTGCTTTCTTTTCAGGAAATGCCAGAGGACTGCTGTGCAAGTTTCTCATGCTGCTGTCAGGCTCACTGCTTACCCCACACATACCCCTAGCATTTGCAGGAACTAACACTTGTCTCTCTGCGTGGCTTTTATTTAAAATCTTTGGCCTTAAAAGAAGTGAGAGTCGGTAATAATGAAAGATGGAGCAGGTGGCTTTAGCTTGTTGTTTTGCATCAAAGTCTCAGGCTGCAGAGGCAAAAGGAGAACAGTTCTGGTGAGAAGGCTGCTGGCTCTCTAAGACTAAATTGCGTGTCAGATTCACAAAATGGGGGAAGCAAATTTAATCTCAGGAGTACAGTAATAAAGGGATTGGGTGACTTCCCTTTGAGAAACTCGCTTGAAAATGGATTAAATGAACATGAAAATCCTCTGCCATTGAAAGGCGTTTTAAATCTTCATCTTACAGTTTGGCTAGTTTTGCATATTAATGTCGCTGTCCTGTAAGCTTTTGTAGCTGAATTTTGTGCTCCTGCTTGGAGCAGTATGTTACAGGTAAAATCATGAAGTGGGGACTGTTAAACCAGCTTACTATATACTAATTTTAATAACCTTTATTTAATCAATTCACTCTGGGCAAACCTTGCCTCCAGAGACAGGAAATTGCTTAAGGATTATTGGCTGTGGCAAGAGCTTCATAGCTGTTTGCAAAATGCCTGGAAAAAAAAAAAAACAACAACTTTCCCTTTAAAGGAGTTGCTGCACATTTCTGGTTAAGCCGAGTGGAGGTCACTTGGAATTTTTTTGCCAGCATGCGTCTTGAGACAATAGATCAGGGTGCTTGGAGAAGCACCAAATCCAAACAGGCCCCTTCAGGGCACGGAGGTGGCAGTGGCTGGGGTGATGTGCTTGGCTGGGGGACAGTGGGCAGTGTCACCTTGCAGGCAGCTGCTCAGCAGCTATCTCTGATGGGGTGCTTCGCCTCTGGCCTCTGGTCCCCCTGCAAGAGGCCTGCTGCTTTATCCAGTGCTTCTTTGCCCCCGTGAGTATCGGGAGGGAATCTGCTCTTTGGGAGGGATTTCCCTGGAGGCTGGGCGAATGTTAGCTGTGTTTATGCGGTCCTGGGTTGTCTGGTGAAAAAGCAGAGGTGTTAGGCAGAAGGTTAAATAACCCGTGTCCTCTAACTCTTGGGTACCTCTTCCTCTGACCTAGGGTGGCTGGCACAAGCATTGTTTTTGCCTATATGCAGCACTTTGTAGCCTTTTGCATTGGTGCACAAAAACGTTAAGTTGTACTGCCTAAGCCAGTTGCTGTTTTTTACTGTCCAGCTTTCTATATCTTTTTTCCCTCTTTTCCCACTTTGAATTCATTTGACTGCCTCTAACCAGGCAAGCCTGTGTTGCCTTTGGCTATAGCCAAGCACTCCCGCCCAGCTTTTTGTTTTTTAATCTGCATAGAAACCAGGCTACTCAGAGCCTGATTTAGGTGGAGGGTTTTGATCTAGAGTGTCTCAACACACAGTAAATTCTCTTTGCTATGTTTTAATGCCTCGAAGACAGGGCAGGATTTAGGAGCAAGAAGCCCATGCAGTTTCTCGGCCCAGCAGGCAGCACAGGCTGCTCACCCAAGCCGGAGCAGCTCCATGCACTACAGCCTTGAGCAGCAAAGCTGAGGTGGGAGTTTTGTGCCTTTCCCCTCCTGCTGCCACCAGGCTCGGTGCTGTGCTGCTGCAAGGACCCCATTCCCCCTGCAAGTCCGTGGAACTGCCCTCAGCTGGGGCAGCACCGACGGGTGGATGAAACTAGCAGTCAGTAAAGGCTGAGGGACCTCTGCTGCCATATAAACAAGGGAGAACCCTGAGCAAAGAACTGGCCTCCAGATTACAGGATTCATGATGGATTTTGTCCTGTTGACTTGTTCTCCTTTCCATCCTGGCTTGTTTCCTCTCTCTCAGCCCGGATGAATGGTGGAAATCTTTAACGCTCAACCTTTGAATCGTGGCTGTAGGTCACAGGAAACCAGCTTGCTGCTCTATTACAAAGGGACCTGCGCTGGATGCTGTGCTCTGAGCGCCCAGCCTCTGTGCTCTGCGTGTGTACGCCCACCCGTGAGAAGGGGTGGGCAGTGATCCCTCTGAGAGTGCCTCTCTGGGTTGATGTGTCCAGCCTGTGCTCCTCAAATTGGAATATAATTAAAACTGATCCCCTGTTAGAAAATCAAATTAAATGTAGCCTGTTGAGGGAAACCAGTTAGAGAAGGCAAAATCAAATTTTCCTTTTTAAATTGCGCATTGTCCAAAGTAAACGTGGCTGGGTTCTGCAGAGTGAAATGTGTCCAACACCCCTGTAACTGCTCTGTTACGGGGAGCAACTGTGTGTATGGCCGCGGTGTGAGAACTGTGCATCTTACATAGGAGACATGTAATGCTTTGCTGCTGCTAAGCAGAAGAACTAGGGGACATGATGAGCTACAGGTACCACACTGAGCCGTGGTACTGAGAACTTCTTGAAGGCCTGCTTTTTCCCCTCAATGATTAAGAGCTATTGAAACAACTCTGTGTTACGATCCCAAGCACAGGATTAAAATTAGATCCAGGATTTGGAACTGACCAAACTGAGTAAGTTAAGAAGTACAGTAGTGCTAGGTTGTTGGAAGATGCAGTGTTCAGAGTACCAAAGGGACAGTCTTACTTCTCAGAGCAGTTTGTGTTCGTTTATCTTTGAAAACAGCTTTGCGCTGACAGATGTCCGGATATCAAGGATTTGTTATCCTGGAAGGGTCTGGTGCTGGAACATGTCTGTTGTGAAGAACTTTCTGTATAAACTGTGATACAAATAATAAGCGCTACGCAGCGAGTGTTGTCATCCTTTAGAAGTGGTGAGTGGACGTTCTCGTGTCTGGGATGGCCGTTCCTAAATTCCTTGAAGATGGTCTGCTTTTAGGAATATAAAGGATGAATGCAAAAAATAAAATAAAAACAATCTAGTATAACTAGGTAAATGTCAGACTGACTCCCTAAAGTTACATGGAGGGTTTAGGAAAAGGATTTCCCAACTGGGTGTCCTCTTGAAATGGCTGTATTGCTTGGTGACGCTGCAGCCGTGTGTATAGCAGAATGATGCTTCTAGCCACATCGCTGAAAACGGAAGCACAACAAGTGGATGGGGAGAACTACATTCTGGTAGTGAGGGTATATAAAATAAACCTTTAGTGTATATGTACCTTGTGGTGTGTTCCCTGATACAGGTTAACACAGCTGCATGAATGAGAAAAACCTCCTGGATATAAAAGCAACCCAACCACTGCAATGCCTCTACGAGAATCCTGTTCTTACTAAACGTGTCATTTCAAGCTCGTATGTGCTTATAAGAGGTTCTGCCTTTCCATGGCTTTTCTTTATTCTCCTTCCCTGAAGCCATTTCAGTTTACTGTGAGTTTTCTTTTTTAGGACTTATTATTTTTGGAAAGCTTTCTGGAACATTTTGTGCATATGGTCCTCTGTAAATGTGCTGTTGTACTGATTAAAGCTGAAAATATGAAACCCAGCCTCTGTGATGCAGTGCGGCAGGGGAAAAATGCTGAAACAATAGTTTCCAAAGGGAATTCTCTTCCAAATACAGTCATATTAAAAAAAATCAACTGGGAAAGATTGCATGAGACATATTTTCCGTTATCCCCCAGTGTCTACTGTATCCCATATTGCATAAATGCCAGTAAGCTCCAAAAAAATCAGTAAAGTGGATACAATATTTTTTTTAATAACCAGTTTCTCATCATTCATTGGTGACATGAGCCCATCACTATAAGCATTTTTGTAACAGCACAGAACTCTGCTGTGCACTGGAGGTGTTGTATATATTAACTTTCCTAATGCTCTCCCCTGTCCTTCCACGACTCTGCTTTTCCTTGCTACTGGTGCCTGGAAGTTCACAGCAACTGAGCTGCCTGAAAGTGCTTTTTCCTTCCTTGGTTTGGAAGGATTATCAGGTTTTGATCTCTGCTATGCACCCTCCCAAGTAAAATGGAAAGAATTTCCAGTGACAACTTGTGACTTTCAGGGAAACTTCTTAAAATTTAAGGAGCTAATGATATCTAGGACTTTGTCTCCAACATCCTAAGGCAAGGAAAAATCGGATAATATTTTTCAGTTCTAAAACCTAAAATTTCTGCAACTGACAGATCTGGCACGTCAACCACAGCACTTGCAAATGGGGAAGGGTTTTCACAAGACTGTAACTTTGTACCTATTTGTCTCTGACTCTGTTACTAAAGGGAGGAGAGTGCCACTTGCAAGTGTGAAAACCAGTCTTGGAGCAAGCTCTGCTGTGGTGTCCCCTTTGTCACAGGATGGGAAAACAAGTCTATTAAACAGAAAACATTTTACAGCTCAGCAGCTATGGTGTTTCAGTTACTGCATGCTGACAGATCAGAGTACTTCACTAATGGTCTGTCCCCCGCAGCTGGAGGTCTGATGTACTCGGTCCTCGAGTGAAGTGCATTTTTCAGAGGCCTGCTCTGATGCTTTCCTGTGAAGATGGAGCTGAGTGCTGCAGCGCACAGATCTATTTAGAAGATCAGGGTAGTGTGGCTCGTTTGGTTCTTAAATCTTTGGGATACCATGCCCAGGGAATGAAATGGCAATTTAGACTGTAGGAGGTGCAAATCTGTGAACTACAACTGAGAATGAAATAGCAGTGGACTTCAAAGGTTGCCAGTGAAAATATGCTAGCTCTGGTTTTCTTTGGAGGAACAGGCCCCCCTCATTTTTGCTGGCTTAAGCCCAATCAATTCCTCCTCTACATGAAGCTGCTTCAGAATGCCCAAACGTGTTGTGTGGCTCTCAGTGGGGTACTACATAAAAATAATTGGGGTAAAGCAGAAGGGATCTGATGTCTTACTCTTTCTGCTGCTGCATGGATGTGCACAAGTGTTGCTTAGAGCGGCTCTAGGCCTTCCTCCCTGTTCCCTTCCGTTGGCTGAGTAACTAAGAACAGGGAGCTGGCTGCAAGGTGCCCTGAGCAGCCACGATATGTTGGGTTCTGCTGGGTTTCTTTATGTTTAAAATTTCCCTTGCCCATCAAATGGGGCTGAGGACTGATCAAACACTCGGGGTTAATGCCCTACTGTCTTCAGAGCTTCTGTCATGTAATGGACTGTAAAGAGTGCTGAATGCTGCCCCTTCGTCCCCTTGGCAGTCCTGCACCCTTTGTTTGGACACCTTATTTTGAGAAGTCTGCCTCTTCTTCCTTACCTCCAAGAGGACTGCTGCAATTACAGTTTTGCAGCTTTTCTGATTCACTGAGGAATCTCTTTGAGCCTGCTCTGTGTTTCCCTGGGCCGCAGTGGGGAAGAAGCTCATAATAAAACAAGGCCTGCACCCAGCTGCTAGCATGGCAGGAGGGTCGATGGAGGAAGGAAGCGGTTCCTGCCCTTAGCCTGCAGAATAATATGGCTGACTGACCTCGGGATGGTGTCCTGGAGAATGTGAAGTGAGATAAGGACGCACGCCAGGGAGTGGTGCAAAAGCATGGCCTAGGTGCCAACAGGACTTTAGTCTGTGGTAGGAAGGGTAGAGAGGAGGAGGCCGGGCGATCAGCTGTGAGACTGGTGAATCTTGCAGGGTTATTCACTCGGGCTAGCAGTGTCGGTGTGACTCCCCCAGCTGTACTGGACTGGTTATCCGGTAATGAAAAATCCGGTTTTCTGGCTTAAAGTGTAAGTGTGCCTTAATGGTGCTGTGCAGAGATAGATGTGTGCCTTTATCAGAGATCAGAACCTAAAGGGGGCCTACAAGAAAAATAGGGAGGGACTCTTTGTCAGGGAGTGCAGTGATAGGACAAGGGGGAATGGCTTTAAACTAAAAGAGGGGAGATTTAGATTAGATTTTCAAAAGAACTTCATGATTACGCAGGTGGAGCAGGCTGCTCAGAGAAGCTGTGGGTGCCCCATCCCTGGAGGTGCTCAAGGCCAGGCTGGATGGGGCTTTGGGCATCCTGGTCTGGTGGGAGGTGTCCCTGCCCATGGCAGGGGAGTTGGAACTGGGTGATCTTGAAGGTCCAACCCAAACCCTTCTGTGATTCTGATTTAAATGGAGTTTCAGAATTTCGCTCTGCAACAAGTTGTTGACTTTTTTATTTCTTTGGAGCAAACTGAGTTCCCTTTTGAAAATGGGAGTTCTGCAGCAACCATTGTGCTGGTGTTTCAGAAACCTTGCTAACAGGTTAAACAAGATATTTATATGATAAAATAAAAATATGAAGAAAATAGCTGAATTGCAGGCCATTGACCAGGCCCTCTGACACAGCTGGGTAACCAAGTGGGAAACCCAACCATTAAAGTACCCCTAAAGGCTGCAGTCAGGTCGTGATTTGCAGGGGGATGTGCACTGATTCCAGTCTCTGGCATGAGTGTCTCTGTCTGCCCCAGAGATTTGGCCCTGTAGCAGGAGGTAAATGCATTTCAGCCCTCATCTTTATGCTGTGCCTGTCCTATGCAAAAATCTGACTTTTTTATAATTCAAAGGTGAAAGTGTAAATTTAAGTTACTGAGCACACACATTCTAAATTATCTGGTTATTGGGGAGGTGTTGACTTTACATGGGCTATTTAGTTTTTCTTCTTTTCCTCTTCTACCTCTTCCAATTACCATGGATAACTGAGAGTTGGCTGGTCTGAAGAGTCAGACAATTAAGATGGTTTCTTAACAGCCTTAAGGTAACTTTGAATGCTTTGTTCTTTCTGTGTGTCTGGTTAAACTTAATAGGTAATTGATCTGTTAACTTATCCCAAGATGTTAAAATATGATACTGTTTCTAAAAGCTTTCAGTTAAACTGGTTTAGCAAAGGGAAGTAGGTAAATTAAGGATTCCTTTCTTCTGCTGTCACTTAACCTTTTTGTCTGTAACTTTTATCACCAGCCAGCAGAAAGGATGATGTTCTTGTTTTAAAGCTTGGCTGCTTGTTGAAGGCAGGCAAAATAAGGATAAAATAAAAACAGCAATTGAGGGTGAAGGTTAAACCCTCTGAACCACAGTGCTCCTGTCAGGTTCCGACTGCAGTGTGGCCGTGAGGCAAGAACAATCCTCGTGCTTGGCCTGTCAAAGGGTACGCTGTGCATACATGGCGCTCATCTCGCTGGCACAATCTGTGCTGTGTGCATTCAAGAAGTAGCAAACGGTTTCCAGCTTCCACCTTAGAACGTAACATTCAGAAACTAAGTGGTTAAAATAGAGATTTTTGATGTGCGTGAGGATAACTCCTTTTCTTTTGGCGAATTGGAAGCATGGTATTTAAAAGCAAGCCAGTAGCATTCCAAACATACTTAAACACTTCCCAGACAAACTGCGGAGAATCCAGGTTAAAGACCTGTTTTCCAGCAGCAGTGACACAGGGCATAGCCTTGCCAGGCATCTCGAGCAACTGGGGTGCCTCAGACTGTCCCTGCACCCTGACATCCCATGTCCTTCATTGGTGCACCAGAACTACCCAAATCTGGTTCGTTTTCGTGTCCTGAGCGTGTGACCCCCAAGGATCACTTTTCCATGGCAACCTAAGAGCACTTCTGTGATGAAGTGGGTAAAAATCAGAAAATTAGTCATAATCCTGGGAAAATGTGTGCATGCTTATGAAGTGGTTTTGTATTGAAGGGTCTGAATTGTTAGCCTCTAAAGGTTTAGAAGAGAAATGGCAGAGGTCTCCAAACAACTTAGCTTCTACCATATGCAAGTGTGTCGTCCTTGGAAAGGGCTGGTTGTGGTTTGAGAGTGGGAAGTCTGGCCGGCGTGATTTTGGTGGAGGTTAGTGCCTCCTTCGGGGCGTTGGTGCAGGAGCCAAGCCGTGTGGTGTCAGAGCAGCTGGCTCCTGCTGGAGGGAGCGGGGCTGGCGGGTCCCGGGGCGGGCTGCGTGCTGCAAAGTTGCCTGTTGCCCTACCAGGCACCAGGGATGGCTGTACCCAGAAGCGAGGGGTGCTTTTTCCCTTGTTCAGAGCATTCCCCCGGAGGGCGTGGGCTGTCGGCTTTGGGGCCGTGGAGGACAGTCTATTTTCTTGTCTGGATTTAGGTGTTTTGAAAAACGTACGGAAAGAAAACAACTTCTATGGCTTGAAGTAGTTAACCAAGAAAAATCTCCTCTCCTCTCCTTACTGTATTTAAGGGAATTGCTGACTATACTAAATACTGTTTTGGAAAACATCTGTTTGAACTTTTAATTCTCCTATAACCCTTTAGCTGAGGCTGTGGCATGTGAAACAGGTCCGAGGCTCTCCAACTCCTTATCCTCGTGCTACTGCAGGCTTCTGCCGTGTTGGTAGGACCCACTAATGAAACCAGCCTGCTCCTTAGCCCTGCATATAAACAGGGGAATCGCTTTGATTCACAGGAACCTGTGAATTGTTACGCTATCTCCCTGAGAGTATGTTTCTGCTGATAAATGTGTGTGCTTTGCAATGTATTGGCAATGGTTCAACAGGGAGAATGCTTTTTTCCTCCTGTTAGCTTTTATTTTCTCTCTGAAGCATGCCAAGGTGGGCCCTGAGATAAGGGTTGCCAGTCTAGCAAACTTGGGTTCTTTGTGGTTTGTATATTTATTTATTTTTATCAACCGTGGTCAGACCAGGTAGCAGGAGTTCCTACAGGTTGGGTGGGTCGGTTGCACTGGCGTGGGGAGGGAGGGATGAGAGAGAGGATAATTTTCTAGCTTGCAGCATGGAGTTGAAGATAGTATTGTCTGTATAAAATTGCAGTGCTACCGTTGGGGAGGAAAGGAAAGGTTTCCACTGTGGTGCTGCAGCTCCTTAGCTTGCTGGTTTGGATGTTGCAAGTCAACTTCTGGAGGTGGAGGCCTA